>MNCI01030582.1:217562-334335 GCA_015680685.1 Gnetum montanum | reverse complement strand
TACTTTAGGCTGCATTCAGGCAGTATTACGCTCATTCGCATTGCGTTGCGTGTATGAGCGTAATCTGGAGTAAAAGCCATAAGCTCTCTACGCGACTGTGCGTAATGAATGCGTAAATAATGCGTGGTTTATGCTCGCTACGCAGCTGCGTGTGATGAAGCATAAACAAGGCATGGTTTACGCTCGCTACGCAGCTGCGCGTGATGAAGCGTAAACAATGTACAAATAACGCTCACTACGCAGCTGCGCGTAATGAAGCGTATAAGCAATGTACAACTTGACAATATACGCCATGGTACGCACTGCCGCGTAGCGAGCGTAAAGGCAAGTTATCCATGAACTGCAAGAAAAAATGCCAACCTGTTGTGCTTTTCTGAACTCTGCCTACGACTGTCTTGAAGCTTATTATGCTCATTACGCTGCCATGCGTAATAGAGCGTAAACCCATCCTTTGAACCAATATGATGTGCATTTTTGCTGGAATTGCGAATCTTTGCCTGAGGCCGACTCGTAATTTTCACGGTGTTTCAGTGGTCACGTCCCAAACGGTCGCCAATAGTTATTTTGGCGCTAGAAGGAGAACTGAAAATTTAGCATCTAGGTTTATAAGCCTTATAGTTTTAGCACATCAACAATTCTTTGTTAATATAAAGGCTTAAGAAATTAGATACTATTTTCAGTTCATGACCAAGAAGATTGATAGTTTGGAAAGTTTAAAAGTTTCAAAAGATATTGTAGATTCTAAGGCTGATTCTTCGTCAGAAGAAGAACCAACGAAAGTTTTTGAATTGGGAACAAAGAGTGGAGTGAAAACTAGAAGATCAAGAAGATCACCCATTATATCTAGTTTATCAATTCATAAGAGAAGATCTAGAAAGTCTAAGAGTTCAACATTTCAAAGGAATAAGATGGCAAATCCTTGGCAAGGAGTTACACCATTAGAATTTCAAAATTACAATGATATTCCTACAGTAGCTTACAAATATTTTTCTGAGCCTTTCATTCCTGGAAAAGCTTATTTAGCTGAAGAATATATTCACATATTTGAGTTAGCTTTAGCTCATGCAAATATTCAACATCAAGATCAAGCTTGTAGGTTGTTTTTATCAAATCTAAAGGATATGGCTCAGATTTGGTATTCGAACTTACCAAGTAATAGTATTACAAGTTGAGATGACATGAAGAATCTTTTCTTGGCCTAGTATGGTAATCAATTAGATTAACACAACTATATTATGGGCTGGTACAAGCTAAGCAAGGAGTTAAAGAGTCAATTAGAGATTTCAATATCAACTTTCAACGAATTTCTGGACTCTTTCAAAAGCAATATAGGCCATCAGAAGAAATGCTTAAGGAAACTTACATTAAGGCTGTCAACCCCAACATTTCAATTTGGTTAAGGAGAACTCCAAACTTAACTACACTAAATAACTACTTTAGTGAAGCTATACAGTTAGAAAAACAGTTGTAACCTCCTTACTTGGGAGAAAAGTTAGCTAGGATATTTTGGAATGTAACTACCTTATGAACCTTATAAAAAGGCTTTAGGGGAGGAAGCAAAAGGGATCACACTTTTGGAAGAAGACATCATACTTGGGAGAAGACACTTGATACATCACACTTTGGGAAGGCTACTAGCTAGCACTTGAGCTCTCACTTGAGGACACACTTTGGCCCTTGGGAAGAGCATTTGTAAAAGACATTGTGAAAGATTTCTTGTAAGATGACTTGCTAAAGAAAGGATTTCAGCCTCTTTGTCATAGTCCTATGAGTTATGTTTTATTTTTATTTTGTTTAAATTATTTAGCTAGTGGTTTAGATAGTATCATCCTTGGCAAGTAATTTTGGGATTTTTAGATTGCTCTTATTGTTCTTGTTGCCCAATAGAAATTTTCTGTTAAAATTTTTCCATAAAAGTGCTTCTGTTTAAAAGCCTTAATAGAATTTTAGTAGTAAAATTTATTATTGTGCAACGTATAAGAACTGCTATTAGGATTGTTGTAAGAGAGCCTCTACTTGTAGTCATGCCGTTGAATGATTTAGTAGTCAAGAGGGTTTAGAAAATCTTTGGTATTTTGATGGGACCAGAATAGCTTCTTTTTATCTTTAAAGTGAATCTCTGTGGTATTTCAATCAGAAATTGTCAAGTCTTTTGAAGGTTTTGTTGAATGCAATCGTTGACATCCATTATCTAGCCAGAATGGAGTCTTTTGACCTATCTAGCAAGAATTCACAATCAAAATCCCTAGAACGGGGGGGTCCATCTTCATGGGAAGGTAATCCCTTAGGCTCTATAACTAGTCTCCTAAGCACATGGTGCTTGACAATGATAAATATAACTTTCTTTGTGTCAAGCTCTAGGAAAGCATTCCCTAGAGCAAGAACAAGGATTGCAATTTTTACTAGATTCTTCTAAGTGTCCATGCTACACCCCATCCCCAAGGAGCATCCCATGTCCTATGCATAACATAAGGTGAGTGTTGCAGCTAGAGTTAGAAATATTTTTGAACTTTTCTAGTCACCTTTGGACTTAGAAAATTTTTTGAATTTTTTTCGTAGTCTCACCTACCACATTGCTACATGACACTTGATCTACATTTTGGATTAACCTTAGCCCTATAAATACCTCTATGCCCTAATGTTTTATGAGTGGACTTCCATTTTTCACTAGTTGGTAGTTGGCACTTTCATTTGGCATTTGGCATTTTGGCATCTTGGCACTTAGGTCCATGGCGAATGAGACCCAGGGCACACCACACCAATAGAGAGGCATACCTACACCACATGATACACCATAGTACCATTGAAGCCTTGCACTGCATAATACACTATGTCCCTGTTGTAGCCATGCACTACAAGGTACACTGTAGTGACCAACTTGGCAAGTATAGTTCATCACAGCGAACACCATACTTCACGGCTCGACACCACCAAGATTGTGACTATGCTCCCGCTATGGCTCTTGTACATTGTGTACCTTCTAAGATCCTTTTGGAGTTAACTATGTTTTCATTTGGGCTGGTGTTCTATTTCTCTCTATCATTTTTAGCATTTTTTGCATGTTTTTGTAATTTTTCATGTGTCATCATGCTGTACAATGCTTGGGCAATAGTCTTCATGCTTTAACACCCTTGTTTTAGTCAAAACCATTAGCTACACTCACCCCCATTTCATGGATATCCTCTACAGTTAGCACTACAAAACACCACTTTGACACTTAGCATCATTTCACATTGTTTGCATTTGCATTTTGGCTAACCATGCCATCCCCCATTGCACCCAATACCCTAGTTGTAGTCGACAAAGTCCCTATTTGATTGACAAGACCATTCAAGGTACTCTGCCTCCATTTTCTAGCAAGGCCCTTATGTGAACGTAGGGTTATGTTTTGTGCCCACAAATCCCTCTGTGTTCTAGCCACCAACATTTTTAGTCACCATAGTTTTAGACACTAGAAGGAGAGCCTTGCCATTTCTTTCTAAATTTTTTAATTGTTGTCCCACATGCTCTCTCCACCACTAGTTGGTGTAGATTGGACCCCATCATTAGTTCCCCTAGAACCCTACTAGACAAAAGCCAAAGTATATCTTTGGCACTTAACCAAAATTATGGATGCTTGGGAGAGCGTAGCTAGCTCTAGCATAGTGAGCATAGCACTAGAGTTAGCCATTTTCAATATCTTTTATACTTAGCATTTCCTTTGCATTTTCATACTTAGCATTTTTTTTTCATTTTCATACTTAGCCAAATTTTCTACAATTTTACACTTAGTCAAATTTTGGCAGCTTCCATACTTAGCCATTTTTCTTCATTTTTACACGTAGCCATTTTTCTACATTTCTATACTTAACCATTTTTTTGCTATCGGCAAACTAGTCATTTTTTTACAGTTTTTAGAGTTAGCCATTTTTTGCAAATAGCAACTATCACAACTTGATCTATGAACGTGAATCAAGATCAACCTTCCACATCAGTGTGTAATACATTTGACACCATGATCCACCTGAAGCGTGTTGTGCTAAACCATGAACAATACAATTTTGTTTGTGCCAAAATTTAAGTAGGATTACTAGTGGATTGCCTTGACTTGGAGGCAAAATAGGACTACTAATGAGTCCACCAGGATGAACAAGAGTACAACCCCTCCTTGTTTGACATAATCCCACTCATGGAGTCCTACCACTAGCTATTTTCCCAACTCATCCATGGAAATGAGCATGATATAGGGACAACCTATGAGGAAGCTTCACAGGAGGAAGAAGATGAGTTCGAGGCTCACTCTAAATGTGAAAGCCCCCTCTACACTATCTTCCAACAATTTTTCCCTAGTATAGACCCTCCTTGGTTCAATCCACCCATCCTCTCTAAGATGGTGACCATGCTAATTCAGCATTCCTTACAAGAAACCATTGCATTTTCCCAACCGTATGCTCATGTAGGGGCCATCTCCTAGCCCCAAATGATTCAAACATCACATGTCTTGCTTGTCTCATTGGTGCCCATGACATTTTTCCAACCCACTCATGTGTGGTCCACCGTGATCACCATGCCCATCCGTTAGTCAACATATCAACTAACCCCACCCACTAGGATGTTAAACTGGTAATGATCATCTACTACAACATTAAATTTGTAAACTCCACAACCAAAAATTTGACCTTATGCTATATAACCAAGGCAAGCCTATCTAATGTAATTGGCTAGCACATCCTCAAGCTTGGATCAAGCATTCCAACTAATCCAAATTTTGATGAAGGAGATCAACCAACTCAAAGCTACCTCCTTTGAAACCATCAAGGTGATGGTCCAACCCCTAACTCTCCCAACTAGGGTACATTTTCCTCAACTCAAGTATAATGGTAAAGGGGATCCCAATACATACTTGATCACATTTTGACTCGAGTGCCTACTCCTTCAAGCCTAGTCACACACCATAATGTGCATGTTCCCCATGGATGATCTCATAAGCTAGTTTGTGACATGCTTCAGGTACAACCTAAAGCGTAAAGCAACCCTTGACCAACTCATGTAGGTCAAGCAAGGGCCTCTAGAGCCCATGCCAGATTCCTCCAATGTTGAAACACTACATTGAGCAAAATGCATGAACTCCTAGCAGAGACATACCTACTATCCATCTTCAAGGGTGTAGTGAATGACTTCATCAAGTCTAAACTATATTACCTAGCCCCAAAGTCTCTTAGGTAAGCCTTTGCCCAAATGAATGGCATAAAGGAGGCAACGAAAGATAGCAAAGACCTAGCCTACATGGCCTATAGAAACCAACATGCATGCAAGAAAAATGCAATAGTGGAAATAGTGGCTACAAGCACAAAAGTAACCAACTAGGGCTTGATGACTAAGCAGCCCAGGGCCCCAGCTCACAAAGTTTCCAACTCTATCACCAACTCTCCTATATCAATAGGGGCTATCCTAAGGCCTATCTTTGAGTGCAAGGATTTCTCAAAGTATACACTACTACCAATGGAACCCTCTGAACTACTTGAGAAACAACTGAAAGTTGAGTGAATCCAATACAAACATGTATCAGAGATTGCCTACCAAAAACATGACATGTACTGCAAACTACTAAGAAACCCCACCTCAGCAATACCATATGAGCCCCTAGTCCCACAACACTTTAAGCTAGACTAATACTATCATTACCACTAGTTGTTTGGTCATAGTACAGACAACTGTCATGGTTTGTAGGATGACCTACAAAAAATGATAGAATGAGGCCAACTGGTTCTTGATGTAGTGAGCCAGTCTAATGTAGACAACATCTCCTACATCATAAACTCCATCAGTGTAGGTAGCAAGTCTAAACCTGTGTAGCAACCTTTTGTGATCTGAGTGCCTCTCAGCAAGGCAAGGATTCCCTTAGCCTCCACAAGCAAGAGGCCTTCTTTTGTTATCAAATTGTCACCTTGGCCACCCAAAACACCCTTTGTGATCAAGGTCCCACAAAAATCATCTACTAAGATTTTAAAATGGCATGATGCAACAACAACAACCGTTAAGAAATCTTTCATCATCAAGGTGCCACAACGAGTTGGTCCCACAACAACACCTAAACCACTATTTATTATAAGGATGCCACAATGTGATGGCCCCTCACCTACCTAAAGCTTGATAGTGGGCAACATCTTAGCCTCTCCTCCTTCAAGGGCTGACCCCACTGGCAACCTAGGTAGGCTTACCAAATGGCAATGCAAAAGGAGAAATGAGCATCTTGCAACCTGCATGGCCAAAGAAAAGGCCATAATTATAAAGCAACAACTGAGCATTAGGACCCCTACCCCCAAGCAAGCCAGGTAAACTAAGAATAAGTCCCCCCCATGAGAGATCCATCTATCAAGCCATATGGAGGAAGTCATCGCCAACACAATGGCGAATGACAAGGACCTCGTAGTTGCACTAACCTAGGTGAAGTAAATGCTTAAGCAAAAGAATACAATGTTGAGCTTGTATGACCTAATAATGACCTCATCTACTTACCACCAAGTGTTGGCCAAGAAGTTGGCCTTCATTCCTATTAAGGAGGACATCCTTTTAGATAAGAACACCATCCATGCAATAATATTGTTCCCTGCACTACAAGAATCAAGTTCAACATCCCTAGTTATTTGTGATGATGTAGTCAAGGTCAACCTTGAATGAGAAGAGGTCATTACAGCTCTAATGTCTATTAGCATACATGTTTGGTAGTGCATGATCTATAGACTTCATGTCAATGATGGTGTAATAACAAATGTAGTCCTATACTCTGTCATCAACAAACTAGGCCTAGTAGATGAAATTAGACCAACCAAAACCACATGTCTAAAATCCTTCAATGGATCACACATTATTATCAAGGGTACAATCAACTTAGCCTTCATGGTAGGAGAGTAATTCCCCACTAGCACAAATTTCACTATCATAGAGGAGATGCCAAGCTTCAACCTAATCCTGGGTAGGCCTTGGCTAGTCCAACTACGAGTTGTCTCCTCTCCCATCCATCAAGAAATCCACCTTCCCTATGAAGGTGGTCAAGTTATCATCCACAGTGATAATGCCCCTCCTCTAGCTATCCACAACATAGATATGGAGCAAGTGTTAGAGGTGGAGTTTCTTGGTGGTACACCTATGGAAACCAACGTAATACCTAAGGCTAACACACCTGAATGAGTGGTTGAAGCTAACAACCTCCCACAGTATCCTAGGCCCTCCACGTTCCCTAATCCAAACTAGAATAGAAAAAAATTGCTTGATCAAGGCACTTTATTGGCTGAAAATGTGCTAGGTTCCTACCTATCCTTTTCCTTCACTTTTCATGCATTTTTTACTTTTGTTTGCATCACACTAGCCTATGCATTTACATTTTTCCTGCTCACTTAGATCATGCATTTCATTTTGTTCACACATTTTTTGCTTTGTTTACACATTCATTGACTTAGCTTATGCATTGCATTTGAAAAACATCAAAAACACATAAAACTCATAAAACTAAAACTACAAAAAAAAATAAAAGGAAAAACATGATGGCCCCAAAGGACCTTAAACTAGTGATGGCCCAAAATGGCCTTAAACTATCGATGTGGCCCAAAATGGCCTTAAACGTGTACACACACCCTGGAATGACTTTAAACTATCACTACAGCCTGAAATGGCCCAAAACTCTTGCTTCTTGCATTTCCTTATTTTCATTTGTGCACTTTAACTTTGTTACATAGTTGCCACTTGATGTTGTTTTTCTAGTCGATTTTTGCAGGATCTTGCAAGCACACAACATGACTACGCATGCATCATTGCACCTTAGACAAGCAAAGTAAGCACTCATCTACCATGACATAAAAAAAACTAGCACAATATGACTATAAACTAGCACAAATCATCCTTGGGTCATGATGTTAAACCAACACAACATCTACCATTTGCTATGATGATAAACTAGCACCCAGTAGTTTGTTATGACTATAAACTAGCACATCATAGTCTACTAAGACCTTAAACTAGGTTCATAGTCTACCAAGACTTTAAACTAGCATGTTGCTAATTTTTTTGAGCACTTTCCATTGGTGAAACCCTTGGGGGCACTTGTAGCATCATCACCTCCTACCATTTTGCTAATCTTTTCGAGCACCTACCATTAGTGTGACCTTTGAAAGACTCGCAACATCATCACCCTTGCACTTTCACTAGCTTCTTGAGCACTTGCAACTAGCACAACATTTGACATGTTTGCAGCATCTTTGTGTCTAGCACTTTCAGCTTATTTAGATCTAGAATTTGTACTTACATTTCATGTTGTGTGGTTTTCTTATCTTCTCAAAGTTGTGTTTGCAAGATGAAGCCTCAGAGGTAGTCATGTAGAGATGCATCACATCGTAGCAGCAAGCTGCCACATCACTTCAATATGCATGATAGGACTAGTTAAGTCACTAAAGAGTGCACCTCTCCCTCATCCCATTATAGCCTTTACACATCCACTCCTTCATCCCAATATCCTCTCATCCTCTACATACTCATAATTGCACATCCCTCCGATGCATAATCACTGTGATGCATATGTCATTCTCCTCACATCAACTATGGAACCCATGGTAGGCATAATGCAACTCATCCCATGGTGAGCCTCTATTGGCTAGTCAAGGCCCAAGTGAATATAATGCATCTCATCCCTAGGAGGAAACATTTGTCCTATAGACATGGTGTAGTTACATCAAAGTAAAGCCCATCTAATCAATGGTTCACACCTTGCAGCTAGCATTCAACAGTAAGCCTAACCTAATGGAAGTTCACCTCGTAGCAAGAAAAAGTAAAAAAAAAAAAGAGCAAAAATGAATAAAATGGAAAAATGGAAAAAGCACATCCCCAAGTAAATTGAAAACATTGTAGCTTCACAACTAGCCTATCCTTGGATCAACTTTGACTCTCTCATGAGTACTCCAACGAGAAGTCAATGTATCAGGGGTAAGACACTTCATGTCATGGTCACTAACAACTATGCTAACTTCACATCTTGCATCATGATATACTATTTGAATTTTATTTCCTCTACTTGCATTTCATCTCCATAACACATTACCTACACTGTTTTCCCTCAACATACCCTTATCCACAACACTCTTAAACATGGTGGAATGACATATAATCTAGTATCGACGAACAATGTTGGTGCCACATTTGCTATGGTGTTTTGCAATTCTTTGTCAATGTCTCTTAGGCCACTCCTCCAAACATCAATAAAGAGAGGCCACTAAAACACCACAAAATTTTAGTTCTTGATGTCTTGATTCCAAATATGGCTAAGTGTCGAAACAATGGCAATTTGTCCAAATTTTTTAAGTGTTGAGTGTAGTTAGCTCCAACTACTAGTTTTGTAAATTTTTTTCTAATTACTGAGTTACATGTCTAGCACATAAAACAGGGCAAGTGTAGCAAGCTACAATAATTTTTCTAAGTATTATGCTACAGTTCCATTACCCCTGCTATGCTCTAGAGGATAGCTAGCATAGCTAGCATGAGACACTATTTTTGCAAAATATTTTCTAATTGTTGAGTTACACATCCCGTGTGTAATGCGGGGAGAGTGTAGTAAGCTATAAATTTTTTTTTAAGTGTTGTACTCTGCTTCCATGCCCCTACTATGATCTAGAGCATAGCTAACATATCTTAGTGGCCAATTTTGCCTAAGTGTTAAGCCAAAAGCTATTAAGCTAGCTTGCCATGGAAGAGACATTTGGTAGATTTTCTAACTCCTAAGGCCACCCCTCTGCTATGCTCCAAAGCGTAGCTAGTGTAGTAACAACAAGGACTATAATTTTTGCCAAATTTTCTAAGTTTCCATGCTACACCCTATCTCCAAGGAGTATTCCATGTCTCATGCATAATACAAGGCAAGCATAGTAGCCAAAGTTAGAAAAATTTTCAAAATTTTTTGCTCACCTTCGAACTTAGAAAATTTTCTGAATTTTTCTCATAGTCTCACCTACTACACTACCATGTGGCACCCAATCTACATTCTGGATTAACCCTAGCCCTATAAATACCCTTATTTCCCAATGTTTTAGGGGTGGACTTCCATTTTTCACTAGTTGGCAATTGGTACTTTCATTTGGCATTTGGTATTTTAGCATCTTGACACTTAGCTCCATGGGCAAACGAGGCATCTTGAGCACACCACACTGATAGAGAAGCATACTTGCACCACACAATACACTGTATCCCCATTGCAACCTTGCACCACATGATACACTTCAGTACTATTGTAGCCTTGCACTCCATAATACATTGTAGCCCTATTGCAGCCCTACACTACATGGTACACCATGACAGCCAACCTGACAGGCATGATTCATAATGGCGAGCACCAAACTTCATGGTTCGACACCATTGAGGCTATGATTATGCTTCCACTACACTTGTTGTACACTATGTACCTTTTGAGACCCTTTTGGAGTTAACTATGCTCCCATTTGAGATAGTTTTCTATTTCTTTCTTCCATTTCTAGTATTTTCTTACATTTTTTTTCATATTTTTTCATGTTTTCACATGTCATCATGTTGTGCTATGCTTGGGTAGTAGTCTCTATGAGTTGACACCCTTGTTTCGATTGAAACCCTTAGATACACTTACCCTCATTCTATGGCTATGCTCTACACTTAGTACCATGAAACACTACTTTGACACTTAACACCATTTCATGTTATTTGCATTTGCATTTTAGCTAACCATGCCATCCCCAGTTGCACCCAATACCCTGGTTACAATCATTAAATTCCTTCTTCAATCAACAATACCATCCAAGGTACTCCACCTTCATTTTCTAGTAAGGCACTTGCGTGGAGGTTAGGTTAGAATCCCTTGATGTTCTAGCCACCAACGTTGTTGGACATTCCACCCCTAATGATCTCATCCCCCTCACCAAGACCTTTTGGTGGATGCTCAACAAACTCATCCAACTAAGTGGGTTGAATGAGCACAATGTAGCAACTGAACATGAGGAGCGCCTATAGGATGGGCAAGAGGAATTAAAGGCTCACTCAGAAAATAAAAATTCTTTTTATGTCTCTTTCCTACCACCCACCTCTAATTTCACTCCTTTGCAGCCTTAGTTATCTGCCTTCTTTGAGGCAACAACATCTACCTTGTCACCACCTAGCCCGATGCCCATTGTGGTAAGCCATCAAGTGCATATGCATCAGGGTGTAGGACCATATATTACCCTAACCTTTGTATTTTAAACATAATCTATGCGATCCTCTATGCTGACATCTATGATGCCAACTTAGTCCTATGTGCACATAGTGTGAACATCCAAGGCTCACATGGGATAGACGTCATATGTCCCACTTACCTCTGTGGAATCCCCTATGATAGCCCAAGCCACAACCACATGGTGGGGTCCTATTCCCATGCCCTAGGTGCAACACACGTAATAGCAGCATGCACAATAGGCTTAAAAATAGTACACTCAACAAGCATCCTACGTGGTCATATAGCCTATGGTAGGGCTATGGACCATGCCAATAGCACAACAAGCTACACAACCAATGTAGCTAACTACATCCACACTGAGCCTAGATCAAGCATTCCAACTCATCTAGACATAAACTAAAAAAGTTAAATGACTTAAGGCCACATTTTTTGACATGGTCCAAGTGATGGACTTCTACCCAAATGATCCCATTAGTCCCATTATCCCATCATTGACCTTACCTCCTAGTGTTCAACTTCCCCAGTTCACCAAATATAATAGTGAAGGAGAATCCCATGCCCATCTAATGACCTTTTAGTCCAAATGCCTTTTGTTGCAAGCATGACCACATGCAATCATTCATGTCTTTGCCATGTTCCTAACTAACAAGGCACTAGACTAGTACTGCATGATCCCCAAGGCCTCCATATCTTCATTGGAGAATTTGCTTAGCCAATTTATCACTTGCTTCAAGTACAACCTAAAGCCTAAGGTGACCCTAGAACAACTCATGTAGATCAAGTAGGGCTACTTCGAGCCCATTCAAAAGTTCATCCAATGATGGATCACTGCACTTAATGAAATTTGTGAGCCTATCATGAAAACTCACCTATTGGCCATTTTCAAAGGTGTAGTAAATGACTTCATTAAGTCAAAAATATACTATCTTGCCCCACACTTCCTAGGCCAAACATTTTCTCAAAAAAAAAAGCATTCAAAATGTGGTGGAAGCTAGTAAGAATCTAGCCTATGTGACCTATAAGAATGCACACATAAAGAAATACAAGGAGAAGAGCAAGGCAACAACAACCATTGTAGCAGTGGCCAATGAGGCCAAGCCAAACAATGTCAAATCAATAGCTAAGACAACCAAAGCCTCGGCCAACAACAAGGCAACTAGCTCTAGCACTACAGCAACCAACTGTAATGCGAGAAAATGTCGACAGCTGGAATACCAGACAAAATCTATGTACACAGTCTTAACCACAGATCTGTGCGAGGGTTGTGCTGGAGAAAATGAATCCGCAGTGCCTTGAACGGTCTTGTTGATTAGACAGGGACTTACTAAATTAGTAAATTGATGAAGATTATAGGCATTTCGTGGGATGATCTGATTTAATAAATCGTGAAAGGAGAGGAAAACAATGTAAATAAATTGCAATAATGACAATGTTAACACGACAAAGGGGATCAGATTTAAGAGAATGTGTGATTTCAAGATCTATGCTTTGACCCGAAAGAAACGAGTATTTTGTATACAAAGTTACAATGGGAAGATTCCGATTATCTTTGTGTGGAGCATACACAAAATAATAAGAAAACTGTTTAACCAGGAGTGCAGAATGGAGCTCGGTCTACCTTAAAAGCCAAAGACGGAGTGCAAGGAAGGTTAAGCTCAGATGCCTATCCACCAACTGTGTCTAGCCAATAGGTCTTGCTAACCGCACTAGATGATCTCATGATCTCTAATCTATCTTCTTCGCTTCAGATAGTCTCTGCTCAAAACTACCAAGGATCACTGATTGGGAGAACTATATTTTCATCGAAAGGGTATGATCGCTCCTGCTGCTAAATGCTCCAAGCAAATGTCTCTTGCTTCTGCTCAAGGATGATGGCTGCCCAAAAGTTGAAGATGGTAACTGCTGCTCTCTTCAAAAATGTCTAGAAGTCCCTTGCTGAGAAAGAAGGTCTCTCTTTTTTCTTCGCCAACTGAGGTATTTATAATATGTAGAAAAGGCACGCCCTTGATGACACGTGTCTTGAATTCTCCGAATACCGTTGACCTGACAAACTGGCTATGTGACGTCACATGGCAACGTACGCTATCAAAACTTTAGTGAAGCTGCTTTATGATTATACACAAATACACTTATCAACGTATCACGCGTATGGATAGCAAATGCGTAACTGCTTTAGCCGGCTTTACACTGTATTTCACTTTTTTATGCTGCGTCGCGTGGCAGAGTGTAACGAAGCATGAAATAGTGACTCGGCCTATTTTATGCTTCTTTACGCAACAAAGCATAGTGAAGCGTAAAACATGATCAATCCAGCGATAAATTACGCTGATGTACGCTGCGTAGCGTAACGAGTGTAAGGCGATCAATTTGCAAAAAAAGGGGTCGATCTGTCGTACTTCCCTTGGACTTTTTTGAAGCTCGTTATGCTGCTTTGCGTAACAGAGCGTAAACCTGACCCTAGGCAAAAGACTTAGCAGGATATGCGAGAACTTGCATATTATGCTGTTCAGGCCTTAAACTTCACCAAATCTGCTGAAGTAAGTCACCTTCTGATGTCAGACTATGTTAAGCAGAATTACACTAAGTGTCATTACTCTATGTTGTGTAATGTAGCATAAAAACAGAAACATAGTAAAAATTGGAATTTGTAAGGAAGTTGGAGACTTGATGCCGAGCGCCATTTCGCCTTGCTTTGCCTTGTTCTTCCTTCCAAAATTCTATTACGAACTTTTTCCTGAATCGTGAATCTTCACCTGAGGCCGATTCACAATTTTCATGGTCTTTCAATGGCCCCTCTTTGTTGACAGTTAGAGGGCTTGCCCGAAAGACGTCGACAAAGAATAAGAAACACCGGACCGATAAAAGTACCAACAGCATTTATCGATAGGTACTCAAGTGTCGCCCGGTCAACACAGAGGAGCAGAGATGAAGGAAATGAGAGATAGAATGGTATGGGAGAAAAAAAGTTCGGGGAAGACGCAAATGAGGTTTGGGGAAGATGAAAATAAGGTTAGAGGAAGACACAGATGAGTGGGTATAGCTTTTTCATGCATAAGCAAATAGGCTTTCTCCTGCGATGGTGTCCACATGGAGTTATGCCTTCATTTCTGTGTTAAAGAGGGTTGCATAGATGAGTTGTGTTGCGTTTGCATGGCCTGGGTGAGATGTGTTTCACCCATTTTGCCGACCCCCACTCTTTTTTTTTGGTCCACTAGGCGAGTTATGTTACGCCGGCTTATGGACTTGATTGTAATGCGAATGCAGGAAGCGTGTGCTATGTATGTGCATTTTGCGTACGGGAAGTGGATGGGACAGTTAGGAGTAATGACAAGGGTTAAGGGTAGGATTATGAGGAACACAAGGATGCACTCTCCGAGTGGACAGGCCAACTTAAGAAGCCATCTCAAAATGTTGTTAGTATTACACCACTCAGATGAACACATCTTCGAACAACGTCCTCGTAACAAGTAACCTGCAACTAAAGAAGAAAACAGAGGGTACCATTGTTTGTGCAAATTGCAAGTGAGGTTGTTGAAACAAGGATCATTGAAGGTGAGGTAAAGTGATCGGGCCATGAAGGAGGCACTATAGCATGAGGCCAGAGTCTTCAACCTTGATGCTTGGCCCAGCATATCACCGCCAAAGAACATCAGACTCAGTGCACCTAACTAGTTATGTAACGAACTAGCCAGATGAATCTGTGAAGCCAAAGCCTGATAGCAATGATGAGCGAAGATCCCCAAAGTCATAATTGATAAGAACTCCTTCGGGGCTTCAAATGGCAAAAATAACCTCTTAGAGGTACCACCACTGGAATGGGTGCGGTGGTGGTATCACCGAGGGGTCAGTAGTATGCCCTTCAGCACATCCGAGAGATCAACAGAATGCCGGTGAGGTAGTGACGCTAGGGCTGCTTCAGTGTCCCACCCCATTTGTTGTGCGGCTGCACAGAGATGACCATGCTCGCTTGACCTGCATGATGGCAGCCTATGTGTCCCAGTTTTAAGTCCTGGTAGACTGTCGTTGCTAGTTTTAAGTCTCAGCAGACCATGGTCCCAATTTAAAGTCTAGGCAGACCAAGAAATGCTAGTTTTACATCGTAGCGGATGGTGGCGGAGCTGATTTATGGTCCCAGAAGACCGTGTAGTGGGTGTTAGTTTTATGCCATGACCCAGGGACAAGTCTGTGCTGGTTTTACGTCTCAGCAGATGATCGCTTCCCTGAGCCAGTTTTTCATCATGGAGGACAGCCGATACGAGTTTAGCATCGTGGCGGACGCGTGCAGGAAATGCCAATTTGTCATCTTGGTGGACCTGTACAACACTGTCAGTTTTACGTCGTAGCAGACGATTACAACTTGCCAGTTTTATGTCATGGTAGAAGATCAGTGTCAGTTTAACGTCATGGCAGACGCGTGAAGTGAGTGCCAGTTTTATGTCGTAGCGAACGGTTCTTGCCAGTTTAACGTCATAGCGGACGATTTTGGCCATACCTGATGTTCACACTAGAGATGCAGCTATATGTAGTACCGCTTCAGATATATATGATTAATAGGATTTGATAGCTCGTTGTTGTCGTTGTCCGCTAGCTTGAATGCTCCATTGCCATACACATCCACCACCAAGAAAGGGCCCTCCCAGTTTGCAGAGAATTTACCCACTGGTTCACGAATCGCCTTGAGAACTAAATCTCCCTTCTTGATCAGACGCTACTGAAGATTGTGGTGATTCTTTTGCCCTATTTGTCTTGATACCTCTGGATTGTATCAAGTTTTTGTATTCGCTTTTCTTCTACTGAATCCAAATCCATGATCTGAGACTCGGTGTGTTGAGCCTCATTTATAATTGTGGAGAGGACCATTCTCAGAGAAGGAACCTGCAATTCAAGGGGCAGCACTGCTTCAGATCTATAAACTAGGCTATAGGGCATACTGTTTGTAGCCATCCTACATGTAGTACGATACACCCATAGCACATAGAGGATTTTTTCATGCCACCGCCTCTTGTTGCTGTCAAGCATTTTCTTGAGCAGATTGATGATGACCTTGTTTGTGGCTTTAGCTTGACCATTTGCTTGTGGGTAATAGGTTGAGGAAAAAGATTGTTTAATGCCAAGGCTATCATAGAAGGATTTAGTTTCTGAACTACTAAACTATGGCCCATTATCGGTCACGATAGTCATCGGGAGACCAAATCTTGTTACAATATTGTCTAAGATGAAATGGAAAATCTGTTGAGATGTGATCTTCCGTAAAGGAATAGCTTCTACCCACTTCGTAAAGTACTCAGTAGTGGTAATTATAAAGCTATGACCTGTGGAAGATTTTGGTGCGATGGGATCTATGATGTCCAGTCTCCATCGTTGAAATAGTCATGTTATCTGAGTTGTATGTAACTCTGTAGGCAACACGTGTATAAGATTGGTGTAACGCTTACACGTGTTACACATTTTAACCTTTGTCAGACAATCTTTTTCCATGTAAGGCTAGTAATACCCTAAGTGATGGATTTTCGAAGCCATAGCCCGTGGTGCTACATGTCCTCCGCATAAACCCTCATGGACCTCGCCGACTATACGTTGTGCTTGGTCCTTGTTAACGCAAGTAAGCAGTGTACAACCCAAAATCATCGGTGTCTGGCTGGAAGGAAAAAATAGAGGCCATGGGATCGCGGGATGGGTACAGAAGACCCTGCCTTCGCCTGAGGGCGAGCTGGAATGCAACAGAGGCAGAGTACCTTGGGTGGTCCGCACGCGGATCAGACAAGGATTTCCCCGCGCGTATGAAAAATGCTATATGCTGGGTTATGCGTAAATGGCATGCAGGCGTAAACAGTGAAAACAGCGTAAAACATAAACGGATGTAAACAAAGCGTGAGTGAGGCATGGGCCAAATTGACGTAAAACTGTAAAAGAACTTGCAACAAATGTAAACAGTATAGAGTCAAAGTACAATGCACTGGTCTAACGCAGTCGTGAGGGGACACAAGGCGGACGAAAAGCCCCGGCGTATGCAGGAATGACTCGGCTAGTTCGCAAGGGAGGCGGAGCGTAAGAGACTAGATCCGTAGTGTGCAGGGCTTCCCAGCGTAAGAAGGTTTTTTGCTCTTTTGTGCAGCGTAGATGTCCTCTCGTGTGCTCCAGAATTTTGCCAAACGTCCCTCGGTGGAAGTGGAAAAATCGGGGTTTTATACCGGTTTAGGGTGACACGTGATGCGTTGACCAGGTGCAAAAGCATAAAATTTACAAGTGTACAACATGTTACATCTGTCGACGTATACGCTGAATGTATACGTTGTATACGCTGGGGCGTATATGCTGGACGTATACGCTGTGAATGCTGAACGTACACTGTATACGCTGGGGCGTATACACTGGACGTATATGCTGTGAATGCTGAACGTACACTGTATACGCTAGGCGTAGAGGAATGAAAAGACCATCATTTGGAGCCCAAAATTCGATTTTCAAGTGCCTGAGACCTGATGCGGACCTTGGGGAAGGTTTTGGAGGGTCTGGACACTCCACTTTAGCATGTTTTGATGAGTTTTTGAGCCCCGAAAGTTGCTGTACGCTGGGCCTTACGTTGGGCATGTGTAGGCCAGCGTACAGGATGCATACTTAGTGAAAACCAAGTATTTTGAGCTCAAGATTTTCCAATTTTAATGTCGGATGTCATCGTAGTCTTCTGTGGATCCCAGGGAACTCTTACTTGCTTGCTTTGACTTCGTTTGATGCTATTTTTGAGGCTTTCAAGCTTGGTCATGCTGAGGACCAACATGACTTAGCTTAATTTTTGTCTACAAGTGTTAGCGAAATTTTTTTTTGATGTTTCATTGGCTCCTTTTTGTTGATGTCTGGAGGAATTGACCTGAGAGGCATCGACAAAGAAGTACAAAACACCACAAGCAAAATTGGTAGAAACATTGTCCTTTGGCACTTGGCCAGATGTCATCGCACTGTGTTCAAAAGTACCTGAGATTGGGAAATAAAGCTTGTAGCTAGATAGGGAAATGAAAATTATGGGGATTGGGACCTGATCAAGGGATTGTGCATGGTAAAGGGGATGTTCTAGTGTGTATATGGGTCACATTGATCCTTTTCAATAGCCATTGTTTAGCAGACTCGGAATCAAAACATGAGATGTTCATCCTTTGGCGGAACAAGACTCTTATTTAGTGTTTAAGAGGACTTGTTGGCCACGTGATGGTGGGTTACATTGTCTGGAGGAATGGGCCCTTTGTTTGGTATTCGAAGAAAACCTGTTGGTGGAGAGCCAAAGTTGCGCAATGAGATGTTACTTGAGCTTTTGAGACATGAGTGTTTATTTCCAAGACAACTGCCTTCCCGCCTGAGGCTTATGGGAAGTGCCGAGGGTCTTGTGGTTCATTTTGCTCTTTGCTCTTTACTCTTTTCTCTTTTCTTTTTCTTTCTTTTTCTTTTTTTTGTGTGTTTTATCTCTTTTTTTTGTCTTTTTTGATTTCTGGCAAGAGCTCTCATTCAATTTTTCACTCATGCTCATGTGCCATATTGTGTGTTGCAGTTGCTTGAGAGTGTCATAGCGTGGAACCGTGTGTTCAAATTTTTGGGGTGTACTGGGTGTATCTGGGAACTGTAAACGGTTAGGAAAGGGAATAAGAGTGTTGGGGGAAATGGAGAATGTATTGGGAACAGGGAATGTACTTTTGACCAGATTGATTAACCTGGTTGCATGCGTCAGAAACAATGTGGCACTTTGTCACCGTGATGAAGTGTATCTGTGTATGAGCACCATTGGGTGTCATCCTGCAAACATAACTCCAAGAAGACAAGAAAACCACAAGAAAATGAGTTAGCAAACACTTCAGGCACGAATGTAACTGATGAAAATGGAGGCACCATGTAAAACTTGAGGCAAACAGAATGAGCAGCAATAGTGTTGTCAAAGCCGGTGTGATGAATGATGCAGCAGGCATGTCATGAATTACAGTAGCAGATGAATGTGCTAGAAATGATCTGGCTAGTTTATAGTCTTAGCGAACTATCATGGGTTAGTTTTACGTCGTAACACCATTGGACATTGCCAGCTTATCGTCGTAGCGGATGGTACGATGCTAGTTTATAGTCGTGGAGGACTATGAAGAGGCAAGCTAGTTTATAGTCTTAGCAGACTCTGGTGAATGAGTGTGATAGTTTAGTGTCATGTCAGATGAAGCTCTGTGATGTCAGTTTACCGTCATGATGCCAGGACATTCTGTGGTATCAGTTTTAAGTCATGATGCTAGGACTGTCAGGGTGGATGCATGCATGTGCGTCTGTACAATCCTGTAAACAAAAGCAACTAGATAAAACAATGTTAAATAGCCACTGCAGAAAACATGAATTGAAATGCACAAGTAAATAGAAAATAATGTGAAAAGGTGGTAGTTTAAGGCCTTTTCGGGCCACGTGTTCTAGTTTAAGGCCTTTTCGGGCCACATGCGAGCGCGTAAGCTAGTACAATGCCAACTAAGGTGACGTATGCACAACGAACAAAGGTGAAGAGTGGGCGGGGATTAGACGTGTCTTTGGCCACAGGGGATTCTTGACTATGTGGTTGTGTCTTAGTCAGACATGGTCTAAGAGGCATGCTAGTTTGCTCTGGGAGGCTTTTAGTATTTACCCCTCGTTCGGGCGTTTTAGCTCTAGGTGTTGTGTTTGTTGTTGTGGGTGTTGCTTCAAGAGGCTTCTCTTTCAAGACCTGTGACATGTCTATGTTGTGGTCAGCTTGAAAAGGAGTGTTGTCTCCATGTATAATGACTTGTCCACCTTCGTGTGGAAGGTGGATTTCTTGATGTATCGGTGAGGAAATGGCTCGTTGTTGTGCTAGCCATGGTCTACCAAGAATCATGTTGAAACTAGGCATCTCTTCTATGATAGTGAACTCCGTGCTGGTGGGGAATTGTTCACCTACCACAAAGGCTAAGTTGATTGTGCCCTTGACTGTGACACATGATCCATTGAAGGATTTTAGACACGTGGTTTCAGTTGGCATGATCTCATCTACCATGCCTAGTTTATCGATGACGGAGTATAGAACTACGTTTGTTGCCGCACCGTCATCAACGTGCACTCTGCGAATAGTACATTCCCCAACACGTACACTAATCGATAATGGAGCTGTTGTTACTTCCCCTCGTTCAGGGTTAAGTTTAACTACATCATCATGAAAGGCTAAGGTGTTTGAACCCAATCCTTGTGGTGTGTGTTGTGAAATCGTTGCATGGATGGATTCCATGTTAGCAGGGATATCCTCTGTAACAGGAATGAATGCTAACATTTGCGCTAAGGCTTCGTGATGAGCCGATAATGTCATGACCAAATCGTACAAGCTCATGGTTGTGTTCTTTTGTTTGAGCATTTGTTTCACCTGGGCTAATGTAGCTACAAAGTCTGTGTTGTCTGTCATTGTGTTGGTTGTCTTTGTATGGGTTGAGGGCTTGGGCTTGGTTTGTTTGAGATTAGGGGTAGGGCCCCCAGCGTTGAGTTGTTGTATACTAGGTGTGTCCTTTGTTTTAGCTATGGGTTTTGTTCATTGTTCATTTGTCCTCTTCTGCTACCATTTGGTAGGCTTATCCGTGTTGTTGGCAGGGTTGACTATTGAGGGAGGAGAGGTTGAGACGTTTCCTACTGTTGGGCACTGGGTAGGTGAGGGGCCATCGCGTGGTGGCACTTTTATGACAAATGGGAGTTTAGGAGGTGTTGTTGTTGTTTGACTGGCCTGTTGTGGCACTTTGATGATGAAAGGTTTCTTTGCAGTTGTCGTTGGTAAATTGTGCCAGTTTAACGTCTTAGCGGGCATCAGTGGTGGTACTTTGACCACAAAGGGTGTTTTCATTGCTCGGGATTGCATTGGATCTTGCTAGTTTAACGTCTTAGCGGACGTGTGAGGTGGTGGTACCTTGACCACAAAAGGTATCGTCAGTGCTCTAGGTGGCACCTTGATGATGATGGGAGGCCCCTTGCTTGTGGAGGCAGAGAGGATTGTTGCCTTGCTAGGAGGCACATGGATCACAAAAGGTTGCGCACAGATTTAGGCTTACTATCTATGCTAATGGAGTTTATGACATAGGGGGCATCATCTGTGCTTGGTTGATTCAGGGCGCTGATGTTCAGTTGGCCCCGTTCTATCATTGCTTGTAGATCATCCTTTAACGCACGATAGGTGTCAGTATTATGACCAGACATCTGGTGGTAATGAAAGAATTAGTCTAACTTGAAATGTCGTGGAACCGGGGACTCGTTTGGTGCTGCTAAGGTGGGGTTCCTCAGTAGTTCGCAGTACCTGTCATGTCGGCGGTGAGCATTCTCCGCTACGTGTTTGTATTGGATTTTCCCAGCTTTAAGGAGGTGCTCTAGTAGTTCCAAAGGTCGCGCAGGTAGTGATGTGTACTTAGAGTGATCCTTGCTTTGAAAATTGGACCTTAAGGTGGCTCCTATTGTTGTAGGCAGGTTGGTACTAGTGTTAGTTGTTTTTGTGCTTACGGCCACAGTTTCTGTTATCGCCTTTTGTTTCGCAACATGTTGGTTCTTGTAAGCCACATAGGCGGGATCATTGCTAGTTTGCGCAGCTTGTTCAATGTTCTTGATCTATGTGAATGCTTGGCTCAACGTTTGAATGCTCATGTAGTACAATTTTGACTTAATGAAGTCATTCATGGCTCCCTTCAGAATTGTAAGCAAATACTTTTCAGGGATGGGCTCATGAAGTTCGTTAAGGACTGCACTCCATCGTTGGATGAACTTTTGCACAGGCTCAAGTGGTGCTTGTTTCACCTGTATCAGGGTGTCTAGGGTTGCTTCAGGCTTCAGGTTGTACTTAAACCTGGTAACGAATTGGTGTAAGAGATCCTCANTTTGGATCTCCCTTCCCATTGTACTTGGTTAACTGGGGCAGTGTGATTCCCTTGGGTAAAGCTAACGGTGGCACTGAAGAGCTAATCGGATCATTGCGGTAGAAATCCAGTACTTTAACTTATTCAGTGTTATCAGCTTTGAGTTGCTTTACCTCATCTGCTAACGCTTGCATCATCTGTTTTTCTTCTATCCACTCTTGAGCGGTAGGTAGATTAGTTGGTTGGGGAGGTTGTTGGGTTGTCATTTGTTACTGTGGAGCGATGTTCAGAGTTGCGGTTGTGGGGTGTGGCACGTTGAAGTGAGTGGGTTGTTGAACAAGGGGTATGGTTCCTTACCTAGCCACAAACTGTGAAGTGACACCCTGGATGTGCGGGGCCGATGTAGTGAAAGTGGCCGCATGCAGCTGCACGTGTGGTATGTACTGGGTGGAGATGGGGATGGGTAATCTTTGTTGGGGTACTGGTGCTTGTGTGCTCATTAACACTTGGTGAGTAGTCGTCTGTCCCATGTGAGGATGGAGTGATGGGTTCATGTAGGCATGGGGACTGAGGATGTGGTATGAATCCTCAGGTTCAGATTGTGCCTCGAAGCCATCTACATCATGTTGGTTTTGGGGCTCCTCATTGGGTCGCCGTGAGTTTTGGCTCTTTTCCATAAAGAGTTGGGAGATGAGTCTATGCTGAGGCTCAGAAAGGGGGATGACATCATATACAGAGGGGACGAATTTGTGACCTCCCATGTATATGTGCTTGAAGTTTCATTTTTCCTCCTGTTCTATGATGTCAAGAGAAAGGTTGGCCTGAATCTTCACACAGATAAAGTTGTATTGTTCCTGTGTGACGAAGGTGTGTGCATTAGAGGTTGGGGATGACTCCATGGTGATGTGTGACGGGGCAACATATAAGCTAGCTAACAAGTGCCGAATGTGTTTCGGGCTAAGTGTGCAGAGTGTTCGGTGTGTGAACGTTGACGATTTTTCTAAGTGTCTTGCGTGTACAGCGTAAACAGGAGAAAATTTGGCTAAGTATGAAATTATGAACTGTAGTCATACGTGGATGGTGATCTTGGGTAAGAGGAAGTCATCTTGGAATTGTTATGTTGTGTGTATTATATGCCTTAGACCAGGTGATCCATGTTGGTGGCCGTTAGGACTTAGACTGGTTTGAAGTAGGTGCGAATCGCAGCGAATTCGGCTTTGAAACGGGCCTGTTTTGAGTGTTTTTGTTGAAAAAACACTGTAGCGGCAATGTAGCAGTATTGTAGCATACGCTGAAACACTGTAGCAGTGTATACGCCCAAACATATACAGCGTATACGTCGGCAGATGTAACATGTTGTACACTTGTAAATTTTACGCTTTCGCACCTGGTCAACGCGTCACGTGTCACCCTAAACCGGTATAAAACCCCAATTTTTCCACTTCCACCGAGGGACGGTTGGCAAAATCCTGGAGCACACTAGAGAACATTTACACTACGCAAAAGAGCAGATAACCTTCTTACGCTGGGAAGCCCTGCATGCTGCGTATCTAGTCTCTTACTCTCCGCTTGCCCTGCAAATCGACCGAGTCACCTCTGTGTATGCCAGGGCTTTTCGTCCGCCTTGTGTTCCCACAACTGCGTTAGACCGGTGCACTGTACTCTGACTCTGTAATTCCATTGTTTCATTTTCTGCAAGTTCTTTTACAGTTTTACATCAATTTAGCCCACGCCTTGTTTACGTCTATTTACGCTCATGCTTCGTTTGCATCCATTTACGTTTCACGTTGTTTTTGTTGTTTACGCCTACACGCCGTTTACGCATAACCCAGCGTATTAGCATTTTGTGTACACGCGGGGAAATCCTTGTCTGATCTGCGTGCGGACCACCCAAGGTACTCTTCCTTCGTTGCATTCCAGCTCGCCCTCAGGCGAAGGCAGGGTCTTCTGTACCCGTCCCGCGATCCCACAGCCTCTGTTTTCTCTTCCAGCCGGAGACCGACGATTTCAGGCGGTACAAGCAGCACACCATCAAAAGAGCGCCTACAGAGAGTACTGTCTCCCATGATGATGTACTTCTTAGCTCGCTTGCGGATTGCATCCTTCTGCACTTGTGTTAATTCGTGTGGTGGCTCGCCATACAAGAGGTAAGTCTTAATGCTATCGTACCACTCTAGCATTCTATCCTCGAGGAGAGCAGATATATGTGCCACCTGAATGATGGGATTTGTGCAATCTGTTATTAACGTGGGACAAGTGTTGAACAAGTGTGAGGATACGTTCAAAGCTAGTGTAGCCAGTGCGTCGGCTAGTGTGTTATCAGTGCGTGGCACGTGCTGGGCATCGATGGTCGTGAACTGCCTCAGAAGATCTTTAGCCATATCGCAGTAGGACTGTAAGTGTACAGCCTTGCAGGCATAGTCTCCTGTGACCTGATTAATGACGAGCATCGAATCACCCTTAATTGCTAAGTGTCAAACACCGAGTTCGCTAGTAGTTAGTAATCCTCTGAGGAGCCCCTCGTACTCTACCACATTGTTCATACAGGGGAAGGTCAAGCGATAAGCGTGAAGACGCACATCCTCAGGTGATAGCGTAATAACTGTAGCGGCGCTGCCACCTCTAACAGTTGAAGCTCCGTCGAAGTATAATGTTGCTTCGGGGCCTGTTAAGACAGGGCTTAAGCTATGTATGTGTTCGTTTGGAAATTTAGGCTCTATGGTTGCCTGACTGTCAATAGGTGATGTTACTAATTGGTTGGCTATCGCTTGGCCTTTCGTAGAAGATTGGCCAATGTAATGCAGATCAAATTCTGCCATAATAGCCTTCCAACGAGCTATTTTGCTACTTTTGTATAAGTTCTGCGTAATAGCGTGGAGGATGTTATTTTTACAGATGATGTTGACTTGGCTATGAAAAAGATAATGCCTACACTTCTTGAGCGTAAATACTAACGCTAAGCAGTTACGCTCTACTTCATTATACTTCGTTTCATATGCACATAGAGCATGACTCAAGTGGTAGATGAGTACTTCTGATCCATCATCCCTCCTTTGACAGAGTAATGCGGCTAAGGCTACGTCTGAAGTTGTGAGGTAGATATAAAATGGTTGATCCCTTTGTGGTGGGAACATTGTTGGAAAACATTGAAGCTCTTGCTTCAAGCTGTTAAATGCACGCTGACAATCATCTGTCCATTCGAAATTAACCCCCTTTTTAAGCAAATGTTGCATAGGGTGTAGCTTGTTGATTAATCTCGAGATGAACCGCTTGATAAACTGTAACCTCCCCTATCATCCGCGTAATTGCTTAAGGCTTGTAGGGGGTGTTAGTTCAATAATGACCTTGACTTTGTCAGGATCTATGCGTATGCCAGTTTCTGATACCACAAAACCCAGCATGCGTCCGGTTTTGACTCCGAACACACACTTTTTTGGGTTGAGTCGGAGATCATACTTAGAACATCTTTTGAGGATTAACTCCAGATCCTCTAAATAATCTTCTGACCTTAAAGACTTAACAGCTATATCATCAACATAGTCATTTAGTCTCCCTAGAAGGTAATCGCTAAAAATGTATGTCATGGCTCGTTGATATGTTGCTCCGGCATTTTTTAAGCCAAAAGGCATCATGGTGTAACAAAAGGTTCCCCGAGGCGTCATGAATGTCATTGTTAGCTGGTGCTCTGGGTTGATGCGTATTTGGTTGTAGCCTTAGAAGCCATCCATGAAGGACAAAAGTGTATGCCCAGCAGTTGTATCCACCAGTTGATCGATACTCGGCAATGGGAAGTTATCTTTGATTGTAGATTTTTTCAAGTCCCAGAAGTCTATGCATATGTGTATTCCTCCGGTCTTTTTAGGAACCACTACAATGTTAGATACCCAATCTGAGTAATCAACTGCATGGATAAAACCAGCCTGATACAGTTTAGTGATTTCATCACGTACTGCTAACATGACTTCCGGCTTGATCTTTCGTGCTTTCTGTCTGACGGTTTTAATATGGGGATCTAGGATTATGTTTTGTTGAATTAATCTTGGGTCTAGTCCCGGCATATCCTCGTATGACCATGCAAACACCGTGATGTTATTCTAGAGAACCTATTTTATGTCATCATTTGCCTTTTGGTCTAATAGAGAACTAACCTTGAGAGTCTTAGTCTCACCCCTATGCGTAACCACAGAGACCTCGTTGAGTGGATCTTCGGTTACATCTCCAGCTTCCAGATCTAGTATGCACGTTGATTGCTCTGGCCAGTCTAGAGATGTTTCCTACGTGGCTATGATTGCGTCGTTAAGGGCTAGGTTAGTTTCTATTATTGTGCGATCAAGCTGTCTAATGAATTCACTGTGTACGCTTGTTAAAACTAGCGGTGCAGATAAAATTTCGTCCATCTGTTAATTATCCTGCAAAATTGTCAGATACGAGAGTAATTAGAAAGATACTAAGTTTGATGCGATAAATGCTTAACGAAGAATGCTTAGTTTAGTGTATAAGATGTGACGTGACGTTACTGAGCTTAAAGCTAACTGAATTTTGAATTTCGTGAATAGCCTATGATGAATGAGACTTGATTACGAGGAGATAAGATACAGTAGTTTAGGATCATTTCGGACCGTAATTCGTGCGATATCTGACACAATTAATGCCTCGATCCTCAGGTTCCAACTCACACCAACATTAAGGCAAGTCTTGCTGAAATCGGGTATCAAGTTGGGTAAATTTTGCATATAAGTAAGAAGTTTTCATTTAGAACAGGCTGTTTGCTATCGCGAATTTGATTTCTTAGCTGCTACAGAGAGAAAGGAGGAGGAGCAGAAGATTGGAGTGCGTTGTTTGCAAAGGCGTGAAGGTGTGAAAGTGAAAAGGTGTTAGAACTGTAACAATGATGCCTAAAGTGAGAGGGAAGAATACAAAATTAGCCAAGATTGACATGGTGCAAGGGAGCGTGCAGCGTGCATCGCAGGCAATGGTCGAAGTGAGAGAACCTACGCCTTTGAATCGGTAGGCCATCCCTTGCTTATTTGTGTTACTTTTGTAGTGTTTATTCTTGTAGCGTCATCTGCGTAAATTAGAATTTTAGACTATAGACCTCGCGTTAGCATGAGGGTTTATACATTAGGATCGCGTCTATCGCCGTTGTCAAGGACAAACCTTGTACTATTGCAAGGGTTTAGGCGATTTCGACATCAATAGCTAAGCGTAATTTGTAGATTTTCTGTATTTTAAGCATGCAAATTTAAATCTAGACATTGATGTGTTTATTATTTCCTCTGTACAATATCATGTTAAGACCCATCCTAATCGTTTTAGATTTGGTCGGGGTTTTATGCTGTGTAAACCCAATCGTACCTAATGTGCCTCCCCCTTAGGCTCGGTTGCATGGGAAGGCCATATGATTTCAAAAGGGTGCACTAGAGTTTTTGCGATTTTTACTGCGTAACTACAGTGTTATTGTATGGTCACACCTATCGGGAGATATCGCTGGCGCCATTTTGGAGCACCTGTTGATCACTTCTACAAAGGGAATTCTGGTGTTCTTGATAGACGGGGCTATCGACACTGGTCGTCCCCAGGACCGTGAACTTAGCGCCAGAGGTTTGAGGTGCTTAAGTTGGATCTGGGAAATAGCTCAGTTTAGCTGCTACCATGCATACAACACTTTGTTCGTGGCCCATCACGTCTCGACCTATTTCCAGAACCCACCAGACACAGTGTATTATTCAGGGGGTGAGTGGTTTTGTTGGCTGTCTTGTCATTATATGTCTATTGTCTGAGTTTTGTAAAGCATAAGATAAGCATATGTGATATGGTACAAGTTTTTTATCCATGAAAATAGGTTAGTAGGCGATGGTAATACCTTAACTTGGACTGAAACGACAATAAAGGCGTTTACCTCTACTAGCAATGTACGCGCTGGTGTGATGGGGCAGATCGGCTTCAACATTCATGAATACCCCACCCGTTATGTGATGCATTCAAGAATTGCCAGAATCTCAGGTGGTTACATGACGATTGGACTTTGGATCCGCTCCTTACCATCGCAGACGTGCAAAGGAAACTTCCTCCATTTCCTTTGCCATTTGGACCCGGTAAAATTGCTGTGTATGTTATTATTGCATGATGTAATTGTGAATCGTGAATGTCGCGTAATAGTGTCCTTTAACATGTGTCTTGCATTGTTTAGTTAGGGAATCCCGGGAGATTACCCTTACAATTTCTGGCCACGAGGCGAATACCCTTTTCTTCAGCTACGGCGACATCAAGGAGGCACAGTGCTGGCTCGGCCATGTCGTGGCCCTGGTTATGGTGGCCACCAAGCTACGCCAAGCGAGGCTACTACACTTATTTTTGGCTGTAACCCCTAATGTTCCCGCTAGTGAAATGTTAACCCTGGTCAACTCCTTTAGCGAAAGGGCTGAGCACTTTTGCATGCGCGTGCATCACGTACGTGTATATTTTGATATTGATGCTAAGCTTTTTGTAGACCTTTTCGGCATCCCCTCCAATGGCCTTCCCATAGAGGAAAAGACGAAGAGGAGCCTTGCTTGCTAGGAGTGCTTGGAGGAGTGGTTAGGGGCTAAGAAGGAGCCTAAGGGAATACCTTGTGAGAGGATTGAACTAGATATTGTCAAGACAATTTATCCCCTGTTTCGGGCCTGGGCTTTCCTCAAAACACTCTCACAGGCAAAGTTCTTTTCTATAGAACAGACCCATATCATGCGGGAGGTTATGGAGGAAGGGACCCAATTCAACTGGGCAAGCTATTTTGCTAAGGGATTACACACTGAGATGATCAGGCTTCGCTAGAAGCTTGATTCTTGTTTCAACATGCATTATGCCTTCTTCATAGCTTGCCTTCGGCATTTTTCTGAATTTTTTGATCATCCAGAGGAATGGGGTCTGGGTGCAGAAAGATTGAGACCAGCTATCCAAACCTTGGATTACCCATATTTTTGGCACTACCCGTGGATAGGATCCCTCAGAAGGGATTGGCGAATCTCTATCTATAATGACAAGGGATTTGGCGACGTCTCGAGTGCGAGGCCTCGACAGTGTAGGCAGGGTGATGCCCACTTACACTGGCGATGCCTTGCGAGGGAAACACTTGGTGGAAGAAATTGTAGAGCCTTCAGCTCGGCATAAAAGGCTTCGCTTAGCCAAGGCCCCTGTGAAGCCTAGGAGTGGCATAGGTCGAACCATGCAAGTCAGAGTTCAGCGGAGTAAACCTCCGCCTGGTAAGTGTGAAAGGAAACGTAGTGAGAGTTATTGTATTACGCAATTTTTATTTAGGATATTTTGAATTGTCTAGCTGTGTATGTGATATGAACAGCGAGACCTACGGAGCGGTTGACCCATGAAATAGGGGCAATGACATTAAGTCATGGGGAAGGGGCCCCAGTCTTGGAAGAAGAGGCCCCAGCTGTTAGGACTAGTGACGCACAGACCTTTGTGCGTGAGGAGAGGGAGGAGGTGGGTACTGTTGACGCACTCCCCACTGTAACAGGTAGAGGTGGTAAGCGTATTGGATAGTTTGAGGCATTTTGTTAATAATTAGGATTTATAACTAAATTATGTTACAGGTGAAGAAGATGCATCCACGCCCGCCTCTATGAGCAGAACATGGAGAGAGTTTCCTAACAAGTTTTCCTTTATGGAAAGCGTTGTCAGCGATATGATAGAGCGCCTTGAGCGCATCGATCCTGGAGCTGGTATGTTATATCATCAATGGGTTTACTTTATTAGAAAGTGGTAATGTTTTATTTATATTGATATTGTTTACTATCAGGAGCTCGCCTTCGATGGGACCCAACGGAGCCCATTGATTTGGACACAGTGGAGCCTCCATCTGATGGGGCGGTCGTGCCATGCAGCATTTATGAAGAGATGCGTAAATGTGTGTTACGCTTGACTTGCTCCTTGTGGGAGAGTAAGAGTATCAATGAAGACCTCTGAAAAAGGCTACATAGGTCAGAGAGGGAGAAGGAGTCTCTGGCCAAAGAGGTCAGAGACTTAAAATCGCGATGTGAGTTCCTACAGGCGTGGGAAATGGGTGAGGAGGACTAGTGCACAGCTGTGATTGACTACTCTTGCTATTGGACCGCAATCAAGAACAGCGTGCAGACTAGTTGGGAGTTGGTGGAGCAAAGAATGCAGATAGAGCTGTTATCTTAGAAAAGCCAAGATTGGAAGGATTTCTGCACAAGTGTGCAAGAATTGGGGCAGAAGGAAAAGGATCACAAGCATCTGTATAAGCGAGAAAGTATCGCTTATCGTCAACATTACTGTGATTCTATTGTCGAAGCTCAAACCTTACAAGTATTCCTTGATGTCATTGGCACGTCTCAGGCCTTTGAGAAGTTCTGAGAGTAGGTGACCGTAAGCGCATCACCAAAAAGAGAAATGACTCTTCCCGGGGGCGAGACTACTATTCCTACTTTCTTCCCTGATCTGCCTCGCTGGACTAGTGTGGAAAAGGGGAAGGTAAAGGCTGGAGCTGCTCTGGGAAATGGCGTATGGGCTGAACTAACGGAAGATGAGATTATGCAGCATCTATGGGTTGGTTTAGAACAGCTTCCCTTTGCTGTGGAAGCAGGACAGTCACGAGTAAGTTTAAATATTATTGAATCTAAATTTTCTGATTATGATGTCAAGTCTTTGCTAATGTATCTGCTGTATACAGGTACAAGAATTGGAGGGCAAAGGCAAATAGGATGAGGAACAAGCAGAAGAAGAGGAGCGTCATAACGAAGAGCATCTTCTTGTGGAACCGACATTGGAGCAAGGGCCTCGTGGGGATGACATTCCTCACGAAGGAATACCTTCTAAGAAGGACGACCCACTTGAGGATGATTTATTAGGCTTGGAGCCTGACTTAAGGGATACAGGTGATAGTGGCACTAGGGGCAATGTGTAACTGTAACTTACGCATAATTTTATTCATTTGGATTAAACAATGATTATATGTATTTTGACAACGTTGGCATTAAGCTTTTCTGTATGGTTTTGAATGCTATTTGTATATTTGTTTGTTTTTGGCTTTATATCGTTATTTGCAAAGCGTAAGCGGAATTGTTAAAGACTATTGATAATTAGCATTGCTATAGCATGGAATTGCTAGTTTAAGGCCATCACGGGCTGCCAGGTAGTGTTTGTGTAAGATACAAGGTAGTTTAAGGCCATTGCGGGCCACTACTAGTTTAAGGCCATTGCGGGCCATTACTAGTTTTAGGCCATTGCGGGCCACCTGCGTAATTTTGAAAGTGTAATTGATAATAATGTACATTTCTGCGTAATTGTACTAAAATGGTCAAAGAGCGTAAATAGTGTACATAAAGAAATGTGAATAGCGTAATGAATAGTGAACGTGAATATGTAAACTACTAAGCGTAAAAGGCAAAATTAGTAGGTACGTGAAGATGCGCGTAAATGCCATCCAGATCAATCACTAATTTTTAATTGCTTCTTGATGACCTTCACGTTTAGTGATGCGTAAGGGCAAGGAGATTTGCAGCCTGGCTCTTCCACATCACCATCTTGGAATGGCAGGTTGGCCCAGGCTAGACTGTCATCATTTGCTTCAGTTTGTTCGGGGATTCGGGGATGGGTTTGATCATCCGATGTTTCTACCACCGAACCCCATTCCTCTTCAATATTGTTGATAGTCCTGGGGGTGATTTCATCACCGCGTATTACAACCTCTGCTCCTGCGTAGGGTAGGTGTATTTCCTGATGGATTCGTGATGAAACTGCCCTCAGTTGGGCTAGCCAGGACCTCCCTAGAATCAAGTTGAACCTGGGCATCTCCTCGACAACAAGGAATGTGACATCCATTGGGAATTGATCCCCTGCCACAAATTCGATGTGCACCTTCCCCTTGACCTGAACCCATGCTCCGTTGAATGACTTTACACACGTTGTCATTGTGGGACTGATCTGGTCAACCAGACCCAACCTATCCATGATGGGATAAGGAATGACATTTGTAGCTGCGCCGTCGTTCACGTGCACCCTCCGGATCCGGTATTGACCGACCCGGATGGTGATAAACATGGGTTCAGTTGTCACTTGACCTTTCTCAAGATCATCTTTTATGGATTCATCATGAAAGGTCAACGAGGTAGGCTTAGGTCGCTCAGCATTTGAGGGAAACATGACAGCGTGTATCGCTTCCTCCTCTGTTGGTAAGCTTTCCTCCACAGGTATGGATGTCAGCATGCAGACCATGGCCTCACGGTGTTTTTGAGATGTCATGAGCAGGTCATAGAGGCTTAGCATTGTATTTTCTTATTTCAGAGCCTATTTGACCTACGTAAACACGTCGAGAAGATCTCATTCCTTACTGGCTTGTTTGTCCCCTTTGTCTTCTTCCATTTTTCCTAAGAGAAGGATATCCTTGGGTGGAACAATGTCGGTCAGGGAGTTGTTCTTTTTCTTGCCAAGGGGTAGTGGTTGCATTTCTGTACCCTTGTCTTGCCCAGAAGGTGCAGACGCAGGGACAGAGGCCAAGGGCCGAGGCCTAGCGAAGCTTAGTATAAGGTGATTCTTTGCAGCATTACTAGAAGCATCCCCTTCCTTTTGTTTATTGGGTGATGGTTGATGACTTGCGTTAGAAGCTTGCCCCTGCGTAAAAGGGGCAACCGGTGATTTTGGCACCTTGAGAATGAAAGGTGCCTTAAGTGTGGACGCANGCCCCTGCGTAAAAGGGGCAACCGGTGATTTTGGCACCTTGAGAATGAAAGGTGCCTTAAGTGTGGACGCGAACATGGCCGCGGCTTTACTGTTACTGGGAGGCTGAGTCAAATCTGGGGAAGGCACCTGAATGATGAAGGGTGGCCTTGAGACACCACCAGCTGCCGATGAAAAGTTTATCCCCCTTGGTGAGTTGGTAGGTATACGCAAAACAAAAGGTTGTTTGGGCAGTACTTTCCTCTCATTGTCCGTACTCACCACGTTGATTGTATAGGGTGCGTTGTTTGCATTCAACGGATCCTTGTATACATGCAACGCTTGGTTTTCTGGACATGTCGGACTACTGCCATCTAATTTGAGTGAACCATCGTCAATCATGCATTGAATATCATCTTTCAACGCCCAACAGTAATCTATATCGTGACCACACAACTGGTGGTAGTCACAGAAACGGTCCAGCCTGTAAGACCTCGAAACTGGTAGTTCGTTAGGTAGGGCTAAAGAAGGATTCTTCAGTAGTTCACAATGACGTCTGTGATGCTTCAGGGCTTCCTCAGATACCCTCTTAGGCTGAATGTATCCTACCCCTAACAATTTTTTCAATAGTTCTGAGTGTTTTATAGGCAGGGCTGTATACTTTGAGCGATCTTTATGCTTAAAGTTTGGTTTTGGCTAGGGGGGCTTCTCAGGGGCAGTTGTGTCTTGGCTGGTGCTGCCTGCACTAGCCGTGGTCTCAGGAGGTGCTGTAGGTGCCTTCTTGTTTTTGTTCTTAGTGCCTTTAGCCAGCGTAACTACTATCGTTGTTATTGTTTTACCTTTATCCTTACCCTTGTTGTTAGCATTTTTGTAGGCGACATACGCCGGGTCCTTGCTAGCCTCCACAGCATCCTGAATGCTTTTGGTCTGGGCAAAAGCCTGATGTAAGGAGCTGGGAGAAAGATACTATAGCTTAGATTTGATCAAATCGTTAACTGCTCCTTTGAATATGGCTAGCAAATGGGCCTCTGCGATTGTCTCACAGATTTCATTCAAAGTAGCACTCCACTGCTGTATAAACTTTTGGACTAGTTCGAGCGGGTCTTGTTTCACTCCCATGAGTTGATCTAATGTGACTTCCGGCTTTAGGTTGTATTTAAAGCGTGTCACGAACTGTGTCAAGAGCTCTTCCAAGGTTGAGATGGAAGAGCGAGGGAGGGCTCGATACCAATCTAAAGCTTTCTCAATCAGATACATAGCAAACACACGGATGATTGTGTGAGGCCACTGTTGTAACAACAAAGATTCGGATCTGAAGGTGACTAGGTGAGCATTAGGATCTCCCTCCCCATTATACTTGGTAAAGTGAGGTAAGGACATCCCTGGGGGCAACGACAGCATGGGGACCGCTGGACTAATGGGATCATATTGATAGAAGTCCATGATCTGTATAGTGTCTGAACCAGCGGCCTTAAGGTGTCTAACCTCCTCGGTGAGGGTCTAAATAAGCAAGAAGACCTGGTCTAAGCCTGTCGATGAGGGTGTTTGTGCAGAAGGCATAGGATGCTGAACTGGGAGAGAAGTACCAGGGAGTGAAAATGAAGGAATGGTTTGACCGGCAGATGGTGGGGCGGGGATCCCTACAGAGTCGGGTGCCTGTGAGGACCACCACCCACCGGTTTGAGAAGAGAGGTTAGGCACTGCCGGCTACACGGGATAAGGATAAGGATATTGTGGGATAATCTGCGGAACATGTGTTGCGGGTGCAACTGAGGGTTGCACACCATATACCGCATACTAGTTATGTTGTGCCGCGGGGATGGTCCACTGACTCGCGGTAGGCTATTGGATGGATATCTGTGGCTGAACGACGGTGGTGATCTATTGGGTTGGAGGGGGTGGCAGCGATAGAGTTTGTGCCGGATTTTGCACCGGGCGAGTTGTAAACATGGCTTGGGGTTGGATCTGAGGGATGAAATGAGGCATGGTGGATGCAGGGACCATCGACGGAATGCTGATTACGCGTGGTGATGAGACCACCCCCATGTTATTTTGGGGTATTTTCACCTGTAGCCCAGATGGCTGTGTAGTGGCTTGCGGGAAAATAGGAACGTGAGTTTGTGTGGCTATGGCAGGATTAAGATGGGCAGCTTCTCCGTTGAGAGGGAATAAGGGATTTATGTAGGTATGAGGACTAAGAGTGTGATATGAATGTTTAGATTGGGTTGCAAATTCATCATCCTCTTCCTCCCCATTCTGGGGTTCCAGCATAGCCCATGTAGCCTGGCTCCTAGCCATGACCAACTGTGTTATAATTTCGTGGTAATGTTCTATCAAGGGGATGATGTCGTAAGCGGTTGGCATGAAATCTTGACCCCCTCTATGGATCAGCTCAAAGTTTATTTTTTCTTCGATCTCGGCTCTGCTTAGGGCAAGCTTTGCTTGGATCTTAATGCAAATGAAGTTGTATTCCTCAGGGGTTATGATGGTAAATACAGGGTCTTTTCCCTGTAACCTCAACGAACGATGTGACGGTCCCTGAGGTCCCATAATACCATAGGCTAGTCCGGCGATGGGATTCACAGATGTGGCACCCGAGTCAGTGGTAATCATGGCGGCTGTGGTTGTGTATGCAGAATCCATTGAACAAGTAGGTTAACGGCAACAAATGACTAGATCTAAAAGGTGATGGACAAAGAAGATCGCTATTAGGCTTTCTACCCTGTAGGATTCCAAAGGAATCGTTACTGTGACCGATCTACACCGCACGATGTTTCGTAAACTTCCCTAGAGGTATTATGTTCACGTTTTTGGAGACGCGGGTATATATCGCTAATAGGGCTACCCGTAAAAATATGAATTAGAGCCTAGGCCCTCCTTCTAGCGCCAAAAAACTGTAACGATGGAAAATTTCGGCAGCTGGAATACCAAACAAAATCCATGTACACAGTCTTAACCACAGATCCGTGCGAGGGTTATGCTAGAGAAAACGAATCCGCAGTGCCCTGAACGGTCTTGTTGATCAGACAGGAACTTACTAAATCAGTAAATCGACGAAGATTATAGGCATTTCATGGAACGATCTGATTCGATAAATCATGAAAGAAGAGGAAAATGATGTAAATAAATTGCAATAATGACAACATTAACGCGAAAAAGGGGATCGGATTTAAGAAAATGTGTGATTTTAAGATCTATGCTTTGACTCGAAAGAAATGAGTATTTTTTATACAAAGTTACAATGGGAAGATTATGATTATCTTTGTGTGGAGCATACACAAAATAATAAGAAAATTGTTTAACCAGGAGTGCAGAATGGAGCTCGGTCTACCATAAAAGCCAAAGACAGAGTGCAAGGAAGATCAAGCTCGGATACCTATCCACCAACTGTGTCTAGCCAATAGGTCTTGCTAACCACACCAGATGATCTCATGATCTCTGATCTATCTTTGCTCAAAACGGCCAAGGATCACCGATCGGGAGAACTGTATTTTCACCAAAAGGGTATGATCGCTCCTACTACCAAATGCTCCAAGCAAATGTCTCTTGCTTCTACTCAAGGATGATGGCTATCCAAAAGTTGAAGATGCTAACTGCTGCTCTCTTCAAAAATGTCTAGAAGTCCCTTACTGAGAAAGAAGGTCTCTCTTTTTTCTTCACCAACTGAGAAACATAGTAAAAATTGGAATTTGTAAGGAAGTTGGAGACTTGATGCCGACCGTCATTTCACCTTGCTTTGCCTTGTTCTTCCTTCCGGAATTCTGTTACGAACTTTTGCCTAAATCGTGAATCTTCACCTGAGGCTGATTCACAATTTTCACGGTGTTTCACCAACCAAGCCACATCATTGACGATCATGGAGCAAGTTTCCCCAAGGTCAAACTTTGAGTTCAATGACTATTCAAAGTATACATAGTTTCCTATCAAACCATCAAAATTATTAGGTCAATTGCTTAATGCTAGGTGCATCTAGTATAAGAAAATGTCTAAAGATGCTCACAAGCATCATGATTGCTACTATGAGCTCCTTAGAAACCCATCAATAGCTACTTGAGATGAGCCTCTAGTCCCAAAACACTTCATGTTAGACCAGTTCTTCAATTATCATCAATTTCCTAGCCATGACACAGACTTCTACATGGCCTTACAGGATGACATACATTGCATGATTGACCAAGGCCAAATGGTTCTTGATTCACCAACCCACTTTGACTAAAATATAAATCAATGAAGGTCTACAAAGACCCTCTCAACACAAATAGCATAGGCTATGTCATCAATGAAATCAGCATTGATGATGACGTAGGACTGGCACAAGAGCCATTCATGGTTTGTGTGTCCCCTAACAACATTGGGGTCTCTTTGGCATCAACTAGTTCAAGGATCCATTTTGTCATCAGAGCACCACCTCGGGCACCCATGACATCCTTTGTGCCTAGGGCCCCACAACATGTTGCAGTGACTACAACCTAGAGACCCTTTGTGATTAGGATGTTGTAATTTGTAGACCCTTCACCAGGTTTAGTGGTGGGCACTACAATAGGCCCTACTTGCCAGAGGCCTCATCCCACATTCAATACCAAGCAGTTGAGGTGGTAGCTTGGGAGGCCAAATGAGCTCCTTGTCGATCAAATGATGAGGGAATGCATGGCGTTAGGTTTTCCTAATCCCATCCCCTTATCTACTAGTCCTATGACAACATCAACCAAAGCTACTACCATAAGCAATCAACAACCAAGCACTAAGGCTTACAAGCAAGAAAAATAAAACAAGCCAAAATCTCCTCCCTAAGAGATTTGCCCTTTGGGTTGCCTAGAGGAGATGAAGGCTAACAAGGCAATTGATGATGGTAAGAAATTTCTAGAAGCATTGACATAAGTCAAGTAGTCTCTTAAACAAAAAAATACAACCTTGAGCCTATACAACTTGGTGATGACCTCCTTCACTTATCATGAAGCACTAGTTCACATGATGGCTTTCATTCCTATCAAGGAGGAAATCATAGTAAATGAACAATCCATCCATGTTGTGATGCTTCCTCCTTTGCCTCATGAATTGGATCCAATGCCTTTAACGTTTCATGATGAGGCAATCAAGGTAGACCCTAAAAAAGATGAAGCCACCACTACACCAATGTTTATAACCATTGGCATAAGGCTATACAAGATTCGTAGGGTACATGTTGATGATGGAACAACAACCAATATCATCCCATTCCTAATTGTTGACAAACTCAGTCTAGCCAACCAGATCCAAGCCACAAAGATAACATTCCTCAAGTTCTTTAATGGGTCACACGTTGTCATGAGGGGAATAGTCATAATAGCCTTTGTATCAAGGGAAGCAATTCCCCACTATAGTCAAATTCATTATCATTTAGGAGATGCCTAGGTTCAACCTAATTTTGGAAAGGCCTTTCCTCGCCCAATTGTAGTCTATCTCCTCACCCATTCACTAAAAGATCCACCTTCTATATGAAGGTGGAGAAGTGAGCATAGATGGTGAAAACTCGGTCCCTCCGACCATTAACAATGTTGACGTAGACAAAGGATCGAAGGTCGAGTTCCTTGATGATATGCTGACCATAGAGGACAAGAGTTAACCTTGTCCAATAGACAAGAATTGCCCTCTAGCATCAATGATGAAGGCATGGGTGAATACTTCCTTGTTCTGCCTAGGCCCTATGCATCCCCTAACCCACATTAGGTTAGGAAGCAACTACATGGCTAAGGCACTCCCTTAGTGCAGTATGTCTTAGGTGCTTTCTTGCACTCAAGTTTTTGCATGCTTTTTTAGCCCCGTTAGCCTTTTACTTGCATAGTTATGTTCCACATGGTTGCTCATGTTTTGCATTATTCACTTTATTATGTATTTACCTTTTTTGCTTACACATTTTCATTTAGTCTTTTATGCATTAAAAAAACATTAAAAACACAAAAATTATAAAACTAAAATTGCAAAAAAAGGGTGGGGAGGCCCAAAAAGGCCTTAAACTAGCACATGACCCAAAAAGCCCTTAAACTAGCAAATGACCCATAAATCCCTTAAACTAATGTGTGGCCCAAAAAGGCCTTAAACTAGCCCATAGCCTACAAAGGCCTTAAACTAGTGTATGGCCCACCCCTACCTAAAACTTGCAACCTATCTCGCATCGCTACAACCTGAAAAGGTCTTAAACTAGTGTACATCCACCATGGCTTAAAGCTGACACCTCATGGCCTGCCATGTCCCAAAACTGGCAACTATTTTCTTTTATTCATGGCTTGAAATGGCTATAAACTAGCAATCGCCATGGCCCAAAATGATCGTAAACTAGTAATGGTCCTTTAGCCATGACATTAAACTGGCATGGGGTCCACAAGGGACCTAATCACATATTCTAGTCACATTACCCACATTAAACAGGCAATAAAGTAAACATAAAAATTCATGCACATTTCTCATCACAAAAAAAGAACTCATTATATCTCTATCAGCAAGAGTACATAGCATGACCATGCAAAAAAAAATGGTTAAAGTAAAAAATTTTCCAATAGCAGGGCTACATCAGGTCAACTCAACTGGTGGTGTTTAGTAGGGGTTGAGGTTCCTCCTCCTCCTTCTCTGCTACTCCATTGGGGCTTACGCTATCACCTAGTTCTTGTCTCAAAATAATACAAAATAAAAAATTAATTTGCACATGCAAAAACTTCAATACAAAATTAACATGCAAAGTTAGCACATAAAAGAACATAAAAAGAAAAAAGAAAAACTAACCTAAGAGAGTCCTACATCAGACTCTAGAGGTAATCTATCAACACCCTCCTCCAAGGATCAGAGGATCTTGACCTTTGATAATCACATCCAATCCTCATGGACAAGGTTAACATCTACAAGGATTTGGTCCTCATCCACTACGATCCATGGAAGAGGCTACATAGAAAAGGTAGTCATAGAAGTCTCCCCTGAGGGCAAGGTACTCTCTTGCTCTAGGGAACCACTAACCACCATGTGCTAGGAAAATAAATCAAATGCCTAACTCCTGTCAATTACCTCAACAAACATCTCAAGGTGATGAGCCTTCACAAACTCGTCCTTAAGCTATTGTAAGTAGGCATCCCACTCCTGCTTGTAGTGGCACTTGTGATCCTGTTATGTATGACTCCATTTGCACACCTTGTCACTAAAGCTCTTTCACTTCTCATTCTTCTAAGAAATCACATCCATCTACAACCTTTGCTCAATGATCTCTTGGGTAGCCTCATTCTTACCTCAAATCATCAAGCAATACTTGATGTAATCTATCTCTGATGTTCACTAGGTACCATCCTTCTATGCCTAAGCTAACAAGAAATCATAACAGGACTAGAGGTCCTTATTATTTATGCTTAGGCTCACCACTACCTCTTGAATCTCATGCACGTGTTTCCATAGGTGCTCATTCAAACACCTACAAGTCCACAATGTCTTTGCACTAAAAAGCACGTACTTGCTCACCACCTCATACACATGACAAGGAACTTGCTCCACCTTGAGAGGATACTCATGAATGACATACATGTGAGCTACCTATTTTGTATCCTAGTGAAGCTTAAAGCCTATTAACATACAATGAACAAACAAATATAAGCAATAGACTAAGCCATAGAATTGATAAAGCAGTTCAAGAAAAATGACATGCATACCAAGTTTGGCATCTACCTGCTATATGTAGTCCACCATGTCCTGCACAATGCCTTTCATGAAGGCAAATTTATCTATTATCTTTTCCCATGGCTTCATGCAATGGGCAAGCATTGGTGGTGGATCTTGGGTAGGTAGGTCTGAGGCTACAATACAAACACAATGCAAAACTTAGCAATAACTATGTAGTTAAAGGCTTAAGAGCAAAGGGTAAAAGCAAACAATAATACAAAGTGCTTACCAAGCAAGCCTTTGAATGTCAACATGGGTGGATCTCCTAGCAACACACTATTGAAGTGATTAGCGAAGTCACCCTCAAGGTGGAACAACCCCTCCACATCAAACTATTGGGAGATCTCTAGGGCCCCTAGTGGCTTCTTCCTATGAACTACTTCCTCTTCAAACTAAGGAAGGATTGTGTCCATCATGCCTGCTGTCACTACCACTACTTCATCAATAACCCTCTTGCCTGACTCACATAATGTAGCAATATTAGCATAGCATACTAAACCAAATATATATATATATATATATAAAAGCCAAATGCATCTATGATATGCACTAACTTGCAACCACCGAATGAAGTGTGGGTATCTTAAGGCAAACTTTATTGACACTTTCTTGTCCAAATATAGGGGGAGTCTCCTCTGTTGGGTGCGGCCTCTTGATTTTTACCTTGGAGGAAACCCTATCTCCATAATATGTTGCTTTATTCTCTTCACATCCCCAACAAACCTTAGTTGAAATTCATCTACATTGTCATGGGAATATGATGACTATGACCTCCCCAAATGTGCCTTTTTCATAACTAAATATGACTTCTCAATTCCCTCTATAGGGTCCTATGCATGAGTGGTAGAAAACAAATGCTTGATCCATGGCTTGGATAGCTACTCATGATCTTGCACAATTCAACACCCACTATCCCTAATTACTAAGAAGTCCACAAGCCTTCATAGATAGGCTGTGAAGAATGTCAAGTGAAAATGAGTTCTTACGATGTTGTGACATAGCCTAATGATCTCTGCGTATAACCTAGCAGTGATAGAAGAGGCCAAGTTAAACCTGGTGTTGTCCTCTATAATCTCTCACATTACTTGCACCTAATCTACTCTAAAGACCTTTCCTTGGGAGAGTAGCATAGAAAACTGGTGGACATAGAAAAGAGGGTAAAGCCTTCAAACCTCAAGCACATGCATATTCCTACCCATGATGCCTTTATGAGAGCAAGTGATCCCCAACCACTCCTTAATTTCCTCTCTCTAGTCCACCTCTCGATTGGGCTTTTCAATGATTGATGGGCCCTTAGAGAAAAGACCAAAGAAGTCAGCAAAGAAGGAATCATTGAGGTCCAAGACTACCCTCACTCCATGCATGTGACTAACAAAGTGGTAGGCATCATGGTGGAAGGAGTCAATGATGGTCACCATCTCAGCCACTAGAGTGCTTAGGCTAAGGGCCAAGAAAATGTCCATTAATCTAGCACACGTAAGTAAACCATTTAGAGCCTCTAAGGCCTAAAATCATAGCCACTCCTATGCCCCCTCTACATCGCCATACTTCATAATGAGGGTGGCCTTCTTACGACTAGTGGTGACCAATGTTACCTCTTTCAAATTAATGGTAGCTGTAACATAGGAAAATGTAGCATTAGCACCATGTAATCAATGCATGCATGAGAAAAAGCAATAAGAGCCAAGCCAACATGTGTGACATAGGTGGTGGCACAACAAGCTCTTCAAAGATAAGCTTACCACTAGCTCATCCCTCATCAAGCTAATCGTAGGCCCGAAATCACTCAAATTCCTTCAGGTATAGGATGGGGTAGTTCTCTAAGTCCTCTCCCACCTATTTAATAACTTGCTTCCAAAAGCTTGAACTAAAGAAAAACACCTTTAGCACAGTATGGGTCAAAGTGAGAGCCCCTATCTCATCGTGGAGTCCTTCATCATCAACTTTAAATCTAGCATTGGACATTTGCAATCAGCAGTTAACAAATATAGCATGGCTAATGAGAGTGAGATATAATGAAAAGTAATAGCACTTACCCTTCAGCATAATATATAGCCCCAGGTGGATTCTAGAAGATTGTATGTAGACACATGACAATGAAAAGGGTATTTCTCTTGTTATAACAAGAGAACTTGGGCATGCTCCAAATCTTGACTAAGGGACGAACGCTCCTAGGGCTTAGTCTTGGGCCACTTTCTTGATCACTACTAATTACAAGCTCATTGGACATGAATCATAATATATCCCAATTTACCCTAGCCAACAACATCTTGGTGATAATGCTTGCAGCCTCCACTACCAAGTGTGATCACATGATCACACTAAAGTGCTACAATAAGTAAGCTAGGAATTTACTTTTTCATGGCTAAAACCACACCACCTAATGGCCCAACTTCATGTTGGATGCAAGTCTGTTGGGTATGGACTGGCTAATGCAAGACAGGATGTTGATGAGCTCCACAACCACTAAGATAGGTTTCAATAGCACCCTGCAACTACAAAATAGAAAATGAATGTAGTGTTAGCACATAACAGATGCATTTTATCATAAAATATTACCTTACGCTTAGCAAAATTAGCAAATCAATCTTACAATAGCATGACATAGAAATATATCCTTAGGATCCCCATGGGGCCCTACAGCCACAAGAAATTGATGCATATTGGACATGCCTAGTGCTCATTGGGGTACAGCCATAATGCAACATTAACATTTTACTTTACATTCATACGATTTACACCAACACGATTTGCATGTTCTAACGTTCATATGTCCAACTCACAAAATTAGTATTTTGGCATAGCTTTCATGAATTTAGCATTTTTTTTTGCATAAGGCATTCGTACCATTGCCATTTTTGCACCTAGCATCTTGCACATTTGGTATTCTAGTTTTTTGCTTCTTCTTCAAGTTTTCTCAAAACAATTTTAACTCTAGGTGATGTAGCAAGATATCCAAAAGAAATCTAATTGTCTATTATGCTCCCTAGGGAGTGTATTCAAGAAATTGCCAAATTTTTCTAACTATCTACTATTCTCCCCAAGGGGGGTGTGGCATCCAAAAATGTTGTTTACTGGAACACTGAGAGGCATCGGGTGTAGAACCTAACCTTGAGTTCATGGAAGGGTCGTGCTGGAGAAACAGGAAATGAGGTGCCCTAAATGATCTGGTCAATCAAATAAGGACTTACGTGGTGTAACAATAACCATTTGCAAAAGCCTGAAAATAGTATCATGAATAAGAAAAAATACATATTAGCAGTAGGAAATGTAAGAAATTATGTCAAAATCTAAAACAAATGCTAAAGGAAAATGAAATGAGATTTTAACTGAAGAAATGCACCACCCCAAGATCGGGGAACGTAACTCTTGATTAAACAATGTGAAATTGGTACACAGTGTTAAACTGGCACAGCAGGGTAGCATGGCAGTGTGGTCACAGTCTCTAGGATGTTGTGGACGCAGTGCTAGTAGCTGCAAAGGAGGGTAAACCTAGCGAGCTTATAATCATCATGTTGTGCGGGTGTAAGGAAGACTATGTCATAGTACTCGGCCAGATGTCAAGCTTGGGTGCTCGAGTGTGTAAGTGATGAAGATGCCGAGAGTGTTCTAATGCTTGATGCTTAGAATGATTTTCTATTCAATCCCTAAAATTCTAATTATTGGGGTATTTATAGGGCTAGGGTTGACATGAAATGTGGATTGGATTCCACATGGCCTGGGTCCCATGTAGCATGGATGGGAACAAGTCACACTGACATGTTACGCTCAAAATGTCAAGCTCTAAGTGTTAAGCTCAAAGTGTAACACTCTGCAGGATAGGAATGGGAACTAAAAATCTACCAAACTATGACCACATGTCCAACCCGCATGTGATAGAGTCTGAAGGACCACCATGTACCTACAAGCAATGCCAAAACAAATGCAACTTGGAGTCTACACTCCGAGACTACATCTTCGCCCCCTTCCAAGTAGGGTCAAGCATAGGGATAATTTTTGGGATCAATAAGAGGTGTAAAAGCAAAGTAAACTACTAATCTTGGCCATCAAAAGGACATCAGAGTTGGAATAAAGGTTGATGCCAAGTTTTGGGAGCTTCTGGAGGCATTCAGAGGCATTTCCCAGGTGTCACGCTATCTACACTAGATAACATGATGGAGCATAGCATGAACACTTAGAAAATTTTTGTAGATTTTGTCTTGTCATGATATCTATGCTACATAGTGTAGTAGAGTGTAGCACTAATAGTTTGATGAATTTTTCCAAAATTTGTAATGTTCCGTCATGGCACGTTGACCACAATCTGGGATGTAGCAAGATAGGCAGCCTCAGAAGTTAACAAATTACCAAATGCATCCTCCATGTCTAGATAGCTTGACGGATTCTTGTTTAACACTTAGAAAAATTTGGACCCTAAAACCTATGTCATGCTGGCTACACTGTGCAGCGTAGTAGAGTGTGACAAGCCCAAAAGGAAAAAAATTTTCCAAACTATTTTTTCTATCTAGAGCACTTTTCACAACTCCTAGCTTAATACTTTAGTGGATTGGCGATCGAAACATGTGTCAAGCTAAGAAACCTAGAGAGTGTAGTGAGCTTGGTAGTCTAAGAGATAGAAAATTTACCAAACTGTTTGGTCCATCCTCAGTAAACCTTGAGTACTTCTGGCTTGAAATTTATGCAAACTAGCCTTGGAAGCATGTGCTACATTGGATGTGATAGGGAGCATAGCAGGTAGACTTAGAAAAATTTTGCAAACATAGAATTCCCAATGTGCTATGCTATCTACACTACATAGTGTGACATTAGACTAAGAAAATTTTTTCCCAAGTTTTAGACAAATTAACCATTAAACTACAAGAGCCCAAAATTAGTGGTGTTTCATTGGCCCCTCTTTGTTGATATCTGGAGAATTGGCTTAAGAGACATTGACAAAGCATATGAAACACCACGATGAACATGACACCAACACCATTCATTAGTGCCTACTTAAACAACACTTCACTATACTTGAGAGTGCCAAGGGAATGAGGTCTGATAGGGAATAGTTTAAGGAGATGGGTTAAGGAATAATGGATGGAAAGGATAGTTGTGGGACGTAATGCCATGATGGCTTGTCACCCTAGCATGATCCCTTGTTAGAGTGCTTGTGAGGGAGTTATCATGTGGAGGTATTCTACCCTTTGGATTTTGACCTCTCATTAGAGTGCTTATGAGATGATCATTCCAAGGCCAAAATGGTTGCAAAATGACAACTGTGCCATTTGACTTGGGTACTTGACTTATTCCATTTCCTTTCTCCTTCTTTTCTTCTTCTTCTCTCTCTTTCTTTTTTTTCTCTCTTCTTCTTTTTTTTCTCATTTTTTTTTGTATTTTTGAGCAAACTATACACCATGTTTTCTTAAAGGCACCCACATCACATCAGTAGGATAGGTGTTTTCTTCCCTAGATGAGTTGTATTACATTGGTTTGGGGCTTTGATCAGCCCACAAAGGCTTCCCATGGGATGAGTTACATTATGCCTGCCATGGGTTCAACAGCTGACAACAAGAAAGGTTACATGTGCATTAAGGAAGCTTGTAGCAGATGAAGAAGATTGCAAGATCAAGAGGTAGAGGTTAGGTTGGTTGAGGGGACAGTAGGGATGTGCACTCTTAAGTAGCTAGGCAAGCCAAGGTGGACACATCAGAATATTGTGGTGCCTTTCCATTGCAATGAAACGCATCCTTGAATGGCACCACCCAGGCTTCATCCTACAAATGCAACACAAAGAAAACATCCACCATGTGAGATGAGGGTGAAGTCCTACCTACCAGGGACATTGCAAGGGTTTCAAGTGCTACGTTAGTTGCATGCAATGTCCAAAGTAGGAAGGCTAGTGCAGGTGTTGACAATGGTAGGCTAGAAAGCTCTAGAAACCATGCTAGAAGTGAGCACTCAAGTGGCTAGAAGTAATGGTGATGTAAGTGCCTAGGAATTCTCACCAAAGACAAGAGCCAAGAAACTCAGCCACATGACAAGGAGCCACACTGCCATATGCTCTTTTGTACTCAGGTGATGGTGAGGGCCAAAGGATGGTAGTGTTGTTACTAGGCCATAGTACTACTGGGACTCTAGTGAGTGCTGCTGATGATGAGAGTTATGACCAAAATGATTGGTAATGGTGATGGTAGCTTTGGAAGGTCAGCAAGATGCCAAATGGTATCTCTGGAATATCAACAAGATGCCAACGATGGTGACATTGCAAATGGCCTAGAGGATTTTTTCTTGATGATGTAAACTTCATTCTGGAACTACAATGCCCCACCTCATCCTACCTAAGAGGTGTGGGTAGGCAATAGAAAATTAAAATTATTCTCACTCACTTATTTGCAAAACCATATATGTTGGATTATAGGTGCTGAATTGCAAACCTAGTTTTAGGTCTTGGTAGACCATTGGCTATGCTAGTTTAAGGTCCCAACATATCATGATCTTAGTTTAAGATCCGAGTGGACCATGATGTGCTAGTTTAACATCGTAGCAAGCAGTGGATGGCTAGTTTAAGGTCATAGCAAACCATGTTGTGGGTGCTAGTTTAATGTCATAGACCAAGGACATTCTATGCCAATTTAGCATCATAGCAGACGTCTGTGCTAGTTTAACATCATAGTGGACATTTATGCTAGTTTAACGTCATAATGGATGTCTACTTACCTTGCTTTTATAATTGATGCAATATTGCATGTCAAGTGTAGTATGGCTTCTGATGAGTGATGTGGTACCCCTACACTCAACCATATGAATACAAGCATTTCACGCACGATCCAATTGAACTCCACAAATGGGCTAGTTGTGGTATCTAGATAGTTACTCATTGATCGTAGTTCACTATCTTCCCACTTGGACTAGTATTTGCTTTGTCACGTATGATTTAGTCTAGAGTGAGGTGTATGATGTGGTCCTAAGTTAGTACTACTCCTAGAGGTAATGGAAAATAACTTTGATTAAGCTAGGAGGAAAAGGAAAAGAGAGTTAAGCTAATAGGAAGTGGGAGAGAAAATCTAAGCTAACCTAAGTGCGATGAGCATCCATACCTTAATCATCCATACACATCTTGGACCTCGTGCATGACTACTACTCGGATTGCCAAGAGCATATCCTAGGTACGCTACTAGTTTATGAAGTAGTCACACTTAAATGCTCATGATTAAGTCATACTCATTCCTCGTTTAAGGAGTTTAGAGTGAAGGGATATTAACTACAAAAGAAATAAATAAAAATAATAATTAAGTAATTAAACTAAGTGAATGTTGCAATGATGAAGTAATCTCGATCTTTATTTCTGGTCATGTGCATGTCCAAGTACATCACACTTGAATAAAGGATGTCATACAATTACAATCATCACACTGCGGGCATGCACTAGGAGAAAGGGTTGAGAAAAAAAAACTAACAATGAAAACTAATTTCTATCAAAAAGCTAACTCTCTTCACCATGCACCTAAGGTGTATTTATAGGCCTGCACAGGAGCCATGATATCACGTATACGATATCGCAAGCCAAGCCATGATATTGCATATGTGATATCGTAGGTCCGATATCGTGACCTAATGAATCACAATTCATCATACTTCCATGACTAAATGAAAACTCGTCCTCAAGCTAAAAAAAATGAGGACAAGCCCCATTGATTACATAGTGGATAGGTATGGGATTATTAACTAACTAGGGATTTATTCATGCCGCAGTGGAGAACTTAAGAGAACAAAATTGGGACACAACACAAAATTACAAAATTACAAGATTGCAAAATTGTAAACTTTATTTGGCTCATGTGGTTCCAAGTGGTGGTGGCTCCTGCATGGGTTGCTTTTGCTTGTCCCATGCTCCAGGTTTTGGAATTTTATGACTCTAAAGTAGTGCCTAGAGCTTTTCCTCTTCCATTCAGGGATCTTGTGCCATCCATGCTGATGCTCCAATGTTTGACGGAGTCAGCACCTCCCATGCGCACTGTAGTTACAAGAACATCGTATTTGCTTTGATGTACTAGGCCACAAACAATTATCATTCCTCCTCATAGGCTCTGGCTTTATCCCTGTATTCTTGACAATCCATAAGCCGTCGAGCCAAGTTTGCTGTAACATCCCTCTTGCCTTGATAGCTAGTCTTAACCACCTCTAGTTCAGAATTTGTGACTTTTAGCTTCTGCAATGTTTTCTTGGGCTCTAAAAATTTTGCTTCATATTTTGTGTAGGTGGTAGCTACCTACTTCTTGAGCTCTATTCTTGGACATCCTTCTTAAAACACCGCAAAATTTTGGGTCTCGACATTGCAACTACAAATATGGATAAGTGTTATGTGCTGTTACATGATACTACGCTACATAGTGTAGCACCTTGCTACGCTATGTAGCATAGCACCTTGCTACTGTGTAGCGTAGCACCTTGCTATGCTACGTAGCTAGCATAGCGTAGCACCCTGTTATGCGCTATTACACCTTGTTATGCACTATTACGCTATGTTACTCACTGTTACGTGTTGTTACACGTTGTTACCCACCGAATTGCCATGTGGCACCTGATTAGCATTTTTGGCTAACCCTAGCCCTATAAATACCTCTACGACCCCTTTTTTTTGAAAACAAAAAAGAGAAGAGGAGGAGGCTTCCATTTTTTCTTGACCAGCAACACATTTGGCATTTTGGCATCTTAGCGCTTAGCTCCATGGGCAAACGAGACCTAGAGCACACCACATCAATAGAGAGGCATAACTACATCTCACGATACACTATGACTACCAACCGAGGAGGCACAGTTTATCACAGTGAGCACCAAATTTCATAGCCCGATACCACCGAGGCTGGAATCTGCTCTTACTGTGCCTATTGTACACTTTGTGTACTTGTATCCTTTTTCAGGGTGATGCACCTTTTTTATTAAAACACTCTTTTTGGCTGATTACATCATTTGTTTGGCATTATCAATCATTCAATCGTGTCTACTATCCTGTTATGTGCTTAGCATATTTCTACTGCTTTGCACATTACATTTTATTTTTTATTTTACCACTGGGTGTTCCATCTAAAATCATTATTTGCAAAAAGGGTTATTGTACACTGGTTAAGTCCCTGTCTAATCAACTAGACCGTTTAGGGCACCCTGAATCCATTTTCTCTAGCACGGCCCTCATGCAAATTCAGGGTTAGGCTGTGCACTAGAAGACCTCTCGGTGTTTCCATCCACCGACATTTTCTGTCACTACAGTTTTTTGGTGCTAGAAGGAGGGCGTAGATCTAAGTTTTTAGCAGTTGTCATACTTAGCATTTTTTCTGCATTTTCATACTTATCATTTTTTTCTACATTTCAATACTTTGCATTTTTCTCTACATTATTGCACTTAGCCATTTTCTGTATTTCTATACTTGGCCATTTCCTTACTACTAACAGACTTGGTCATTTTTTTGTTGTTTTCAAAGTTAGCCATTTTTTGCAAATAGAAACTCTCACAATCTGATCTGTGAATATGAATCCAGATCAACCTTCCATGTTGGTGTCTAACACATTTGATACCACAATATAGCCAAAGCATGCCACATTAAGTCACAAACAATACAATTTTATTTGTGCCAAAATCCAAGCAAGACTACCAATGGATTACCTCGATTTAGAGGCAAAACAAGACTACGAATGAGTCCACCAGAATGGACGGGAGTACAACCCCTCCTTGTTTGACATAATCCCACTCACGGAGCCCTACAACCAGTTGTTGTCCCAACTCATCCATGCAAACAAGCATGATGCAGGGACAACCTATGAGGAAGTCTCACAGAGGGAGGAAGACAAGTTCGAGGCCTGCTCCAAACATGAGAGCCACCTCCACACCGTCTTCCAACAACCACTTCCTAGTACAACCCCTCCTCAGTTTGGTCCATCCATCCCCTCTAAGATAGTGACCATGCCAATTCAACCTTCCTCACAATCAACTAATGCATTTTCCCAACACTATGCTCATGAAGGGGTCACCTCCCAGCCCCAAATAACTCTAGCATCCTACATCCCACCTGTCTCATTGGTGTCTGCAGTGTCCATACAACCCATCCATGTGTGGCCCACTCCAATCACTGCACCCATCACTCAGCCATTACATCAGAAATCATTCGCTATGATGTTAAACTAGCAACACCCGTCCACTACAACATTAAACTGGCAAACTCCACAATCAAAAATTCTACCCTATGCTATGCAACCAAGCCAAGCCCAACCAATGCAAAAAATTGGCACATCCCCAAGCTTGGATCAGGCATTCTAGCTGATACAAAGCTTGACAGAGGAGATCAACTGACTTAAGGCTACCTCCTCTGACACGATTAAGGTGGTGAACTTCTACCAAGATGATCCCATAAGTCCCATGATACCACCTCTAACTCTCCCAACTAGGGCCCAACTACCTCAATTTACCAAGTACAATGGTGAATGGAACCCCAATGCACACTTGGTCACATTTGATCTAAATGCCTACTCCTTTAAGCTTGGCCACACACTATCATGCGCGTGTCCCCCATGTCACTCACTAGCATGGCCTTGGACTGGTATCGTGTACTACCCAAGGCCTCAATCTCCTCTTTGGAGGATCTCATAACCAATTTCGTGACATGCTTCAGGTATAACCTAAAGCCTGAGGCAACCCTTGACTAGCTGATGCAAGTTAAACAAGGACCTCTAAAGGCCATGCCAAAATTCCTCCAACGTTGGAATGCTACATTGAGTGAAATGCATGAACCCCTAGTAGCAGAGCATCTACTGGTCATCTTTAAAGGTGTAGTAAATGACTTTATTAAGTCCAAACTGTATTATCTGGCCCCAAAGTCACTTAGACAAGACTTTTCCCAAGCAAAAAACATAGAGGAAGCAATGTAAGCTAGAAATGATCTAGCCTATGTGGCCTACAAAAACCAACATGATTGCAAGAAAAACACAATAGTGGTAACAGTATCCACAAGCACAAAAGCAACCAACTAGGGCCCAATAGCTAAGCAACCCAAAGCCCCAACTATCAAGATTGCCAATTCTAGCACCAACTCACCTACATTGATAGGGGCTACCCCAAGATCCAACTTTTAGTGCAAGGAAAACTCAAAGTATATACCATTGCCAGTGTAACCCTATGAACAACTAAAGCAACTCTTGAAAGCTGGGCAAATCCAACACAAACATGTATCGGTAATTACTTGTCAAAAACATGATAGGTACTATGAACTACTAAGGAACCCCACTTTAGCAGTACCAAACAAGCCCCTAGTTCCACAACACTTCAAGCTAGACCAATACTGCAATTGGTTGGTCATAGTATAGACAACTGTTATGCTTTGCAGGATGACCTGCAAAGAATGATAGAACGTGGCTAACTAGTGATCAACACGGTGAGTCAATCCAACATAGATGATGCCTCTTGTGTCATAAATTCCATTAACATAGGTGGTAAGTCTAAACCTATGTAACAACCTTTTGTGATCCATGTGCCTCTTAGCAAGGCAAGGATTCCCTCCACCTCCACCTCCTCTAGCAAGAGGCCTTCCTTGGTTATCAAAGTGCCACCTTGAGCACCCACAGCACCCTTTGTGGTCAAAGTTCCACAACAACCATCCGCTAAGACGTTAAACTAGCATCATGCAACAACAACCGCTAGGAAAAATTTTGTTATCAAGGTGCCACAACAAGTTGACCACACAACAACTCTAAATATGCCACCCTTTATCATAAGGGTGCCACAATGTGTTGGCCCCTCACCTACCTGAAACCCACTAGTGGGCAACATCTCGATCCCTCCTCCTTCAAGGGTTGACTCCACTAGTAACCTAGGTAGGCCCACTAAATGGCAACGCAAGAGAAAAAATGAACACCTCGCAACACCCATGGCCAAAGTAAAGGCCACAACTAGCAAACCACAACTGAATACTAGGGCCCCTACAGTACTAACCTAAATCGTCGGTGTAAGGCTGGAAGGGAAACAGACACCGAGAGATCGTTGGGCAGGCACAGCTGACCCTGTCTTCACTTAAGGGCAAGCTGGAAAAGGGAACAAAGGTACAGTGCCTTGGATGGTCTGCACGCAAATCAACCAAGGACTTCCCCGAGTGTAAGCTACAGCTAGCGCTGGGGTTATTGTAAACAGGATGTAAACGGAATGTAGACAACGATATGAAATGTAAATAAAGCGTACTGAATTATGAATAAAGCATAAACAAAGTTATATTTGTAAAGCATAAACAGAACTAAACAATGTAAATGGGAGGTAATAATGAAACTATATTATATTGTTTATAAAAAAAATGTGCACCGGTCAAAGCGTAGTTGCACAAGTGTGAATGGCAAGTCAAATGCCTAGCCCTAGAAAGATATGACACGATGATGCGACAATGTGAGAAGAACTTGGAATTCAAAAATCAGATGTGTCGAGCGCCCAAGGATTGCAAGTTCTGTCCTCCTTCAGAATTTCCAATCTCTCCAATCTTTGCCTCTTCCTCTCCCTTCTCTCTTGCTACTTTTGCTTTGCTTCTCTTTGCCTTCTCCCAATTTGTGTGAATTGATGGGGTATTTATAGGGTTGAGCTAGGGTTTTGGCTAGGGTTTTTCTTTGACCAAGTTCAATGTATCTGTGCTAGATAGTTGTACATGAGTTGGATGTATGTTGGCAATTACATACTTTGACCAGGTTCAATGTACTTTACAACTTGTGGGTCATTCCAGCCCATAAAAATACAAATAAATTAGAAAAACAAGCCCTTGAGTGATAAAACTTTAGAAAGCTTAGGAGGTTGGCTCTAGCCCTGATCTGCTTGAAAAATTATATTATTATTTTTTCTTTGTGAACCTTCTTATGAGCTATGGGCTGTCCAAATTAGCTGTATCTAAAACAATTTCACTTCTATGATCAACAGGAATTCCAAAAGAGACAAAACTTACCAGGTACTTTCCCTTGATTCCACTCCTGTCATCAAGTAGACTTCCATGACTTATTGGTAGTGACTGGGACAAGAAATTCTGCTTTTAGTTCTAGCAACGCAGCAAAAGCAGGCTAAAGCACAAGGAAAAACTCCTCATTTTCAACTCTTTCAACGATCTGGAACAACCCATACTACAAAGCATTGGCAGCGACTCAAGAATATGCATAGTGGGCCTGTTGATAAAAACCAGCAAATAAACAAAAGTGCATCTCCCTACAATGGCTTGTTTCCAGACGGTTTTCTAGAGAAATCCCAAAGGGATTCGAGGGGATGTTTTGTGGCCTGGGCTCCTCAAATATTTGTGCTGTCACATGAATCCATAGTATGTTTTCTGAGCTACGGGTGGAATTCTATACTAGAGAGCATCGCAGGAGGTACGCCATTACTGTGCTTTCCATTTGCAACGGATCAGTTCATTAACTGTTCTTACGTTATTGATTCATGGGGCATTGGCCTACGTCTGGGTACTCCTCTGCACCAGCAAGACGTGATTGTTCACAGATCTGGGATACTCGATTGTAATTCCAAAATTGTCAATGGCAGCAGGGCCGGTGAGATTCGATGCAGAGTGGCCCATCTCAGGGATGCAGTGTTTGCTTCCTTGAGGAACCATGGCTCATCCTCACTGACCTCCCATATACTGGTCTTCATCTTGACTTGGAAGCAGGAGTAGTGGCTAATTCGTGGTGCGGTGAATCGTTGCATTGGGGATAGATGTTGTTGGTGGTGCCTATAGTGACGGTGGGAGCACAGAAGGCGGCAACGCGGCAAGAACAAAGACAACAATGCGGTAGAGGCAGTGCAAAAACAACGATGTAGGCAAAGGCAATGGGAGCAGTGAACGACGAAGGTAGAGAACAGCGACGATAGGCAGAGAACAACGGCGATAGGCAGACAACAGCGGCGGCAGGCACAACAGCATAGAAAATAACAACACGGCAGACAGTACAGGAGTAGTAGTGATGTGGCAGGCGTAGGAGACGGCGACACGGCAATGGCAGCGGGAGCAGCGTGGCAGCGGCAGCGAGAGTAGCGATGCGGAAGTGGTAGCAGGAGCAGTGACGCAGCGGTGCAGGAAATCGTGTGGCGAGCAATAGACAGTGCGACGGGAGCACAGAGGGCAGTGACGAGCAGCTGGAGCAAAAACGGCAGCACGGCAGATAGAAACAATAGTGCGGCAGAGAGAAAACAACGGCGTGGTGGGACACAGCTGTTGCACAGGAATCTGGTCCAGGGGCGGATTCATCAGCGGAGGCAGCATCATTATTTTTGGCAACGGAAGCAACAACAGATTGTAAATTTGGCCAAATTTTGGGGCAGGTTCATGGCTCCCTTGGCTGATGGGAAATGGGGAGCTACTGGAGCAGGAGCTCTATTCATTAACGGGGCTACAGTCGGCGTTCCCTGCAAATACCGCATGAAACCAGTGACTCCATCGGCATCGTGTTAGCTCTAGGGATAATTCTGTGGCTCTAAGAATTCTATGCTTGAAATTGCTGCTATTGCTTCTATGGCCATCCATTAAAGCATGCAATCATGCATAAACAGAGTTTCTTCTTTGTTTGTTTCTTTCTGCCTACAACTCTCTTAACCTCTTTGGCCACTGGCAGCTAGTTGCTCCTCCTCAAAGTTGTCCGATTAGGCAGTGAGCCTCGCAAGCAGTCCTGATTGGCTCAACGGCAAAATCAGAAAAGCTGAATGATTTAAAATAAATCCAAAGTAGCCAAGGGTTCAATGTCTGCAAGCACACTTGTAGTCAAACCCTAGCCATGCATCGACACCAAAAATCGAAATCAAATAACACGAAGATTCTACTTTCTTCTTCTTCTTCCAGTTTGATTTTGTAGTTTGTTCATGCTAAGGATGAACAAAATTGCCCTGGGCAGGCTAGATGTAAACTTACTACCTTAGCAAAATTCTTTTTTTTTTTTTTGGAATGCTTTGAAAGGGCTTGAGCTATTTTCATTCAAAGTGTTATTCTGAAATTAATGGTGTTTGACCTACCCCCAATCAGGCCAAGAAAACCAAGCCCAAGTCCCCTCTGTAAGAGATCTATCTCTCAAGCCACATGAAGGAAGTTAAAGCCAACACAACAACAAATGACAAGGACTTTGTAGCTACACTAACTAAGGTGAAACAAACGCTCAAACAAAAGAACAAAATAATGAGCTTATACGACCTGGTCATGACCTCATATACTCACAGCCAAGTCTTGGCCCAAATGCTGGCCTCCATTCCTATTATGGAGAACATTCCTACAGATGAGGCATCCATCCGTACAACAATGTTGCCCCCTACACCACAAGAATTGGGTTCAACAACCTTAGCCTTTCATGATGATGTAGTCAAAGTTAACCTCGAACGAGGGGAGGTTACTATAGCTCCACTATCCATTAGCATTCATGTTGGGCAGTGCACAATCGGTAGAGTGCATGTTGATGATGGTGCAATAGCAAATGTAGTCCTATACTCCATCATTGAGAAACTAGGTTTGGCAGATGAAATCAGGCCAACCAAAACCACATGTCTAAAATCCTTCAACGAATCATGTGTCACAGTTAGGGGTACAATCAAATTAGCCTTTGTGGTAGGAGAGTAATTCCCCACTAGTGCAGATTTCACTATCATAGAGGAGATTCCAAGTTTCGACATGATTCTAGGCAAAGCCTTGGCTAGCCCAACTAAGGGTCATCTCCTCTCCCATCCACCAATAAATCCACCTTCCATACAAAGGCGGTCAAGTTATCATCAATGGTGATAACACTTTCTCTTCAACTATCCACAACATAGACATGGCACAAGCCTTAGAAGAAGAGTTTCTTGGTGGTACACCTATAACAATCAATGCAGCACCTAAGGCTAACACACCCGAACAAGTGATTGAAGCCAACAGCCTCCCAGAGGATCCTAAGCCTTGCACACTCCCTAATCCATGCCTGGTTAGCAAGCAACTACATGACCAAGACCTTCCCTTGGCCAAAATGTGCTTAATTCTTACCTACCCTTTACCTGCACTTCCCATGCATTTTTGACTTTCATTTACATAGCACTAGCCTATGCATTTACATTTTTCCTACTTACATAGATCAAGCATTTCATTTTGTTCATATATTTGTTTTACTTTTTTTATGCATCCATCCACTTAGCTTACACATTACATCTGAAAACTATAAAACATGAAATTACAAAAACCTGTGGCCCTAAAAGGCCTTAAACTAGCCTACGGCCCGAAACAACCTAACACTATCACTTTTTGCATTACTTTCCTTTCATTCATACATTTCAACCTTGTTTACGATAGGTGTTGCTTGATGTTGTTTTCTTTCTAGTTGATTTTTGCAAGATCTTGTAGGCACACAGCATGACTACGCATGCAGCATCGCACCTTATGCAAGCAAGGTAAGCACCAGTCCGCTATGACTATAAACTGGCACAGATAGTCTGCTATGACTTTAAACTGGCATAGCTTATCCTTGGGTCATGATGTTAAACTAGCACAACATCCACTGTCTACTACGACATTAAACTAGCATCCAACAGTCTACTAGGACTATAAAATAGCACATCACAGTCTGTCAGGACCTTAAACTAGGTTCACAATTTGCTGGGACTTTAAACTGGCATGTAGCTGATCTGATCCAAAAACTTGTCATTGCCTTGGTAGTACTCACAACATCATCGCCTTCTACCATTCTAGTGATTCTTTTGGAGCACTTTCCATTAGTGTGGCATTCAAGACACTTGCAGCATCATTGCCCTGACACTTTCACTAGCTTTCTAAGCACTTGTGACTGGCATAGCATTTTACACATTTGTAGCATCTTCACATTTTTGCACCCATGGTGTATTCACAGTTTTGCACTTGTAGCATCTTCACATCTGGCATTTGCACTTGCATTTCAGGTTTTTCAATTTTCTTGTCCTCTTTGAGTTGTGTTTGTAGGATGAAGCTTTGGAGGCAGTCATGTAAAGGTGCATCCCATCGCAATAGCAACTTATCATGTTGCTTTGATGTGAATGACTGGAGTAGTTAAACCACTCAAGAGTACACATCCCCCTCATCCCTATTACAGCCTATGCACATCCATTTCTTCGTCCCAATATCCTCTCATACTCTGCATACTCATGATTTCACACTCCTCTGATGCATATGCACTATGATACACATGGCATTCCCTTCACATAAACTATAGAACCCATGGTTGATGTAACATAGTTCATCCTATGGAATGCCTCCATTACATAGTAAAGGCCTAAGCGGGTGTAACATGAATCATTCTTGGGAAGAAACATCTATCCTATAGATGCAATGTGATGCGTCAAAACAAATCCCATCTTCTCGATGGCCAACTTGAAGTTAACATTCAGCAGTAAGCCAAACCCAAAGAAGGTTCACCTCACACAAAAAAAAATCAACAACGCTGCAACTTCACAATTGGCCCATCCTTGGATCAACTTTGACCCTCCCATGAGTACTCTGATGAAAGGTCAATGTTTCAAGATGCAAGCTACTTCATACCATGGTCACCATCAGCCATGCTAAATTTGCATCTTACATCATGATCCACTATTTGCATTTTGTTCCCACCATTTAAATTCCATCTCCCTAGCATTACCTATACCCCTTCTCCCCTAACATAACCTTATTCCTATAACACTCTTGAGCATGATAAAATGATATTCAATTTTGTGCTGACAAATGACGTTGGTGACATATATGCTGTGGTGTTTTGTAATTCTTCGTCGACATCTTTCAGGCCACTCCTCCAAACGTCAACAAAGAGGGGCCATTGAAACACCACAAAATTTTGAGTCTTGACATTGCAACTACAAATATGACTAAGTGTTACACACTGTTACGTGCTGCTACGCCACATAGCGTAGCACCTTGCTACGTTGCGTAGCATAGTGTAGTATGGCACCTTGCTACTACATAGCGTAGCACCCTGCTACTGTGTAGCATAGCACCTTATTACGCCCTGTTACGCACTATTATGCTATGTTACTTGTTGTTACGTGTTGTTACATGTTGTTACCCACCGCATTACCACGTGAAATCTTATCTGCATTTTGGGCTAACCCTAGCCCTATAAATACCTCTACGACCCCTTATTTTTTTGAAAAAAAAGCGAGAAGAGGAGGAGGCTTCCATTTTTTCTTGACCAGCAAGGAATTTGGCATTTTGGCATCTTAGTGCTTAGGTCCATGGGCGAACGAGACCCAGAGCACACCACACCGATAGAGAGCCACAACTACATCTCATGATACACTGTGACTACCGACCCAAGAGGCATAGTTTATCACAGTGAGCACCAGATTTCATAGCCTAATACCACCGAGGTGGTGACTCTGCTCTTACTGTGCCTATTGTACACTTTGTATACCTCTACCCTTTTTTGGGGTGGTCCATCTTTCTATTCAAACTATCTTTTTGGCTGATTACAGCATTTATTTGGCATTGTCAACCATTCAATCGTGTCTACTATCCTATTACGTGCTTAGCACATTTCTACTACTATGCACATTACATTTTCTTTTTTATTTTACCACCGAGTGTTCCATCTAAAATCATTATTTTCAAAAAGGGTTATTGTACAACGGTTAAGTCCCTGTTTGATTGACCAGACCGTTCAAGGCACCCTGAATCCATTTTCTCAAGCACGGCCCTCGTGGGGATTCGGGATTAGGCTATGTGCCCAAAGACCTCTTGGTGTTTCCAACCACCAACATTTTCTGTTGCTACACTTCTATCAACATGGATAGATTGGCATATCACAAGTTTTTCAATTCCATGTACTCTGTGAGGTCTTGAATTTTTAGGTCCCAACTTTTAAGTTCCACCTGGTGGACAAATGCATATGTGTCCAATATGGCCTACCAATGAGTGTGTTGAGCATTGAAAGAGTTGATGTGGGCCTTGGCCATATGGATCTCCTTTTCTATTATTTTCTTGTACATTCCCTCCTAGTCTCTGAAGTGCTCCTTTACCTTTTCATGCTGCTTGGCTTTGTTTTTCCGTGCACTTATTTCAATGGCCATGTTCTAACAGATTGTGCATACCTCCTTCATTGAGAGGGTTCAATTCTCTTTGGCCAAATGGGTCATGTCTTAGTTAATCCTAATCAATTGTTCTTGTAATTGCTGAAAATTTTCCATGAGAACATTCTTTTGTTTTTCCATAGTGGTCAACCGAAGGTTGTCAGTAGTAAGCTATTTCTTCTCCTCCTGTAAGGCTCTGAGTGCCTTAGCATGTGCGTAGGTTTGCACTTGTGCCTCAAAGGCATCCCAATCGACCTTCTCTTTCTCCGCTACCACTCTTTTATTTTCCACCAAAAATTTATTAGGTTTTTCTATCCTGAAAGTGTCTAGTTGATCTACGAGAACAAACTAAGATGGGTCCTGCTGTGCAGCTTGCAGGGTGACGAGCCTCTCCTGTAGTCTTGCTAATTCTACTTCCGCATGCTTGGCCCGGATCTCTACCATGACTAGCTTTCCTTTGGTGGAGATGAGGTTTGATTATGCTATCATAACATCTTGTGGAATGTCAAATAGGGACGTCATTACTTCTCCCATTTCCAGCAATCAATCAAGAACATCCTCATGCCCTGCATGAGTTATTGAGAAACCAGCTAGAGTTTGAGCATCTCGTGCTCCTGTGAAATCAACCAGTGGCACAACAAGGATGTTGAAATATTTGTTGATGTGTTCTGTGACCACTTCTATGGCTCCGAATGCATCCTAGTACTACATGACCACCACTATGGCCCCTTCACCTATTTCTAATTGCACCTAGAATGATGCAGCGTTCCCTGAAATCTATTGTGACTAATGAGTCTCCCCTCCTCCTGTTTGGATGGACACCTCACCCTGTGCACAATTGATAGAAAATGAGGACTGTATGATTTCATCGATGATGTAGAAGAGATTATCATCATCACAAATTTCCCAACTGACCATCTCAATGATGGCCTTGAGCTGGCTCATCGATGGTCAGTAATCTTGCTGTAGTGGCAGCGGTTGATCTTGCTGACTTGAACTGGGCTCTGCTTCTTGCTGTTGACTGGGCCTCATGCTTAGAAGTTCACTAGGCTCTATATTTTGAGTTGTAGTGGGTCCTACCATCTATTCTTGCTCTTACTCTGGCTCTAGTGTCTCACCAGCACTTTTCCTTGGAGCTGGTGGCTTCAGCAATTCAGCGAATGAATCATTCTAGGATCTTCTAAGGATGTCATTGGTGTACCCCAAAATACTAGCACATTTTCATAGCTTCCTAATGAGACAAGGGAAGGGTAATGTGAACTTCCCTATCTTGTGTTCTTCAAACCACCTCAATATCTCCATGAGATATAGATAAGGAAGGTTAGCATTAGCCTTTTCCATCAATATCGCACTTCCTCTTACCACATATGTTGAGATTCCTTTTAATCCTCTCGTGGGGAAGGTGTGATAAGTGTCAATCTTCAAGTATATCCTTTCCAGCGTTAACTCTTCATATGTCTTGTCTTCTTTGTCATACATCCTATCCAACCAAATGTTTTACACATCAACATCTAAGTGAGTGGACAGGGGAGCAATTTTTAGCCCTATATTCAGAAGGTTCAACACTTCTAAGATGGCCTTGGTAGAAAAATATACAAACACACCACAAATGTTGACTATGGTGCCTTCTTCCTTATTGTTCCAAAATTAGGACATTTCTCCTAAGTACTAGGCACCATTTTCAGAGAGGATAGGTCATAATGGAGATCCTTTGAGTTGGTCTCTAACAACCTTAGGAGTGAATTCCATGAAAGGCCCAAAGTTCAATTCCACAATCACTGCAGCCGATGTGGAATTTTCATGGATGGCCTGAACACATTCCAGGGACAACATGAGTTGTTGTCCCTATTTAGGCACTGCAGCAGCTCCTCCTTCTATCTATCTTGATTGTATAGTAGCAGGAGTCTCTTGATGGATGCTAAAAGATTATGCCTCTTGCTCTACACGTTGTTTAGGAGATGCTTATCTTCTACCTCTCCTGGGTTGCTTTGACACACCTTGAGAGGGCCCTTCTTGTTGTTCATGCTTTGGGACCATCTGCAATCACACAAGATTAGTAATTAGTAAGGTTTCTTACCAAAGTTAAGTTATACCTTATGTCTTGCCTTAATGGATTCAGCTCTTATTCTGTGTTATTTATAGTTAGGAATTTTTGTGAAAATGTCCTCAAAAAGTTTTAATATTTGGCCCACTTTGATTAGGTGGTATCACAATTTTAATTTCCCAGTATAAGCAAGGAGATGAAATTGTATACCCTTAATAATTTCCTTTGGGTGATGATGAATTTCAAAAAATTTATGTGCAATTGTTTTATCCAATAATGGACAACCATAAGAGCTCATGATAGCTAAGTGTATGATCACTTGGTGTTTTGTTCAAGGGAGGAGTGATTTGAAATTGCTTTGTGGCACTTTGAGCTTGATCTTTTCTTTTTCTTTTTGTGTGGCCACTTTGGCACACTCTTATTGCTCTCTTTCTTTCTTTTTTGAATGAATGCTTAAGCCAAAGAAGTCACCTACCTTCAGGCATAGGTGCATGTCTTTCCAGTGGGACCCACTAGAACAACATTGAGATTTCTTGATTAAGTGCCTTTTGATTACTCTTACTTCCATTTTTTATTAGATCTACAAGGATCTTAGTACAACCATGCTACATGATAATGCCTATAGATGTCACCAAAGAGAATCCACAAGTCCCCTTGATGTCACACCCTGGCCATTCCTACTTAGTCCATCCTTCTTCACTCTAGGTATAATAACACAAGGTTACTTTAAGTTTTAATGATTAGGAATATCATTGTACCCAGGGTAGAACCTCTTATTAATAGAATGGGTGGTTGGATGTGGTGAGCTCGCTATCCAAATAATTAGTCACTTGTGGCTTAATAACATATAACAACACCTCAACCAATGAACCACATGAGTGCTTTATTCATAAATGATATTACTCATAAAAAAGATAAAATAAAAAGATAAAATAATAATTTGAAAGATGAAAAACTAGAAAATAAAAAATTGTAAAATTAAAGAAAAGAAAAAAGATTTATTAATTTTGCTTGTTAGAATGGGGGATATCCCCCATAGCTAAATGGTTGAGCATGGCTATAATTAATAAATGGAAGGTTGGGATCCTTGCATGTTGGAAATATTGGGACTTGTTCATACCTACCACATTGGGGTTCACACAATTGATTAGAGTTGACATAGTGGGACAAGTTACAAGATGTGGTTAATTTATAAGGAGTTGACCCACTATGCTACTTGTAACTGTAAGATGGTATGCAAGGATCAACATGTCTCCCCATGTGGCTATATTCATTGGGCCCCATGGTTGTTGGAGTATCGAGTGGTGGCCCTGATATGGTAACATGAGGCATTGGGTTTGAAGAGGAAGATGCACCACAGTGTTGGATTTGTGCTAAGTTGGCGAATGTAGTGGTTTCTAAACTATGGTGTCCCTTTCTACGGTCATGTCTAAAGAAAGGACACCTTTGGTGTCATGAGTTTCTACTATTGTTATTAGTAGTTGCACAAGTAACTTTCTTGGGTTAATGCTGCAGTGCAAAACCTTCAAGTACAATTGGTGGCGATGTAGAAGGAGGTGAAGGATGAGAATTTTGAAATTGAAGAGAAGTATAAGGTACATGAGGTGGTTACCTTGTCAAAGAGGATATGGGTTGATAGTATTGAGGAGAATAGTAATAATGTGGTGAGGTAGAAGATGTTGAACTAGTTGGGGAAACAAGATGTTGAACTTGGTAAGCACTTAGGTTCAGATGGTATGAAGGGTATAACCAATTTGGGGATGGCCTCCCCCATGACTAGGATTGTTGCCACTATGATCGAACATAGTATTTCTGTACGAACTCTGGATGTAACACTCTTCCCCAATGCTTATGTAGATGTGACAAGGTTGGGCATTGGCCCTTGGGGTGATCATATAGGCAAATGTTACATTGATACATATAATTGGTAGTTAAGTTCTTATTCTTTTCAACCCTTCTTTCTGATCGTCTAAAGGTGTTTTTTTCCTATTTCTTGGGTTTTCATAACTCTATCTCCAATTATGTTGACATATTCTCCACATTTTTTGTGTATCCAGTCCATCATCCTATTGATCTTTGTCTCAACTTCATCCAACGATTGTAGTATTGGCAAAGATAGTTCCACCTCCTTGTGGTGAGTTGATTTCTCCTCTTCATAATCCTGGGCCCTTATTGATTTTTGGGCCTATTGAGATTTTTTAGCATTCTCCCATTTAGCCATTTCTTCTTCTTCTTTTTCTACATACTTGATAAGCTCTTGGAATTGATGGGTTCGTAGCTCATATAGTTGACCTCGAGCATACATCCATAGGGTCTCCCTTGTTTCATTACGGAGCCCATCTATGATATGGTACATTAGCCTTTCCTTAGAGAATCCATGGCCGAGGTAGTTGTTTAATAATGCATAATATCTGTCTAAGGACATGTCCAAGGGTTCATGTTGTGGTTGTTTCCATTCTTGGATTTTTTTCCTCAAGGCTAACACTCTTGCATAGGTTTCATATCTTTCGTTGAAGAGTTCTACCATTGTTGGCCAACATCGAATTGATTTTTGTTTTAATGACCTATACCATACTTTTTCTTGGCCAACGAGTGTCATAGGACAGAGCTTAAGTTTTTACCACCCATTATCAGTGTTGTTCCATGCACAGGCATCATGGAAGGCTTGTAGATGATGTTGTGGATCTAAATTGTAGCCTCCTGAAAACTTAGAAAAGTTGGTTAAGTCAAGCCTGGGTAGACAACTTTCCTTATAATGCCTATGGGATATTTGAATGGCCTCTTGTATTTCTATTAGGCTCGTAGTGGCTAGTAGGGGTTCATCATCACTAGGTATGTTATGCATTCGTGAGTTGGAATGATGTTGTCTTCGTTTATGTTCATAGGAAACACCTACATCAGATTGGGTACTCCAAACTTCATCTTCATCATTGTATAATTCATTGGTTCTCCAATGAATTTCCTTACTGGTTGTTTTGTTATCATAGTCTTGTGAGAGAGACATGGTTGTGCATGATGTGTGACTTAATTGAATTTAATTTAATTTATTTTCTAAAGGATATATCATTAATAATGGTTACAATGATCTTGTATGATATAAATAATCTAAATAACTAACACCATCCTTGGCAATGGCACCAATGATGAGTGGTGAGGTACCCCTACAATCAACCATATGAATACGAGTGTTTCATGCATAATCCGGTCGAACTCCACAAACAGGCTAGTTGTGGTATCTAGATAGTTACTCATTGATCATAGTTCACTATCTTCCCACCTAAACTAGTATTTTCTTTTTCACATATGGTTTAGTCTAGAGTGAGGTGCATGATGTGGTCCTAAGTTAGTACTACTCCTAGAGGCAATGGAAAATAACTTTGATTAAGATAGAAGGAAAAGGGAGAGATAGTTAAGCTAATAGGAAGTGGGAGAGAGAATCTAAGCTAACCTAAGTGCAATGAGCATCTGTCCCTTAATCATCTGTACACATCTTGGACCTCATGCATGACTACTACTAGGATTTTCAAGCATAGATCCTAGGTACACTACTAGGTTACCAAGTAGTCACACTTAAATGCTTGTGATTAAGTCATACTCATTTCATGTTTAAGGATTTTAGGGTGAAGAGATATTAACTACGAAAGCAATAAATAAAAATAAAAATTAAATAATCAAACTAAGTGAATGTTGCAATGATGAAGTAATCTCGATCTTTATTTCTAGTCATGTGCGTGTCCAAGTACATCAGGCTTGAATAAAGGATGTCATACAATTACAATCGTCACATTGCGGGCATGCACTAGGAGAAAGGGTTGAGAAAAAAAAACTAACAATGAAAAATAATTTCTAATGAAAACCTAACTCTCTTCACCATGTGCCTAAGGTGTATTTATAGGCCTGCATAGAAGCCATGATATCGTGAGCCAATCCACAATATCATGGCCATGATATCATGACCTAATGAATCACGATTCATCAACTTCATGTATGAGTGGTTAACAGGATTGGCAAACTCATTGCCATCTAGATCAGCAAGCTTGAAGGCTCTGTTATCATATGCCTTAGTGATGAAGAAAGGTCCTTCATGGTTACCTAAGAATTTTTTAAAAGTCTTGCAAACAACCTTGAGGACCAAGTCCCCTTTTTTAATAAGGTGTTGATGTTGATTGTGATGATGCTTTTGTTGTTGCTTCTCTTGGTACCACTCAATGCAATCAAGCATTTGGATGTGCTCCTCCTCTATAGAGTTGAGATTGATGGTTCTCAACTCATTAATCTGAACCTCATCCATGAAGTTTGAGAGGAATAGGCAGAGTGACAGGATGTAAAATTCAATAGGCAACACTACTTTAGATCCATACATAAGACTATATGGCATTTTACCTATCATGGTTCTACATATCGTGCAATAGGCCCATAGTGCATAGACTAATTATTCGTGCTATCATTGCTTGTTATTGTTAAGAATTCTCTTTAGGAAGTTGATGTTGACCTTGTTTGTAGCCTTCGCTTAACCATTTGCCTAAGGGTAGTATGGTGACAAAAAAGAGTGTTTGATGCCAAGGTGTTCACAGAAGTTTTTGGTTCCTATAGTGGTAAATTGTGGCTTGTTGTCTGTGACTATAGTCATGGGGAAACTAAATCGAGTGACTATGTTGTCAAGGATGAATTTGCAAACTTTCTAGGATGTTGTCTTCCTAAGGGGAATAGCTTAAACCCACTTTGTGAAATACTTAGTTGCAGTAATGATGAAGCTATGTCCTGTGGAAGACTTAGGTGTTATAGGCCCTATGATGTCCAACCCCCAACATTGAAATGACCATGTGATGTACGTAGTATGTAGTTTAGTAGGTGACACATGCATTAGGTTCCCATTCCATTGACACACATCACATGTCCTGACCTTGGAGATGCAATCGTGCTCCATGTAAGGTCAATAATAGCCTAGATGTCAAATTTTTGCTGCCATTTCCCTAGGAGCTATATGACCCCCACATAGTCCCTCATGGACTTGGTCAATGATCTTTGGTGCTTCACTACCTCTAACACAAGTTAATAGTATCCCATCATAAGATCTATGAACTAAGGTATTATCACCTACAAGGATGTACTACCATGATCATTTTTTCACTACATCCTTTTCGGTAGATGTTAAGTTTTGTGGAGGCTCTCCCTGTTGGAGATATGTCTTGATGTCATCATACCACTCTTGGGTGTGAGCTTTACTTATGGATGCAATGCTTGTTGCATGAGTTATAGGTTTAGTAAAATCCACTATTGAAATAGGTAAAGTAGAAAACATGTTTGGTGATATGCTTAAGGCTAGAGTAGCTAGTGCATCAGCTATGGAATTTTCATTGTGGGGGATATGTTGGACATCTATGCTTTCAAATTATTTAAGAAAGTGTTTTTCCAAATCACAGTAAATTTTTAGATGTTATGCTTTACAAGAATAGACATCCATGACTTGGTTAATAACTAGCTGTGAATTACCTCATACTACTATGTTTTGAATTCCTAACTCTTGAGCTGCTAAAATGCCTCTAAGGAGAGCTTCGTGTTCTGCCATGTTGTTTGTACAAATAAATGCAAAGTGGTATGAGAAGGGTTAGATCTCCCCAAACGGGAATATGATGATTGTAGTGGCAATACCACCATGTGTGGCCAAAGCACTATCAAAGTGTAAAATGGCCTCAAAATTTGTAGGTACTTGGCTTATACTATTAACATGCTCATCCAGGAATTCTAGATTTATTGTTGTTTGATCATCTATAAGTGAAGCCAGGAGTTAAGCAACTATTGCTTGACCTTTTATGGACACCTGTGCTATGGAATGTAGGTCAAACTTTGCGGTCATTACCTTCCATCTTACTATTCTACTACTTTCATATATGTTTTTTGTAATAGCCCTAAGTACATTTCTTTTATAGATGGAATTGACTTGATTGCAGAAAAGGTAGTGTCTCCATTTTTAAACGCAAAGACTAAGGCAAGACAGTTTTTCTCCACATCATTATACTTCACCTCATGGGCTACTAACGCATGGCTTAGGTAGTAAACAAGAACCTTGAAACCATCGTCTTGCTTTTGACAAAGTAGGGAAGCAATGGACATGTTTGAGGTTTCAAGGTAGATGTAGAATGATTTATCTCTTTGTGGAGGATAAACTATTGGAAGTTGAGCCAGTTCCTCTATTAGGTTGTTAAATGCCTCTTGGAATTGAGCTGTCCACTCAAAGTTGATCCCTTTTTTGAGTAGATGTTGCATTGGTTGTAACTTTTTAGTCAACCTTTTGATAAACCTATGTATGAACTGTATCCTACCTTGTAACCCACATAACTCCTTAAGGTGTGATGGTGGTGCCAAGTTGGTGATAGCCTTAACTTTGTCAAGGTCTATGCGTACTCCTATTTCTAATACCACAAAGCCTAACATGCGACCAAATTTAATACCAAAGACACACTTTTTAGGATTAATCCAAAGGTCATGTCTACAACAACATTTGAGAACACAGTCCAAGTCATTCGTGCGGTCATGAGCCATCTTAGACTTAATTGCTATGTTGTCAACATAGTCATTGAGGAATTCCAACAAATAGTCACTAAAGATGTATGTTATTTCATGTTCATATGTTGCTCCTACATTCTTTAATCCAAAGGGCATCATTGTATAATAAAATGTAGCCCAAGGGGTCATGAAAGTAGTAATAAGTGGGTGCTTTGGGTTGATGTGAATTTTCTTGTACCCCAAGAACCCATCCATGAAGGACAACAAGGCATGACTAGCCATAGTTTCAATGAGTTAGTCAATACTAGGCAATGGGAAATCATCTTTAATGGTTGCCTTGTTTAAGTCTCAAAAATCTATGCAAATGTTTATACCTCCATTTTTCTTGGGTACAACTATAATGTTTGAAACCTAGTCTGCATAGTTAACTAACTAGATGAAACTGGCTTGGTAAAGTTTAGGGATCTCATCACGAACAGCCAACATGATCTCAGGCTTGATTTTACAAGCCTTTTTTTTAACTATTTTAACAAGTGGATCTAAGATAATGTTATGTTGTATTATATGTGGGTCTAAGCCTAGCATGTCTTTGTAAGACTATGTAAATGCCTTGACATTATCGCTAAGAACTCTAGAGATGCTTTGTTGGATTTGAGGCTCTAGTAAGAATCTAAGCTTCAATGTTTTTGCCTCACCTTTACATGTTGTTACAAGGACTTCTATGAGGGGATCCTCAGTCACGTCACCTACTTCTAAGTCTAGAGCTTGGACTAGATGTTCTAGCCACTGTAGTAATGTCTCTTGGGATGCTTTGTTGGTGTCATAAGGATGCGGTTTGAAGTCCCAAAGTTTTGTGTTTATGCATCTCATGAGTTTGCCATAAGGTCCAGCCAAGGCTAAAGGCGAATGAAGACTCTCATATGTGTTCATTTTCTCAAGAGATCCTGCAAGATAACTAGAAAAATGTCAAGAAACACCTATTTTAATGAAGCAAAATGCATAAAATAAGAAAGACAATGCTATGAAAATCAACTATGGAACATCTAAAGTGATTTATTTATGTATATTTTTTTTTTGTGTTCTTTGTTGTAGCCTCGAATGGTCACAAAATTTCTAGTTTAAGGTCATAGCAGACCATAGACTCTGCATACGGTGTAAATCTAAGTAAGGTTTAAAAGGTTTGAAGTAAGGGGCCAAGATGAACGTTCATCAGGTAAGAAAAAGAAATGTAAAAAAAAATTTAATTGTAAAAAACTAAAAAATGTAGAAGATTTTTCTAACTCTGGGTGTTACACTACGTAGGACATGGGATGTTCCATGTTACACATGGGACACAAGATGTTCCACATTACATGTGGACCATGGAACATCCTCAAAGGATGACGTGTCGTTTGACCCTAAAGGGTATAAATAGGGGTTTGCCCATGGTAAACCAATCATTTTCACCTTTAGATCCAATAGTCATTTGAGCATAGCATGGACAAGACAAAGCATATCACCCACAAAGCATGACAACAGAAGAGCCAGAGCTTGACAATAAGAAGATGGCATGTACGAGCGAGTGTAGACACCCCAACCTTACCGATGTTGATGAAGGCAAGCACACCCTATGGCATCCTCCTAGGACACACATCAAAGAGTGCCAAGAGGCACTATCTTCCAAGAAGGCTATCACACTACACTCATGATTTCTCATTACATTTTTTCTTCCCATATGTGTATGCTTCAGGGTCTTGGGGTTTAGAGGGTGGCCTACCATGGGCAGGGACCACCACCATTGCCACCGTCATCACGACCATTGTGCTATGGCCACCACTACTACTACCACTATCATGGCTGGGGAGGGAGTGCACACCATGAATCTTGTGTGTGTGTGTGTGAGTTTTTTTTATGGTGTAAAGGGTTTGAGGGTGTCCTAGGCCATGGCATTGGGCAAGGTTTTGTCACAGGCTTCTAGGTGTTAGGCGTAATGGGATGGGGCAAGGTTTTCTTTGTGTCCCACGTGGCAGGATGGGACAATGGTTTTATAAATACCATTTAGCATAGTGCATCAAGAAGGTTTTGGGCACTTCATGTTTCATGTCGCATAACAAGGGTTTCCTACATGTTCTATGCAATGGGATAGGACAAGGGTTCCATGGGTGTCTCGTGTTGGTTATCAAGCTTTGGGGCATCCCTGAGAGCATGACCAAAAATTTAGAAAATTTTTGGAACTACTACATTCTACATTTGGAAAATTTTGCATATTTCACCATTGTTATGCTCCCTAGGAGCATGACCAACACTTGGAAAATTTTTTCACATTCTACCATTGTCATGCTCCCTAGGAGTGTGACCAATACTTAGAAATTTTTTTCAAATTTTTGCTAGTTATTTTATAGTTTTCATGCTTCTCCTAAAAAATTTGTACAACTTTTTTGGTCAATGAATATGTAGTTTTCATACTCCCTAAGAGCATGACCAACACTTAGTAAAATTTTTCACTCTTTGTTAGTTGTTCCATAGTTGTCATGCTCCCTGGGAGCATGACAAAGGCTTTAAAAAAATTAAAATGTGTCACGCTCTGTAGTAGCATGACCAATAACTAGAAGAATTTTTTAAGTTTTTTTTATTTTATGCATCATTTGTTTATTACTTTCATTATTTTTATTACACTTTTCTAATACTGACATTTTCATTACTGTGGTACTATAGGGTCCTATTAAAGCCTACCCTTATCATGGTTGAACGAGTAGGGATCTTGTGCTTTATGAGGAATCTCGTGCCTAATGTCCCTACACCACATGCACATATAGGATACTAGGTGGTCTAGTTTTGAAAGAATGCATAGGAATTCTTGGAATTCCTACTTCACCACTTCAATGTGATCCTATGGTCACACTTATCTGCTAAAGTAGTAGGTGTCCTAGTTGAAATGTTATTGCCTGGGACAAATCGAGGCATTTTAAAATTTATGTCAAATGAACCTGTTGAATGAGAAGGGGTACAGAGTTCAAGACAATGCCTAAGAGGTCTCAAACCCTTATCTTGGATCTGGAAGATGCTTGAGTTCAAGTGCTATCATAAATACAACATTGTATTCATTGCCCACCATGTAGGCATGTTCTTTCAAAACCCACCTGGAATAGTTTACTACACTGGAGGATGAGCCCTACTCTGATGATGATTTTTTTTATCTCATGACTTGGAATGCTTATTACCCTTTTTCCTATTACCAGATTTTTTATTAATGAAGATAGCCTTCACGACATAGAAGGGACATTAGCCCTAGTCCGAAAATCCCTACAAGAGTTCTCATCTACTGAGAACATGCATGCTAGTGTCATAGGGAAAATTTGGGTGAACATGGAAAATTACCCTACTAAGTACTCCAAATCCTATGTGAAGTGCTAGGATCTCGACTAGTTGGATGTTGAGTGGGCATCTCGAATACCCACTATGGAAGAGGTTTTAGTCCAAGTACCGCCATTCCTCACACCGTTTGTGCCAGGTAAGTTGTGTCACTTGTTTATTTTCATGCATTTTTTATTTTTACATTTTCATCACATTTCTGATTTTATTTTTGTTCACTATAGCTGTAGCCAAGTCTAGGGAGATCATAGTGATTATCTTAGGATGCACTGAGGCCAATATTCTTTTCAAGTATGGTGAGGTTGATGGTTCACATTGCTAGTTATGCCATGAGACCCTAGAAAGGATTACCAAAAACCTTCAATAGGCTAGTCTCATAGACCTCTTTTTGGCCATGAACCCAAGCATCCTGATAGCAGAGATGATTTCCCTTGTCAACTCTTTCATAGAGAGTGTCAACCACTTCCACACACAAGTTCACAACATGCAGGTGGTCTTTGAGATTACAAATGATCTTTTTTCAAATCTCTTTGGTGTCCCCTCTGAAGGTGTACTTATAGGCGAAAAGACTAACAAGGATCTAAACCACAAAGGGGACATTGAAGAGTGGTTGGATACTAAGAAAGACCACAAGGGCATTCCCATGAAGCTGGTAAAATTGTTGGTGGCCCAACACCTCTATCTTGTCTTCTGAGCTCATGCATTCCCTAAGCTACTTTTCCAAGGAAAGGTTCTTGGGGTAGATCAAGCTTGGGTTATAAGGAACATAGTAGAGGAAAGGACATGATAGAATTGGGTCAAATACCTTGTTGATGGCCAAAAAGCTAAAATAATCAAGCTTCATGACAACCTTGAGGCACGCTCTCATGTACATTTTTCCTTTTTCATAGCATGCTTGCCCAGGTTTGTAGAATTTCTAGTAATTCATTAAAATAGGCTATGGATTGTGCAAGATCGTACCCAAATATCCAAACCATGGATCCACAGCCTATTCTACATAGCACGGTCATAGGATCCCTCCAAGGCTATTGGTGAGTCCTTTTCTATAACACCCAAGGGCCACATGGGATCATCCTATCATGTGTGGGATAGTGTTGGAGAGGCTCCTCCCATCAACACAAGCAATGCAATGAGGGGGGCATGACTCATCATTGAGATGGCGAGATCAAAGATGCAAATTAAGAAGCCTCATACCATAGAGGTTCCTATGTGAAAAATGGAAGAAAGGAGCAAGAAGTTATGTCTCAAAGTCAATGATACATGATCAGAGTTTGCTAGGAAGTATACATTATTTATTATATTCACTTTACACACACACACACACACATATTTTATAGAAATTTTCTAACTCTAATTTATGCAACATAGGTGAGGAGGAGGCTTCTATAGTAGAAGAGAAGCCCTTAGCAGAAGATGTACCTCAACCTAAGGAACACATGACAAATGAAGATGCTACTAAAATCTTAAGGCAACTTGAAGAGGAGGGGCTATGATTCGAGGATAGTGAGTTTGATCTTTTTTTGAAAGCATGCAGATGGGTGATCCCCCCACTCTCACCCTTGAGGGTTTATTGGGTAGGAGCTTTGCACCGCCATTTTCATTATGCTCTTCCTCTCCCTCTTCTCTCTCATCCTCTTCTTTCTTTCTTTTTTATTTTGGTAATGCTAACATGCTTTAACTTACAACGGGTGATGCTTTCTCTAAGCATTATAAATCTACATCCACTTTCCACTCACAAACATGGGTAGAAACCACAAACAAGTTTTCCTTCATGCAAGGCATAGTGGATGATATGATTGACCATTTGACATAGATAGATTCTGAGATAGGTATGGTTAGATTTTTGTTTTTTTTGTTGTATTTTTTTTTTGTCTTTTTCTTACAACTAATGTTTCCCCTCTTTAGTGTAATAGCCTTAGGACTCAAATGGGACCTACAAAGGGTGGTCCAAGTTGATGTTGTACCTAAACTCCTTCCTAATGTAAAATAGATGCCTTTTCATATATATGATGAGGCAAGCAAATGTGCACTACACTCGGCATGATCACTATTGGAGTTTAGGCATGTAAATGAGGATTTTTGGAAATGAGTGTAAAAACTCAAAGAATAGAAGGTGAGCCAGGTAGCTCAACTACAAGACTTTCAGTTGTGGTACAACTTCTTGATGGCGCATGATAAATCAAATGGCAACTGGCATACGGCTGTGATTGACTACGCCAGATATTGGCTGGCCGTCAAGGCCAAAAATGAGGCTACACGCAAAGTTATTGAAAAGCGCTTATAGATGGACCTCTTGGCTTAGAAGAACCAAGACTAGAAGGACTATAGTGCCATGGTATATGAGTGGGCACATACTCAAAAGAACCACAAGTACCATTATAAAATGGAATGCATAGCCTATAGTAAGAAATACAGAGATGAGTTTGTGGAGTGCCGAGGTCGTGACCTATTCCTTGATGCCATCGATGAAACACAGGCTAACAATAGATTTGCAAAACACTTGGTGGTCAATGAGTCCCTAGAGAAGGAAATTGCTATTCCTTCTGAAGAGGTTACATTTGCTACATTTTCTCGATGGTTGCTTGTATGGATAACCATGGAAAAATGGAAGACCCTCATAAGCATTGACTTAGGAGAGGAGGATTGGGCAAATTTGACAGAGGAGGAGATCCTCCGATACATAGAGGTTGGCCTCAATAGGATGCCCCCAAACATGGACATGGGCCCATCTCAGGTTGGTTAAATTTACTTTATTACTATCCATTTCATAATAATTTCACATGTCATCCTCTTTATTGACTAATTTATTGCTTTTTTTTTATTTTACGTAGGATCTAGGTGAAGATGCAAGACCTAGCGAAGCAACAAATAAAGATGGATGGGAAGAACCTTAACTTTCCATATACACATTAAGAAATTTGAGATGTAGCCCTATTGTTGGGAAATTTTTTATCTTTTGATGTGGATGTAACCCTAGACTATATATTTTGTTTATGATTTAATGAAAAGCATGATACTTATTTTATCTCTCATTTTATCATTTTAACCTGGAACTCAGTTGATATATTTCTTTTTTACTTAAGATTTTTTTTCATGTTATTAGGCCCTTTGTGGGCTCGATTGCCAGTTTAAGGTCATTTTGAGCCATCTCTAGTTTAAGGCCATTTCAAGTCATCGCTAGTTTAAGGCCATTTCGAGCCATCACTTCTTATGAAAGAGATTTGGCTGCCAGTTTTAGGCCTTAGCAGGCCATGTGATAGTTTAAGGCCATTTTGGGCCATGTCATAGTTTAAGGCCATTTCTAGCCATCACATAAAAGAAAGTTACTTTCTAGTTTTAGGCTTTGGCAGGCCATGCAATAGTTTGAGGCCATTCCAGGCCATTGCTAGTTTAAGAACATTTCCTCCTTTTTTGCCTTTTTTTTGTTTCTTTTATTTATTTTATTTTTTGGCTAAATGAGAGCATAACTAATGCAAGAACTAATCATAACATAAACTAAAACTATACAAACAAAAGGGGCTAAAGACAAGTTAGAGGAACAAGCAAGTTAGGGACATGCCCTAATCATGTAGATGTTTCCTAACCTGATGTGGGTTAGATGATGTGTAAGGCTTGGAAGACACAAGGTGATACTCTCCTAGGCCATCATCTGCCATTGGAAAAGGTAATTCTACCCATAGAGCTTCCTCATAGGGATTGCTCATTTTGCTTGGTTCATTGGCCAAATAACATTGCCTTTCATTACAAACAAGTGGTATGTATTCAGAGATTTCTACCTCTAACCCTTGCTCAGTGTCTACATTGTTGATGGTTCAAGGGGCTATGTTATCACCAAAGATCACCACTTCTCCACCCTTACAAGGTAAGTGGATCTCTTGGTAGATTACTGAAGAGATAACCCTTAGTTGGACTAATTAAGATCTCCATAGGATTAAATTGAATCTAGGCATCTCTTCAACCACAATCAACTATCCATTAGTGGGGAATTACTTTCCTACCACGAAATCAATCATGACCATTCCCTTGACAACCATGCATGCTTCATTGAAAGACTTTAAATAGGTCATTGTTGTTGGCCTGATTTGATCCACCAGGCCAATCTTTTCAACAACAGGGAATGAGATAATGTTGGTTGCTACCCCATCATTGATGTGCACTCTAAAAATCTTGTATTGACCCACATATATTATTATGAACATGGGTGTAGTAGTTACTTGGACCTTCTCAAGGTTAGCTTTGATAGCTTCATCACAAAAAGTCAAAAGTGTTAGCCTTGGTCCTTTGGTTGTAGGTGGGAGCATTATGGCATGGATAGTCTTTTCCTTTGTTGGCATGTCTTCCTTAATAGGAATGGATGCCAACATGTGAACCAAAGCCTCACGATGTGCAAGGGATATCATAATTAAATCGTATAGACTCAAAGTTGTATTCTTTTTTTTAGAAACTGCTTGACCTGTACAAGTGCATCTAGAAAATCTTGGCCACCATCTAGTTTTTTGGTGATCTTTATCTCTTCTACATGCCCTAAGAGATGGATTTCATGAGGAGGAGAAGATTTGGCTTTTGGTTGGGTAGTGGGCTTTTCAGCCTTGGTGGTTGCTTATTGTGTGTGCATGTTTGTGTTGGTGGCTTTAGGTGATGGGACCATGGGAATTGCTAATAGGGGAGTTCGCTTAGTGGGACCTAGTCCAGTGAGTTCCTTAGCTATCTTGTTAGCCAGACACTCATCAGGCTTCTTTGAGTGGGAAAGTTGCAATGCAGTCCCAACCAATAGATCCTAAGTAGATGGGGGGTTTGCATGTTTTGGCACCCTTATGACATAAGGTGTTAGGGTCATTGCCACAATGTGCTGTGGGGCCCTAACCATGAAAGGTATCACAAGTTCCCAAGGTTGTACCTTGATGATGAAGGGGGCCTGTGGCCTAGTTGACACTAAGGCTTCAATGCCATCGGAGAGTACATGGACCTATTGCCTACGAAGGTAGCCTATGGCCTAGTTGGTTCATGTATTGGCTCCACATCATCATCAATGCTAATAGCATTAATGATGTATCCTACACTGCTAACATTTAATGGATCCTTATAGACATTCATGGACTATTTCTCAAGCCGAACAAGATTACTTTCATCAAGGACCAGCTTTCCTTGATTGATCATACATTGGATATCATCCTTTAGTGTTAGGAAGTAATCCATGTCATGGCCATGCAACTGATGGTAGTTGTAGAATTGGTCCAACCTAAAATTTTTGGGTATCGAAGTTTCATTGGGCATAGTTGCAAAGGGGTCTCAGAGGATCTTGCAATACCACTTGTGACATTTGTGAGCATCCTCTAACATTTTCTTATGTTGAATGTGCCCAACACTAAGTAGTTGATCCAAAAGTTTTGATGGCTTGATTGGCAAAGGGGTATATTTTGAGTGATCCTTGGGCTCAAATTTTGGCCTTGGTGGAGCTTGCCCCATGGCTATTGACAATGCAGGTTGGTTGATTCCCACATTGCTAGAACTTGATGTTTTCTTGCTGTTGGCCAGGCCCTTAGGTGCCTTGGCCACCTACTTACTATTGTTGGGCTTGGCTTCATTAGCCACTATCACCATAGTGGTTTTCATGGCTTTTCCATTTTCCTTATCTCTCTTTGCATGTGCATTCTTGTAGGCTATGTATGTCAAGTCCTTGCTAGCCTTTACCGCATCCTGTATGCTCTTTTTTTGGGAAAAATCTTGGCTAAGGGAGCATGGAGCTAAATAGTATAGCTTTAATTTAATAAAATCATTTACTACATCTTTAAAAATGGCCATTAGGTGGGTTTCAGTGATAGGCTTCTGAATCTCATTTAGAGAGGCACTCCAACATTGTATGAATTTTTGCATTGGTTCTAGCACTTCTTTTCTAACATTCATGAGTTGATTCAGCATGGCCTCTAGCTTTAAGTTGTACTTGAAATGGGTTACAAACTAGCTTAACAACTCTTCTAGGGTTGAAATGGAAGCTTGAGGAAGTGTGCAATACCAATCTAACGCTTTGCTAGTCAAAGACATGGAAAGGACACAGATAACCATGTGTGGCCACTCTTGCAATAATATGGACTTGGAATGGAAAGTGACTGAGTGGGCATTTGGGTCACCCTCACCATTGTATATCATGAATTGGGGAAGTTAGGCCCTAGGAGGCAATTTAAGTAGAGGAACGACGGGGCTAATGGAATCATCCTGATATAAGTCCATTACATGGACTATCTCTGAGTTGGTTGCTTTAAGCCACTTGATCCCCTCGGTGAGGGTTTGGATAAGCTAAAACACTTGGTCCAAACTTGATGATGTTGCAAAGGGTTGCATTAGTTGTACAGTTGGTGGGGTCATTCGAGTAGCTACTGTTGGTGGTGCCGTCGAAGTAGCCCACATCCTCATAGTCAGTTGTGCCATATGTAATGCTTGGTACATTTGCGGCTACGTGTACTATGGCATCTACGACAATTGAATAGTAGGTAAAGGGGTTGCTTCCCACCATGTAGTTAAGATTGGAGCTATTGTTGGTGGTGGGACTAATATGGCTAGAATGACAAGAATATGACTCGTTTGTGGATACGATATGGGCATGGTGTGCACATATGAGAACATTGCTATCATAGACACTAGCTACAAAGGCTATAAAGACTACAAAGAAATGACAAAGGGAGCAAGGGTAAAAGGTCCTACATTTTGTTGCATAGATAGGATCGGGTGGCTAGTTATCATTGATAAAGTTTTTGGCTGTGGAAGAGTCATGATTGTCTCAAAGGAGGCAGAAGACTATGAATGATATGGTAGGAATATAGAGGTAGATTGCAAGGCTAGGACATAGGGTAGGATGCCAATGTCAAAATGAGACTCAAACTCCTCCTGCCCATCTTGCGGGGGTTCATCATAGTTGGATGCTGAGTATTTCTCTTTTAGCCAACTCATCTGAATATGTTGATCCAAAATCCATTTCAAAGATTCAATGAGTGGTATGTCTATGCCAGGAGTAGGAAGGAACTCTCTTTCATTTTAGTGAGTAATTTTGAAACTACACTTTTCTTCTATTTCCTAGCGATCCAATGGTAGGCCCACCTAAACCTTTGTGCATAAAAATTTGTATCATTCATCATCAAGTATCGTGTGTTTAGGGGACTAGTACCACAATCTTAGAGACTACCATTGTGACCACATTGGGCTAAGTGGTTGTTCAACATCTACCCCATGTTGCATGGGGTGGGTTATGTCCATGTTCAAGGTAGCAACTAAGGTGCTAACTACGTTAATTTTTGTTTTAAGTATAGAAAATTTGAGATAAAATGGCTAAGTGTAAAACTATAAAGAAAATAGGCCAAAAATGGCTGAGTCTAGAAATGCTAAAAAAAGAGTTATCTTTGCTATTACCCTTTTCATGCTCTAAGGGACTGTTACGCTCATAGGGTGTCATGCTCTACAGAACACTTAGAGCTTGATGTAATAGATAGTTTGGGCTTTCTGTCCTATGGGGTTCAAGGGGAACTGTCAACTAGGAATAATCTACACTAACCAAAATGTAGACAACTCTTGTGCTAGCCTATGATTCAGCTACTGTCATGGTAGGTCCATAAGGGTGTTATGTCTACGCTAGCTTGTTGCTAGTGATGGGGGTACAAAAAGAACATGGGACTACCAATGGCACATAGAAGGAACAGGGATGCCCTCCTTCTAGTGCCAAAAATTGTGATGTCCAAAAAAATTAATGGCTAAAACACTAAGAGATCATTAGGTGTACAACCTAACCCTAAGTCCATGGTAGGGTTGTGCTAGAGAAAACAGAAATGGGGTGCCCTAAACAGTCTGTTTGATCAAACAGGAACTTATGTGGTGTAATAATAACCATTTACAAAAGCCCAAAAATAGTATCATGAATAACCAAAAATATGTATTAGTAGTAGGAAATGCAAGAAATTATGCCAAAATTTGAAACAAATGCTAAAGGAAAATGAAATGAGAATTTAAGTGAAGAAATGCACCACCCCAAGATTGGGGAACATGACTCTTGATTAAATAGTGTGAAATTGGTACGTATTATTAGACAGGCATAGTGGAGTAGTGTGGAAATGTGGTCACAATCTCTAGGAAATTATGGACGTGATGCTAGTAGTTGCAAAGGAGGCTAGACCTATCGAGCTTACAATCATCATGTTATGCGAGTACAAGAAAGACTATGTCATGGTACTTGGCTAGATGTCATTCTTTGGTGCTCGAGTGTGGAAGTGATGAAGATGTCAAGAGTGCTCTAATGCTTGATGCTTAGAATGATTTGCTGATCAACCCCTAAAATGCTAATTATCAAGGTATTTATAGGGCTAGGGTTGTCATGAGATGTGGACTGGATGCCACATGGCCTTGGTCTCACATAGCATGGATGTGAATGAGTCACACTAACATGTTACGCTCAAAATGTCAAGCTCTAAGTGTTAAGGTCAAAGTGTAATGCTTTGCAAGATAGGAACGGGAATTGAGAATCTACCAAACTATGACCACATCACCCAAACTGCATCTGCCAAAGTCTGAAGGACCACCATGTACCTACAAAGAATGCCAAAACAAATGCAACTTGGAGTCTACACTCCAGGACTATGTCTTCCCCCTCTTCTGAGTAGGCTCAAGCATAGGGACAATTTTGGGGATCAATAGGGAGTGTAAAAGCAAAGTAAACTACTAATCTTGGCCATTAGAAGAATTTTGAAGCAAGAATGAAGGTTGATTCCAAGTTCTGAGAGCTTCTGGAGGCATTTCCCAAGTGTCACATTGTCTATGTTGCACAACGTGACAGAGCGTAGTGTGAATACTTAGGAAATTTTTGTAAATTTTAGCTTGTCTTACTGTCTACGCTGCGTAGCATAGCAGAGTGTAGCAACAATACTTTGATGAATTTTGCCAAAATTTGCAATGTTTCTTCATGGCACGTTGACCACACTCTAAGGTGTAGTAGGACAAGTAACCTTGAAAGTTAAAAAATTGTCAAATGCATCCTCCATGTCTAGATAGCTAGATAGATTCTTGTTCAACACTTAGAAAAAATGGAATCCTAAAACCTATGCCATGCTGGCTACTCTATGTAGCATAGTATAGCATGATAGTCCCAAAAGACAAAAAATTTGCCAAACTATTTTTTCCATCTTGAGCACTTTTGAGAACTCCTAGCCTGGTACTTGGGTGGACTGGTGACCAAAACATGTGTCAAGCTAAGCAATCTAGAGAGCATAGCTAGCTTGATAGTCTGGGAAATAGAAAATTTGCAAAACTATCTGATCCATCATCAATGACCCTTGACCACTTTTAGCTTGACATTTGTGCAGACTAGGCTTGGAAGCATGTGTTATGTTACATGTGTTGGGGAGCATAGTAGGTAGACTTAGAAAAATTTTGCAAACACAGGACTTCCAATGTGCTATGGTGTCTACAATGCACAATGTGACACCAAACTTAGAATAATTTTACCCAAGTTTTGACACTTAGAAAAATCTACCATTAAACTGAAGGAGCCCAAAATTAGTGGTGTTTTAGAGGGAATGGTCCCAAAATAAGCCAAAATTGATAAAAAAATTCTAATTGACGATAGCATAGCATCCTGTTGCATTTGAGACAAGTGTTGGCTATGCTCCTTGGTGAGCCTAGCCACCAACACTTTAGGCCCCATCATCATTGTACCGTCCAAAATCGTTGATCTTTGGCTGGAAGGAAACAGAAACCGGGGGATCACCGGACATGCACAAAAGATCCTACCTTTGCTTGAGGGCAAGCTAGAATTAATGAAGGCAGAGTACCTTGAGTGGTCCACACGTGGATTAGGCAAGGATTTCCCTAAACGTACACCGAAGTGCTATACACTGGGTTATATGTAAACAGCGTAACTGATGTGAAACGAGGCGTAAAGGACGTAACTGATGTAAACAGAGCATAAACGTACCAGAGCTTAAACAGCAAACATGCAACAATAAATGGAAAACTGTAACAAATTTCAGGAAGAAAATGCAGCAATATTATTGCAAAGTGAGAGTTACAATGCACCGGTCTAATGCAGTTGTGGCTTTCACACAAGGTGGACGAATAGCCCCAGTGGATGCAGGGATGACTATGTGCTGGTTCAAACTGTAGGCACAACGTAGAGGTTGTATGCTTAGCATACAGGATTGGTGTCCAGCGTACCAGGTTCTCTGCTCTAGTTCTTAGCATCTCTATTTTTTTCTCTCTGGTTTGCTCAAAATTGCCAACCCCGATCTAATGAAAAATTGGGGTTTTATACAAGTTTAGACATTAGACTTGGGTTGGGCGACATGTGGCGCATTGACTGGATGCGAAAGAATAGAATTTACAAGTATACAGTGTGCTATACGTCAGCTTATACACGCTAGACATGTAACCTCGGTGTACAGACTTGATCAGAATGGAAGAAGTCGCTCGTTCTCCATATTTGAATTCAACTGCCCTGCAGATGCTACCTATAGATGTTCAGCTCGGTTGACACTGGTTGTAGACTTTGTACATGCTGGGCGTATATGCTGGGCATATACATTGTAACTGCTAGGCGTATACGTGGGGTGTTTACGCTATGGCTACTGGGCGTATACGCTGGGAATGCTGGGCGTATATGCTGTGTCTACTGGGCATATACGCTGGACATACAGGATGTACATATTCAGCGTACAGACTCTAGAATGCTTGATGTTAATACCTGATGATTGCTCTTTTTGTGTGAGTTGATGCCTTGTACCAAATTTTGCTCTACAGTGTTGTCTCCATGCCATCTTCGAGGATTGTATTCCAAGCGTATACATCAGTCGTACAGGCTGAGCCTACTTGTGAGGCATGTACGCTGGGCGTATACGCTAAAAATGTGAACTTGAGCGCATACGCTGGGCATATACACTAAGAACTGGTGAACTTGGGCGTATATGCTGAGAATGTGAACTTGGGCGTATACACTAGGTGTATATGCTGAGAATGTATACTTGGTGAAAACTAAGTATCTTGATCTCTGAAGTTTCCGCGTTTGGTACCAGATGTCGTCGTGGTTGTTTGTGGGTCCCAGGGACCTGCTTCTTGTTGAGTTTGACTCTGCTTGAAGCTGTTTGTCGGGTCCTCAAGCTTTTTAGTCATGCTAAGGAACGTCATGACTTAGCCCAATTCTTGTTGGAGAAGTACTAACCTCAAAATTTTGTGGTGTCTCATTGGCCCCTCTTTGTTGATGCTTGAAGGAATTGACCCGAGAAGCGTCGACAAAGAAGTGCAAAACACCACAAGTAACTTGATAGTGACTTTGTCCTTTGTCACCTGACTAGGCATCATTGCACCGTGTTCAGTAGTACATGGGATTGTGGAAATGAATTTGTATTTGATAGGGAAAGGGAAACTATGGGGATTCAGGAGGAATCAAGGTTCTACATAGTGAAGGGGGTGTGCTGGTGTGTATACGGGTCATGCTAATCCTTGTCAATAGTCATTGTTTAGCAGACTCGAAATCAAGACATGAGGTGTGCATCCTTTGGTGGAACAAGACTCTTGGTTAGTGTCCGAGAGGACTTGTTGGCAAGACCAAAGTCACGTGATGATGCGTTGCATTCTTTGGAGGAACATGACCCTTGTTTAGTGTTTAGGGGGAGCCTATTGGCAAAGAGCCAAAGCCATGCAATGGGATGTTTCTTGATTTCTTTTAAACACGAGCGTTTGCTTTCGAGGCAACTACCGTCCCGTCTTCTGTTTTATGTGAGAAGGGACGACGTTTCTTTTTTTTTGTGTTTTCATGCTCATGCTTAAGTGCCATTTCATGGGTTGCAACCGCTTAAGAGTGGTGCAATATGCAATGGTATGTTCAATGTTTTGGGCTGTATCGGATGTGTTCGGGGTGTAACCAAGTATAAGGTGTTGAGGGATACACAGCGTACGAAACAGGAGATGTACTACTAAATGGTTTGATTTAGTTCTTATCACATGCGCTTCGAACAACGCCTTACCTTGCTGCTTATGACGAAGTGGATTCTTGTATGAACACCTCTGAGTGTCATCCTGCAAACACAACTCTGAAAGAACAAGAAAACCATGAGTGAGTAAGCAAGCTTAGACTTAAACAGCTACTGATGGAACAAAGACACTGGATGAGATTTCAGGCATCGTATATGAATAGCAGCAATGGCGTTAAGATCGGCAGATTGGCGAGTGATGCAGTGATTTTGATGAAGTTTTCATGCAGCCACAGATTGAGGAACTTGAGATGAAATTGCTAGTTTATAGTCTTATCAGACTATCATGGGTTAGTTTTATGTCATGACCCGTTGGAAATTTCCCGTTTAGCGTCGTGGTAGACGATACATTGTCAGTTTCTAGTCTTGGCGGACCATGAAGAGGCAAACCAGTTTAAAGTCTTAGCGGACTCTAGCGAGTGGGACTGTGACAATTTACTGTCATACCGGATGGGTGCTAGTTTATTGTCATTGCAGACACTGTGTGGTATCAGTTTATCATCATGATGCCAGGACGAGCTATGGTATCAATTTTAAGTCATGATTCCAGGATTGTTCCATGGCATTAGTTTACCATCATGATTCCAGGATGAGCTGTGGTATCAGTTTTAAGTCATGATTCCAGGATTATTTAATGGTATCAGTTTACCGTCATGATTCTAGGACGAGCTGTGGTATCAATTTTAAGTCATGATTCCAGGACTATTCCATGGTATCAGTTTACCGTCATGATTCTAGGATGATTTGTGGTATCAGTTTATAGTCATGATGCTAGGACTCTCATGTACCTGAGCCTATACTCAAATGTGGAACGGTTTCAAGAACAAATGATTGGTCAAATTTGCAAGCTCATGTCCTTCCATATCAGCTAACTTGAATGCTCTGTTGTTGTATGCTTTGGTGACCAAGTAGGACCCATCCCAGTTGGCTGAGAATTTATCCGGGTGTTCCCGAATGGCCTTAAGTATAAGGTTTCCCTCTTTGATGGGGTGCTTATGAATGTCATGCCAATGGTGCTACCGTTGTTGTTTTTGGTACCATTCAATCTAATCGAGTTCACATATGCGTTCCTCCTCCACCAAATCCAAGTCAATGATGCGTAGGTCATTATTTTGTCCTTTGTCAAGGAGTCCAGAAAGTGTGATCCTTAAAGACGGTACCTGTAATTCCAAGGGTAAAATGGCTTCTGAACCATAAACAAGACTATATGGTGTTTTACCTGTTGAAGTCCGATGCATGGTGCGGTATGCCCACAGTGCGTATACCAGCTACTCGTGCCATCTTTTCTTTCTTTGGGTAAGCATATTTTTAAGTACTGTAATGATAGTTTTATTTGTGGCCTCTGCTTGCCCATTGCTCTGAGGGTAGTAAGGGGATGAAAATGAGTTTTTAATCCCCAGACTTTCACAAAAATTTTTGGTTTCAGCACTATTGAATTGTGGCCCGTTGTTAGTGATGATGGTCATAGGGATGCCAAAACGGGTCACAATGTTTTCAAGAATGAAGTTGCATACGTGTTTAGATGTGATTTTTCGAAGGGGAACTGCTTCTACCCACTTCGTGAAGTACTCTATCATAGTTATGATGAAACTATGCCCCATAGAAGATGAGGGTGTTATTGGTCCAATAAGGTTCAACCCCCAGTTTTGGAAGGGCCATGTGATTTGCGTTGTATGCAACTCATTTGGTGGGACATGGATCAGATTACTATGTTTTTGATAGGTATTGCATGTTTTAACGTTGGAGAGACAGTCATACTCCATATGTGGCCAATAATAGCCTAAGTGTCTTATTTTTATTGCCATTGCTTTAGGTGCTATGTGTCCTCCGCATACTCCGTCATGTACTTGCTCAACAATGGTTTGGGCATCAGTGCTACTAACACATGTTAGCAATATACCTTCATAGGATCGATGACACAAGGTGTCCCCTACAAGTGCATATTGCTTAGAACGCTTTCGTACCATGTCTTTTTGTGCATTCATTAAGTCGTGCGGTGCTTCACTATGTAGAAGGTACTCTTTTATGTCATCATACCATTCTATCACGTGTGTTGTACTAACAGATGCAATTGGCAATGTATTGAGCATATTGGTTATTGGTTTGGCACAATTGATTATGGAGCTTGGCAATGTATGGAACATGTCAGGCAATATGTTTAACGCTAGTGTAGCCAGCACATCCGCAATGGTGTTATCATTTCTAGAGACATGTTACATGTCGATGTTTTCAAATTGTCTCATTAAGTGTTTGGCTAAGTCACAATATGGTTGTAAATGTTGTGCTTTGCACGTATAAATATCTGTGACTTGGTTCAAAACCAGTTGTGAGTCTCCCCTGACCACAAATCGTGTGATATCTGAAGCTAGTGCTGCCATGAGACCTCTAAGGAGACCATCGTACTCTACTATGTTGTTGGTACAGCGAAAGTTGAAATGATAAGCGAAGGGTCTGATTTCCCCAGAGGGATAGGTGATGACAATGGCAACACTTCCCCCTCGATAGGTGGATGCTCCATCAAAGTTTAAAATGGCATTGTAGTCATTGGGTACTATGTCTATTGCACTTACATTTTCATCCAGGAATTCTGGTTCTATCGTTGCTTGATCGTGCATTGGTGACATGGTCATTTGATTTGCTATGGCCTGACCCTTAACTGATGATTGTGCTATGTAGTGTAGGTCAAACTCAGCTATCATAGCTTTCCAATGGCTATTCTACTTGACTCGTAAATATTTCCAGTGATGGCTCTGAGCACATTATCCTTGCAGATTATGTTGACTTGATTATGGAAGAGGTAATGTTGCCATTTCTTTAGAGAAAAGACCAGGGCTAAACATGACCTCTCCATCTCATTGTATTTCTTCTCATGGCCTACTAATGCATGGCTTAAGTAGTAGATAGGGACTTCGGTTCCATCATCTTGTTTCTGGCAAAGCATGGATGCGATTGATGAGTCCGAAGTGGCAAGGTAGATGTAAAATGGTTTATCATTTTGAGGTGGATAAACCGTGGGTAGATGAATGAGTGCTGCTTTAATATTGTCAAATGCTTCCTGGCACTATGGATTCCATTCAAAATGGACGTTCTTATGTAGCAAGTGGTTCATAGGTTTTAATTTGTCTGTTAGTTTTTCTATGAAATGCTTGATGAACTGTAATCTACCTTGCAGACCTCGGAGTTCGGTAAGGTTGCCAGGTGGTCTTAAGTTTGTTATGGCCTTAACTTTATCGGGGTCTACTTGTATCCCTGCTTCTGAGGCTATGAATCCAAGCATTTTCCATGTTTTGACTCCAAAGACACATTTCTTTGGGTTAAGTCTCAGCTCATATTTTAAATAACGTTTTAGCACCAAGTCAAGGTCTTGTACGTGTTGTTGTGATGTCTTTGATTTAACCACGATATCATCGACATAGTCATTGAGCGAGTGCAGCATGTAATCACTAAAAATGAATGTCATGGCCCTTTCATATGTGGCCCCAACATTCTTGAGACCGAAGGGCATCATTGTATAACAAAAGGTTCCCCATGATGTCATAAAGGTAGTCCAGAGCTGATGCTCCAAGTTAATGCGTATCTGGTTGTATCCTAAGAAGCCATCCATAAAGGATAATAGGGCGTGCCCAGCAGTTCAGTCAACAAGTTGATCGATGTTGGGTAGGAAAAAATCATCCTTTATGGTTGCGACGTTGAGATCCCAGAAGTCAATGCATAAGCGAATACTTCCATTCTTTTTTGGGACAATGACCATGTTGGATACCCAATCGGCATAATTGACAGCCTGAATGAAACCAGCCTGATAAAGTTTGGTGATCTCATTATGAACTACCAATGCTACCTCAGGTTTAACCTTTTGTGCCTTTTGTTTTACTGGTCTCAATTTTGGGTCAAGGATGATGTTGTGCTGGATGATTCGAGGATCTAACCTGGGCATGTCGGTGTAAGACCAAGCAAATGCTTTTATGTTGTTTTAAAGTACATCTTCTATGTCTTTCACTAATTGAGGTTGCAATAGTGTACTCAATTTTAATATTTTGGTTTCAACATTAGGCATTACGATGGGGGTTTCAGTCAACGGGTCTTCGGTGATGCTTTCAGCTTCAACGTCAAGGCGCTTTTTCATACCTTTGTAGTTATCTAGCATTTTTTATGTTGAGGCTATCACTGTGTCATTCGTTGATAAACTTAAGTGGATGGGATTTACGTCGATGTCTCTTGCGATCTTTCCATACGACCCATCGATGATTAACGGTGCAGATAAACGCTAACAATCCATCGGGCTTGCTCCTACCAATAAACAGAGAGTAGAATGAGCTAATAGGTATTGTTCCATGTTCTCTGACAGCGTAAGTCATGCGTACATGTATGATGGTGGTTTATTGTCGCATCAGGATACATGGCAATTTAAGGCCCTACCAGGCTAGATGTGGCAGTTTAAGGCCTTACCAAGCCGGATGTGGTAGTTTAAGGCCGTACCGGGCCGGATGTGAGCCGTAGCTAGTATTTTAAGGCCATACTGGGCCATCATGGTAGTTTAAGGCCATACCGGGCCGAAGGGGATTTGTATGTGGTAATTTAAGGCCTTACCGGGCCATGATGGCAGTTTAAGGCCATACTGGGCCGGATAATGTACATAGGAGAGTTTGCGCCAGAATGTTCAGTGTGGGCATCTGAGGTTGGCTTGTGAGGGATTTAGGATATGGTAGTATTCACTTTGTTATATATATATATATATATATTTGTATTTTGAACAATTTTAAGAATAAAAGAAACAAATAAAGAAAAAGAAAAAGAAACAAAATGGAAGGCGGCGTTGGCGACGGCAGCGACGACAGCGGCGGCGGTGCAGCTCAATGCTATATATAGTGCAAGGATGTCATTTGTGAGCATTGTGAATTTGAAGTGATCCGAAGCATCAGCATAAGCATAAATATCAAGCATAAGCGTAAACAGTGAGCATAAGCGTAAACGTAAACCTCAAACCTCAGCATAAATGTACAGCGTAGAGGCTTGAACTTTAGCGTGAGTGTATAGGCTCCAACTCAGCATACAGGTTTCATTTTGGCATGTGGTTCAGACCTCAACGTAGACCCTATCAATTGCAGTCTAGAGGATGCTGAAATGGGCAAGGGTAAGGAGGTAGAAGGCCAGAGGAGGAAGGTGCCTAACCTGACGTTCACGGAGGAAAGCGAGGCCATGTTGCAGTGTCTGCCTAGGCCAAGGGTTCCATCATGGCCTGGATTGTCACATAGGTAGGCTCTAATCCTACTTCTGTTAGTTATTTTCATCTGTACATATTATTTGGCATAGACGTTTTTCATAGCGTAGAGAGTTTTAGTAGCGTAGATAGTTTCTGTAGCGTAGAGGGTTTCGACGTATACGCCCAGCGTAGACAGTTAGCGTAGAGAGCCTATACCCTGAGTGTAGGTCTGCAGCGTAGAGGGTCTCTATAGCGTATAGGGTCTGTACGTTGAGCATAGAAGGTTTCCTTAGCGTACAGCGTAGCCATTTTGAACAATGTGTAGCGTAGAGGACTTTAACAATATACAGCGTAGACAATTTTATCAGTATGTAGTGTAGACGATTTTTACAGCGTGTACGCTGACTATTTTTATGGTGTATACGTTGACTGTTTCCATAGTGTTCAGCATGAACTGTTTACAGAGTGTTCAGTGTAAACTGTTTGCACAGTGTTCAGCGTAAACCATTTGCATAGCATTCAGCGTAAACTGTTTGCACAGTTTTTAGCATAAACTATTTGCATAGCGTTTAGCATAAACTATTTGCACAGCGTTCAGCGTAAACTGTTTGCATAGTGTTTAGCGTAAACTGTTTGCACAACGTTCAGCATAAACTATTTGCACAGTGTTTAGCGTAATCTATTTGCACAGCATATACGCTAGCAGTTTTTTATAGTGTATAGCGTAGATGGCTTTCATAGCGTATACGCTGACGGTTTTTACAATGTATACGCTGAGGGTGAACAGTTTGTTGAATAGTGTATACGCTGATCGAAAGTAGTTTGTAATTTTTATAAGTGTTGGCCTTCAACATGGAATTTTATTGTTTCCTCTCCTTTTCATGTATGGATGATTTATCATGGCATTTTGGTTGCTTGCAGGGACACTAAACCTTTTCTTCTAGTAGTTGAGCTAGTTGGGGTACTGGCATGGTTTGGGCCCCTTGAGACCGATGAACCTACCCCTAATCTGACCATTGTCAACAATGGGGTATGGTTCAAGAAAGGGGCGTGTGAATTCCTCGCCTTCATCCAGGACAAATTTAAGGTGGTGGTTTGGTCACATCTGAGCGAACAAGTGGCATGGAGCATGCTTGAGGCTATGTTGCTGGGAGCTTTAAAGGGTGTGGCAGTTTTTATGGAGGATATCGATGAGGGGCTGCTTGTGATCGAGGACGGTCCCTCTGGCGGGCCCAAGTCTACTCGCCCGTTAGTGCGTGTGTGGGCCCTATTGCTGCGAGGGCGTGATTATCTCAACAACACTCTATTTTTAGCTATACGTGCACACACACTGTTCCAGAACCCTCCTGGCACAGTGTACCAGGTGGATAGGTAAGAGCATTTAAGCTTGTCATATCTGTTTTTTGTTGTTTGACATTTGCTTCTGTTTTGACAACCATTCTTTTGCAGGCCCCAAGTTAACCAAGACGGAACATACGTTGATGATGATGGGCTTGCCCTAGCTCATATCGCTCTAGAGACCTTTATGGAGGATCCCACCCTTCGTGGAGTTGTATTAGCTCAAACCAAGGGTGATATTGTCCATTTTCACAAACGATTTTCTAGAGCATTCGCATAATGCACAGCTCATGGATGGTTGCATGGAGATTGGTCCCCTAAGGGACCAATTTTCCCTCATGAATCTGACTTGGGTAGCACCTCTAAGTCCACAATTGAAGGTAAGTGACAATATCTTCTAGATGTATTAACGTGTTTGTTCAACTGTCAGGGGTTATACTGATGTGATGGTTTCAAATTGTATCTCCAGTTGATGTCCCTCCTGGAGGAGACTTTGTCACAATAGGATGAACTGAGAGTACCCTCTCGATGAAGTTTGGGGAGATTAGTAAGGCACAGAAGTGGTTGCGCACCCATGCCCCACCGTTCATTGTCCATTGTTTAGATGATGCCGACCTTATGGAGCTCTTTACGACCCCGAGCCCTGATGTGTCGATAGTCGAAATGATCGAGATTGTTGATTCGTTCGACAAATATGTCTCTTATAATAGCACCCAGATTAAGGATGTTAAGATAGTCTTCCATCTATCGGCCAAATTCTTTTTGTACCTATTTGGTGTACCGGTAGATGGTATTAATGTAGTTTTGGACAGGGCTTAGAAAGAGCTCCATACGGTACATGAGTTAGAGGACTGGTTGGGCATTACCAAGGATGCTAAGGGATTTCCTATGTAGGGGAAGTCATAGGTTGAGGAAGTTAATGAATTATATCCCCTGTTTAGGGCACGGGCATTCCCTAAATCCCTTTCCCAGGTGCGGAGTCTTGGTGTTGAAGCTGTGCGTATTATGTGAACCGTCTTAGAAACTGGGATGCGTTATAACTGGGCCCAATTTTTTTTGTTAGGCCTTCATAAGGAGATAGTGCGATTGCGCTTAGATGTCGAGGCGCAGTCCCACTTTACATTTGCATTCTTTGCTAGCTATCTTCACCGTTTGGCTGAGTTTCTAGTGGTTTGCGCAGACAATAAATATGTCCTACGGGATCATACTCAGTTGTCTCGTCCGTGGATCAACCATTTGTTTGAGATAGTTGAGTCCCAAGATGCTCCCGAGGGGATTGATGAGTTAGTATCTATCACGATGGGAGGATCATCTGGTACATCAATCCACACACATGACAGTGTGGGGTTGGAACCAGATGACGTGCCTTATACTGCTAAGAGAGCTAAATGTGTCATTAAAGAGATAATTGGGAAAGCCAAGTCAAAGCTCTCGAAGCGTGAACGCTCGAAGGAGGTGACCTCAAATGTAGAAGAACCACAAGTGAAGCACATACGATTCAAGATGCCTATCCGAGGTAAGTAAACTTGGCGCATTTATTGCATTGTCCTTGTTGTCTTATTCATAATTTTTATTTTGACTGCTCACATGCCACTAATGCCTTCAAACTTGACTTGGGAAGTGAGGAGGCAGGAATTAGAGACTATCATTGAAGAGGAGGAAGCTACAACGGAATTGATGACTGAAGAGGAAGATGTGGGCAAAGATAAGGTGGGAGGGATGGAAGAGCTAGGGGAAGACACCACAGAAACTGAACTGGTGGATGACCAAAGTGGTGTCGATGAAATGTTCAGCAGCTTCCTTAAGGAAAGACTAAACTTAGGCGAACCCCCAAACCCAGAAGGGGACAGAGAACATGGTATGTTTTCTTTTATTTTATTATATTTCTTTGTGAGCCATTGTCTCTATGATGTCTTACTTTTATTTTTTCATCCCTTCCAGATGAAGGTAGTGAAACCAGAATGATGCAGCTAGACGTGCCCATGAAAACGATTCCCTCTGAAAGGATCGCGAAGGTTAGTCCGTCTCGTACTCGTGGACCATTTACTTGGACCAAAATGCCAAGTAAAATGGATTTTGTGGCTGGTATCACCGAGGAGGTTGTTGAATGCATTCAAGAAACCCACCCTGAGATAGGTATAAATGTTTCAAGTTTTTTTTTTGAGCTTTAGAGTTTCACACCCCTTTTTTTGTTGTTTTAGCGTTTGTTCTTTTCATGTGCGTAGGTGCCAAACTGAGGTGGGATCCATCTGAGATAGTTAACATTGATAGTTTGTCCATACTATTCCCAGAAGTCAAGTAGGTGCCAAGGCCAGTTTATGACGAAGTGGCGAAAGGTCTTGTACACAACGCCAAATCGCTTTGGACTTGTAGGCATTCCATCGAACAGTTATGGTTGCAAGTCTAAGCAAAGGAGAAAGAAGTTTCCGAGTTGTCAGTTGAGCGTGATGATCTCAAAGCTCAGTATGAGTTCGCCTCTACTAAACTAAGTGGTGATTGCTCTTGGTGAACTTCTGAGGTCACGTATACTAGATACTGGAACCTACTCAAGCGCCACACGTCACTGACCCGAAAACTAGTAGAGTGCAAGGCCCAGGTAGATCTATTGAATCTTAAATGCCAAGATTGGAAGGCTTTCACTTCAAAGGTGCGTAAGTGGGGTCAGGATGAGAAGAACCACAAGCACCATTATAAGAAATCATTGAAAGAAGTATCCATTGAGAAGCGTCAGCTAGAAATGTTTGTAGAGGGCCTAGGTCTACGCTCTGCATTTGATACTTTTGCTCAGAACATAACTGTTGAGATGGAATCGCCTACTAGGGTAATCATGATAGCTTTTGGGGAGGTTTCCGTGGGTGAATTCCCTTTAAAGCATCCTACTTGGTTGGCTGTTGACAAGGGGAAGGCCTTGGCAGATGTCGATCTAGGCCTTGATGGGACTGATTGGGCCAGTGTCTCAGAAGAGAAAATCCTCCGCCGACTAGAATTCGATTTAGGAGGGTCCCCTACGGTAAGAATTTTGTTATCATGAAATTTTCTCACTAAATAATTTTTGAAGGTTTTCTCTTTTATCCTTATGTTGATTGTTTCTTTTGCATTTTATAGGATCAAGGTGATGATGATGTTCAGGAAGCTGGCCCCAGTGGAGTGGAGCTCATGATGCCAATGGGTCTAAAGGGGATGATCCTCCTGCCCCTGATGTTTGATCTTTGCTTTGAAATTGTTCTAACTCAGATTTATACGTGAATTGTAAATTGAGTGATTTGAGTTGTATTGAATGAATGAATAAAATTAGTTGACTCTTGTAATTGTACATGATTACATGTATATATACATAATTTTTAACTTATATTTTTTGTTGTGGATTTTGGGTTTGAATGTACACATGACACGGGAATATAAAATGTTTTGGTTTGTTTTTGTGGTTTAAGTATAATGCACGGATGTAATCATAAGTAGGACTGTAATTACGAGAAAAAGATAACTGTGAAAAGGGAAAACATGGCAATGCAAGCGTAAATTCGAACAGTGAACTGGAATATGAAAAGAAATAAAAAATGAAGTAGAAGTGGATGATCTAGTTTAAGGCCATTTCAGGCCACTCGTACTAGTTTAAGGCCATTTTGGGCCATACGCACTAGTTTAAGGCCATTTCGGGCCATGCGTAAATAGGATAAGTTTCAAGTGACCTGAGTTGATTTCTTAGGTGACCAACCATTTCTGATCATGGCTAGTTTTATGTCATTGTGGACATGATAGTTTAATGTCATTCCGGACTCAGAATGTAGTTTAATGTCATTTTGGATAGTTCGTAGTTTATCATCATTTCGAACGGTGGTGTGGTTTATTGGTTTAGTAATTTTTTGATTTTTCACATTTTAACATTAGGAGATGCATTAGCGGGTATGATTCTATATTCAGCATCCCCTTCGCTGATCACGTTGAATGGTAATTCAGCCCAAGGGACGTCTAATGGAATTGTTCCCACGTTAGTATTTTCTTGCGCTTCTACATGTATTGTGGTTTCTGTGTCAATTGCAGTTTCTATGTGAGGCTACGTATGTACAATGTCAGGCCCGGGTATTTCTATTTTGGGTGGACTTTCTTTTGTGTTTAAAGGATTATCACCTACTAGTTGTTGTTCATTTATGTCGTGTTGTCTAGGCTCTTCAAACTTAACCTTTGAGCCTTGTTCTATGTCTATGTACGATGAAATGATGGGTGTAGCAGCCTCCCCGTGTATAATGATTTTGCCACCTTCATAAGGCAAGTGAATTTCTTGGTGTATAGGAGAAGAGACTACCTTTAGTTGGGCTAACCAGGGCCTTCCCAATATTAGGTTGAACCCTAGCACTTCATCAATTACCACAAAATCGACGGATGTGGGGAATTGATCCCCTACTATAAAGTCTAAAGTCATGGTGCCTTTGACTATCACACGTGATCCGCTGAACGATTTCAAGCATGTGGTGATAGTTGGTCTGATTAGCTCTGTGAGCCCCAGTTGTTTGATGATGGGATATGACACTACATTTGTGGCAGCTCCATCATCTACATGGACCCTATGTATCTTGAATTGGCTTACTCGTATTGTTATGAACATAGGGGCTGTTGTTACCTCTCCCATTTTCTCATCCAACTTGATGTTGCCATTGTGGAAACTTAATGGCTTGGAAGTTGACCCTTGGCACAAGTACATTACCGCATGAATTGAAGGTTCATTCGGAGGCAAGTCTTTGCTCACTGGGATAGATGTTAACATGCGCACTAAAGCTTCGCGGTGGGTTTGAGATGTCAACACTAGGTTGTATAAACTTAATGAAGTATTTTTTTGTTTGAGTGCTTGCATGACTTGTGTTAGGGCTATTGCTAGGTCTCTACTATTGGGCGTATGTTTGTCGGTAGTGACTTGGTCCATTGCGCCCAACAGTTTTATTTCGTGCATCATTGGTTTGTCGTTTTTGTTTGGAATCATTGATTTAGACGTATCATATTTTCTGGATGATTCACCATCATGGCCTGTATTTGGTTTATCGTTAGGTGGTGTTATGGGTACTACGTTGAGCGGGGTAGGTTGAGGAGGTCCTAAGGCTAGCCGTTGATGCTCTTTCTCCAAGAGTTCACGTGTAAGTTTATTTGCCAGGCGTTCTCGTGTGTGGCGTGGAGGTGCAGTTAGTTTCAGGACTTCAGGCTACTTTGGAATTTGTACTACGTATGGAGTGGGGCAAGGTTGCGGTTGGACGGTTGCATGCGTTTGAATGCCAGGCTGGCTGGGCACCTTAATGACATAAGGGTTAGGTTTATTGCGGGTTTGCGAAGTGGAGGATTAGTGATCACTAGGACGTTCGAGTGTCCTAATGAAGTATGGAGTTGGCCTAGTTAGAGGTTGTACCTCCGTTGTTGCGACGACAGGTGGTACTCGGACTACGTACGGAGTGGGCCGAATAGGAGGTGTTGGTATGTTTATGGTAGTAACGACGGGAGGTACGCACACCATGTATGGTTTTTCCGTGTCGGGGTGTTAGAAGCTGCTAGAGAGGGGGGTACTTGGACAACATAAGGCTTCTATGGTGAATATGATGACTGAGGCGCCGATGTTTGTACAGTGGGAGGAATGCGCACTACAAATGGTTTATTAGGCGTTTGTTGTTCATGGTCGGAATGGACGGTGTTAATGCTAGGTGTTTCAGGTTCGTTATCAAGGTAGATGGTGTTAATTACATACGGTGCCTCTTTGGTATTTATAGGGTCTTTATACACATCCATGGCTTGGTTTTGAGGTTGGACTGGGTTGGTCTCATCAAAAGTAATTTGACCCCCATCAATCATGTGTTGGATTTCTTGTTTTAGGGTGAAACAGTAATTCATGTCATGCCCATTACATTGGTGGTAGTCGCAAAAACAATCCATCCTAAAGCCTTTTGGAACTGGGAGCTCATCAGGCGTTGCTAGGCTTGGGTTCTAAACCAATTGATAGAACCGATCATGCCTTTGGATTGCTACCGGGGACAACTATTTGTGTTTCATTAATCCAGCCTTTAGGAGTTGGTTGAACAACTACGATGGTTTCATGGGTAGTGGTGTGTATTGAGAGGGGTCCTTCCTCTCAAAGTTTCTCATACGATTCGGGGTTGGGTTCTGTGTTGAGAATGATTCTAGTGTGGTCATGGGAGTGGGTTTAGCATAATTAGTAGGGGCAATAGGTGGTTTGCTTTATTGTCTCACATGTGCTTGTTGTGTTTCCGCTACTGCCATTATAGTTATTTTAACTTTTTCTTTATCTTTTTTACTGTGTTGGTTCTTAAAGGCTAAATATGCCAGATCATGGTTGTTTTGTGCTGCCTCCTCTATGTTCTTAATCTGTACAAATGCTTGACTTAGAGTGCGCGTGTTGAGATAGTATAGTTTGGATTTCACAAAATCATTGACAGCCGCTTTTAGAATGGTGAGGAGATATGTCTCTAGGATAGGCTCGTGGAGCTCATTGAGAGCGGCACTCCACCGTTGGATGAATTTTTGGACAGGTTCAAGGGGGTGCTTACTTGACCTGTATGAGGTTTTCTAGTGTTGCTTTGGGTTTCAAGTTATACTTGAACTTGGTGACGAATTGGTGCAATAAATCTTCTAGAGAAGATATTGAGTTCCATGGTAAGCCTCAATACTAATCAAGTGCTCTCCCAGCGAGGGACATGGGGAACACTCGTAGAATGGCATGTGGCCATGCCTGAAGTAGTGCACACTCTAGTCTGAACATTATGAGGTGATCTTTGGGGTCTGTCTCCCCCATATATTTGATCAGCGTAGGCAAGGATACACCCTTGGGTAATGTTAGGGGCGGAATCGAAGAACTGATAGGGTCATCATGATAGAAGTCTACTACCTTCAGTTCTCCGTCGAGGGCCGTTTTGAGGCATTTTACCTCATCGGTTAGCTCCTGCATTAATTTTTTAGCATCAGCCCAATCTTGGGCACTAGGGGAGATAGCAAGTTGGGGATGTTGTATGGTATACATGTTAGATTGTTGGACAGTGGGTTGGAAGGTGGAAAGTTATGTAGTTGGAGGCTATGCTTGCGGGATATTTATAGCAGGTGGTACTAGGGGCGGCACATTGTAGGCAAGGGGTTGTTGTTGTTGTGGTTGTCCTTGAGGGATGTTGGCTAGTGGAATTGTGTGAGGTGGTATGTTATAGGGAGGGGGTTGATGTGATTGAGCACCAATCGCTTCCCATTGCCCAGTCATGTTTTGTGTAGGAACCCCCTGAGCTTGTTGGGTTGCAGCGGTGAAAGGGGCTCCGTGAGTCTGGATTCGGGGGATATAATGAGTGGACGTAGATGCCAGTATCACATGCGGCATCCCGATCACTCAAGGTGGGAAGGTTGTTCCTATGTTATTTTGGGGGGGTTGTACTTGCAAGGATGGGGCTACGGTTGCAATGGGAAGAATAGTAAGAGGAAGTGTATTAAGTTGTGGGTTGCTTGCAAGAGGAATATGAACAAGTGCAGATGATTCTGGTTGAGGTATTTGTGCTTGGATGAATCTAAATGGTTGAAGGGATGTAATTTCCCCTGTGGCTGGATGAAACAATGGGTTAACATAGGTTTGTGGGCTAAGAGTATGGTATGAATCTTCATGCTCAGATTGGGCTACGAACTCATCCTCCTCTTCCGGTTGAGGATTTACTATAGGCTGATCTAGAGACTGGCTCCTTTGCAGGAGGAGTTGTGAGATGAGCTCAGAGTAAGGCTCTGGAAGGGGGATGATATCGTACGGGGAAGGAATGAACTCTTGTCCTCCCCTATAGAAAAGTTTGTATTGCCTCTTAACTTCCATCTCGGCTCGGTCCACGGCTAGGCCAGCTTGTATTTTCACACATATGAAGTTGTACTGGTCTTAAGTTATAATGTTAGATGATGGGTTCCTCCCTTGCAATCTAAGAGACCGGCGAGGCCCCACTATGGGTTGTACCATGGGTTGTTGAATGGCCATGGTGCCTACAAGGTCCGTGACTAGCGCGGTTATAGCGTTGGAGTTCGCAGTGTTCATGATGAATAGTTGAGAATATGACATAGTGAAGGGATATGAAACTAGTATGCGGCGTAAACCTACTTTGGTGGTGTACAGCGTATAGACTGGGTCTCAGCATATAGGCTTCAATGACCAACGTATAATGATGGCGTATAGATATACAGCGTATAGTAGCAGCGTATAGGTTAAGCAGTGTAGACGGAGTCTATGGCGTAGAGTGTGCAGCGTAAACTGAACAGCAGCGTAGACGAGTCTATGGCGTAGAGTGTGCAGCGTAAACTGAACAGCAGTGTAGACAAGTCTCCGGCGTAGAGTATGCAGCGTAAACTGAACAGCAGCGTAGATGAGTCTACGGCGTAGAGTGTGTAGTGTAAACTAAACAGCGTAGATGCTAGGAATGTTGCAGATAGAGTTGGCGTAAGCTCAATAGCGTAGATGCTCAACAGCATAGACACTGGGAAGTTTGCAGACAGTAAGTTATAAGCTCAGCAGCGTAGACGCTGGGAAGTTTTTAGACAGTAAGTTTTAAGCTCAGTGGCGTAGATGCTGGGAATTTTGCAAACAGTAAGTTTTAAGCTCAGCAGCGTAGACACTGGGAGGTTTGCAGACAGGGTCAACGTATACTCGACAGCGTAGATGCTAGGAGTTCTGAAGCACAGTAATTTTTAGATAGTTTGTTACCCCTCCTTCTAGCGCCAATTTCTGTACCATCCGAAATCGTCGGTCTCTGGCTGGAAGGAAATAGAAACCGGGGGATCATCGGACACGCACAGAAGATCCTACTTTCGCTTGAGGGCAAGCTAGAATTAACAAAGGTAGAGTACCTTGAGTGGTCCGCACGTAGATCAGGCAAGGATTTCCCTAAACGTACACCAAAGTGCTATACACTGGGTTATATGTAAACAGCGTAACTGATGTGAAATGAGGCGTAAACGATGTAACTGATGTAAATGGAGCGTAAACGTACCAGAGCTTAAACAGCAAACATGCAACAATAAATGAAAAACTGTAACAGATTTCAAGAAGAAAATGTAGCAATATTATTGCAAAGTGAGAGTTACAATGCACTGGTCTGACGTAGTTATGGCTTTCACATAAGGCGGACGAATAGCCCCAGTGGATGTAGGGATGACTATGTGCTAGTTCAAACTGTAGGCACAATGTAGAGGCTATATGCTCAGCGTACAGGGTTGGTGTCCAGCGTACCAGGTTCTCTGCTATGGTTCTTAGCGTCTTTGTTTTTTTCTCTCGGGTTTGCTCAAAATTGCCAACCCCGATCTAATGAAAAATTGGGATTTTTATACAAGTTTAGACGTTAGACTCGGGTTGGGTGACACGTGGCGCATTGACTAGGTGCGAAAGAATAGAATTTACAAGTATACAGTATGTTGTACGCCAGCGTATACCGCTATATGCCAACGTATATGGCTATATGCCAGTGTATACATGCTAGACATGTGACCTCGGTGTACAGACTTGATCAAAACGGAAGAAGTCGCTCGTTCTCTAGATTTGAATTCAGCTGCCCTGCAGATGCTACTTGTAGATGTTCAGCTCAGTTGACACTGGTTGTAGACTTTGTACATGCTGGGCGTATATGCTGGGTGTATATGCTGTAACTGCTGGGCGTATACACTGGACGTACAGGATGTACATATTCAGTGTACAGACTCCAGAATGCTTGATGTTAATACTTGATGATTGCTCTTTTCATGTGAGTTGATGACTTATACCAAATTTTGCTCTGCAGTGTTGTCTCCATGCCGTCTTCGGGGATTGTATGTCGAGCGTATACATCAGTCGTACAGGCTGAGTGTACTTGTGAGGCGCGTACGCTGGGCGTATACGTTGTGGATGTGTACGCTGGGTGTATACATTGAAAATGTGAACTTGAGCGTATACGCTGGGCATATACACTAAGAACTGGTGAACTTGGGCATATACATTGAGAATGTGAACTTGGGCATATACGCTAGGCGTATACGCTGAGAATGTATACTTGGTGAAAACTAAGTATCTTGATCTCCGAAGTTGCCACGTTTGGTGCCAGATGTCACTGTGGTCATCTGTGGGTCCCAGGGACCTGCTTCTTGTTGAGTTCGACTTCGCTTGAAGTTGTCTGTGGGGCCCTCAAGCTTTTTAGTCATGCTGAGGAATGTCATGACTTAGCCCAATTCTTGTTGGAGAAGTACTAAGCTTGAAATTTTGTGGTGTTTCAATCATGTCTCCTTTACTAAACTACCCAGTGCCATCACATGCCAATAATATGTGTTGGGATACTTTCCATGGCTATGGCCTAGGCAATCTCCCTAGCCCCATTCACCCCCTTGCCATGGCCATTGCCCCCATGGCCATACCATTGTCCCTTCCCTTGACCCTATTGCTTTCTTCCCATGTATCCCTATGATGCCCAACCCTTCCTTTTCCCTCACCCTGCATTGTCTCCCATCACAAAATAAGCAAAGGTAGAACCCTATCCCCTAGCCATAGCCATGGTAGTCATAACCCTTACCCCAATCTGCCAATTTCTCTCACCCATGCACAAAAAGAAAAAGAAGAGGAAGGGACAATGAAACCCTACCCACACATGCATTCGCCACAACTATGTTTATTCCATTCTATGCCTTCCATGTGGTGTGGCCCTAGAGAGGGAAATCCTAGTCCACTACTAGGACAAAACCGTTGTTTCTTTTTCCTCTCCATTTCCCCTATGTGTTGCGTCCCTCAAATGTACCAAATCCCTCGTAACCCACGTGTTTCCACTTGTCTCATTTTCCATAAACAATCAATGCAAATAATCACAATAAAATAATGTATTAACAAAGACAAAGATCCACAACCTATGCATGTGTTTTGTCCCTCTAATTGTAGCTGCCAAGGTGGCCAATGTAGCAATGGTCCCTGCCAAGGTAGTCCGCCCCATGGCTCAAATCCCAATGCAAGAAAGAAAAGCCAAAATGCAAAGAAAAATGGCACAAAAGAAATAAGCATAAAAAGCGTACCTGGTAATTAGTGGCACTCTCCACTCCTTCACCTGCACCCATAGTAGGTGTTCCAAGTCTTGCCTTTTCTCTTTCACATTGGCAAGTCTGGGATGTTGATGGTCACTGTTGCGCATCATCCTGGTGCTACACTCTATTCACTACACTTCACTTGCTATGCTTTAGCTGTCACTTCAAACTACACTACACTTTGAAAAAATGACATTTTACCCTCAGTAAATCATGCATATATATCCTCCTAGGTAATTAAATGTGCTACCTACCACACCGATGCTCCCACACTTATGCAAATTTTCCATGTTTCTTGTGGAGTGTAGCAAGAAGAGGTGAGTGTAGCAAGGGGTAAGCATAGCAGCCAAAGTTAGAAAAATTTCTAACTTTTTCCAACAATCCCAAACTTAGAAAATTTCTAAGATTTTTTTTGTTGCCCAGTGAACACCCAACCCAATCCCATGACCCAGACACTCTTTTCCTAGCTTGAACTTGCACAAATCATAGTTTTCTAAGACCTTAAACTGGCATATCGTGGTCCACTAAGACCTTAAATTGGCAAATCATAGCCTACCAAGGCTTGAAACCAATTTGCATGCTTACCTTTCTAATGGCCACTCTTGCACATTTAGGTAATTATTAATTGCATGCTTTCTTCACGTTATGCATTTCAACTCTATTAAGATAGGTGTGGCTTAATGTTCTTTCTAGTTGTTTTGTAATATATGTCATAGGATTACAACATGAGTGCATATGAGCCTCTTCATTCACCTCTAATTCTCACTATACTTCATGGTGACCTTATCTGATGCATCAATCCACAATGCCTAAACCTTGCGCCCATGGCCTGTGATGACTATGTAACATCTGTAGAGGCACTACTAGATTGGCTTGACCATCTAGTTAGGGATTTTGATCTAGAGGTAGGTGACATCATTGAGGATCCCCTAGTTGAAGTCCTTGTAGTGACACTCAAAGGCAAGGCAAAAATACTAAAACTTAGTTCCTTGTTAGAGCCTCAACACACCCAAAGCATTGCAAAGACACTTAATGATAACATCAAGCTATTTGCATGGTCCTACAAGGACATGTTAGGCTTAGATCTTCACATGGTGCAACATAATATCATCCTTGATAACTACATAAAACTAGTTAAAAAAAAGCCCATAAGGTTAGGCTTGAGGTGCACTAGTAGTCCACAATAAAATCACCAAGCTTTATAAGGTTGGTTTCATCTGAGCCATTAACTATGTAGACTGGGTCTCCAACATTGTAGTTGTACCTAAGAAAAATGAAAGCATACACATTTACATAGAATTCTAGGACCTAAACAAAGTGACCATAAAAATGAATTTCTATTTCCCGGTATCAATCAATTAATCAATACCATGGCTATCCATGCTTTGTTATCCTTTATGGATGGATTCTCTAGTTACAACTAGATTTGGATCAACCAAGAGCACTAGCTCAATACAACCTTCATGACCCCCTAGGGTACGTTTTGCTATATAATGATGCCTTTTGGAATAAATAATGCAGGAGATACCTACCAACATGCAATGATGTACATCTTTAGTGACTACCTCTTAGACTTGCTGAATGACTACATTGATGACATAGCAATTAAGTCAAAAATGGCAAACAATCATGCAAATGCCTTAGACCACGTACTCGAATGCTTCCTTAGACATGACCTTAGGCTAAATCCTAGGAAGTGTATCTTTTGTGTCAAGATAGGTCACATGCTAGGCTTCATGGTATCAAAAATAGGCATAAGCATAGACCCTAATAAGGTTAAGGCCATCATCAACTTAGCACTGCCAACTAACCTTAAGGAGCTATGTGGGTTACAAGGTAGGTTTCAATTCATATGTCAATTTATTGCATGGATGACTAATAAGCTACAACCAATGCAACATTTTCTCAAAAAGGAAGTCCACTTTGAATGGATAGCTTAATGCTAAGAGGAATTCGACAACCTCAAACAAGAGTTGGCTCAGCTTCTAACAATCTACCCTTTGCAAGGAGATAAACCTTTTTACATCTACCTTGAAACTTCCAACACATTCATTGCTTCTTTGCTCTATTAAAAGTCAGATGATGGTTTAGAGGTCCTTGTATATTACCTAAGCCATGTGTTAGTTATCCATCAAGCATAATACAATGATCTGGAAAATAACTACCTCACCTTAGTCTTTGCACTTAAGAAGTGGAGGCATTATCTCTTCTGTAGCTAGGTAAACATCATCTGCAAAAGCAATAAACTTTTGGAAATCATAACAAATATCTATGGGAGTAGTCAAATCGCACAACGGAAAGTAATAACTATAGCGTTTGACCTGCATTATATAGCACAAGAATCAACCAAAGGTGAAGCAATAGCCACACAACTCACAACTTCACCAATAAATGATCAAGAAACTATAGATCTAAAATTTCCATATCAGCATATTAGTAGTATAAGCCAAGTACCTATCAACTTTGAGGCAATTCTACACTTCAATGGCACTTCAACCTCTTAAGGGGGTAGTTTCACTGCAATAATCACATTTCCCTTTGGGTAGATCCAACCCTTCGCTTATCATTTTACATTTCCTTGCACTAACAATGTGGCAAAGTACTAAGGTCTCCTTAGAGGTCTTATAGTAGCCTCTGACCTAGGAATCTGAAACCTAGCAATTCGAGGTGATTCGTAGCTAGTCATCAACCAAGTTATAGAGGTTTACACTTGTAAAGCATAACATTTACAATCTTATTATGACTTGGTGAAGCACTTGCTCCAATGGTTTACAACTATGGACATCCAACACATCCCCTGTAACGAGAATGCCATTGTTGATGCATTAGCCAACATGTTTCATACCTTACCTACCTCAGTAATAAATTGCACCAAACCTATCATGCAAGTAATTGACATTACATCCATAGCCACAATAAGCACATCACATGCACAAGAGTGGCATGATGACATCAATTCATACCTTTAATAAGATGAGCCTCTATAGCACCTAACTACTACCCAAAAAGATGCAGTGCAAAAATGGTTATGCCAGTACATCCTCATACGTGATAGCACACTATGCCACAGATCCTACAATGGCATACTACTAACATGCATTAATGATAGTAAAGTGCAAATGATCATTGATCAAGTCCACGATGGATTGTGTAGAGGCCACATAGCACCTAGGGGAATGTCATCAAAAAGCTAATGCTTAGGCTACCATTGGCCTTACATGGAGTGTGATTACATTTCCAAGACCAAGACGTGTGATGTGTGTCAACAACATGGCAACTTAATGCATGTGCCACCTACCAAATTACACATCACATAGATCATGTGGCCATTCTAATGTTGGGGGTTGGATATCATAGGATCCATCATGCCTAAGTCATCCATAGGATATAGTTTCATCATAACCATAATTGAATATTTTACCAAGTGGGTTGAAGCCATTCCCCTTAGGAGAACCACATCACAATAGGTTTGTAGATTCATCCTTAACAATATAGTAACTCGAATACTTTCCATCCTCCATCATCTACCCACCTCTCGATGGGCTAGGTGGGGTGGGATGTTGTAGTTCTAGAATTGAGTTCATGTCATCAAGAAAATGCCTTTGGAACATTTGCAACGTCACCACCCTTGATATTTTTCTAATCCTCCAGAAATGCCCATGGGAATTTTTTTAACCTTCCAAAGCTCCTACCATCATTGCTAGTAGTACCATCCCTAGGCTACGCCAACAGCATTGCTAGCTTTGTGTGTTTCAATAGTGGTTGGGTCTCTCATCATCAGTACCACTTGCTACAGTCCCAATAGTATTGTGGCCTAGCCACAACACTGCCATCATCTAGCCCTCATCATTACCTAAGCTTGAAAGTGCATCCAACACCATGACTCCCCCCTATCCTACTAGATTTCTAAGCTCCTATCCTTGGTATGGAGTCTCAAGCACCTACATCATCATCATCTTTAGCCACCTCATTGGCCTCCCTAGGATGCTCACTTTCAATGTGGCTACTAGAGCTTTTGCAACCTTTTAGCTATAGCATCTACACTGGCCTTCCTACTTTGGCATTGCAAGCTCTTGCAATTGGTCAAACACTCATGGCACTTGCAGCACCCTTACAACCAACAATTTGCTTTTATCTCTCATGTTTTGTGATTGTTTTCTTGTTTCCTTAGCATTATGTTTGTAGGAAAGAGCCCTTGAGGTAGTTGTTTGAAGGAATGATTCATCATAGTCACAAGGCACCACATTACTTCAATGTGCTTGGTTGGACTCGCCAAGCTAATCAAGAGTGCACATCCCTATTACCTTTCTATAACTCACTCACATTTTCCCCTTTACCTTACACTTTCCAACTTTTCCTACAAGCTTCTACGATGTGTATGAAATTCTTCTTTTAGTTAACCGTAGAACCCATTATAGATGTAATGCAACTCGTTCCATGGGAAGCTTCTATGGGCTAGTCAAAGTCCAAGTAGATGTAATGCAACTAATCCTAGGGAGGAAACACCTATCCTATAGGCATGATGTGGTTGCCTTTAAGTGAAGCCCATCAAGTGGCATGTAATCCACTCGATGATAAGCATCTTGTAGCTAGCATCTCAAAAAAAAAGGTGGCACAAAACATATCCCTAAGAAAAATATAACAAAGCTACAATTTTACAACAAGTCCAACCCTGAATTTGCAATGGCCTTCTCATAAGCACTCTGAGGAAAGGCCAACATGTTAGGCGTAAGCCAATCTAGTTCTATGAGGGAAGGCTCTCTTACAAGCACTCTATTAAGAGGTCATCATTTGGTGACAAGCCACCCTAGTGTCGTGATCATAGTCAATCATGCTAACTCCACATCTTGCAGCATGATACATCATTTGCATCTCATTCCTCCCTTACTATCTCCAAGACAATTCTCTACACCCATTACCTACACCATAACATTCCTCTTAACACTTTTAAGCTTGATGAAACACCATCCAATTAGGTACCAATGAGCAATGTTGATGTTGTGTTTGCTATGGTGTTTCAGGTTCTTTGTTGATGTCTCTTGGGCCACTCCTCCATATGTCGACAAAGAGGGGCTAGTGAAACACCACCAAATTTATGCAATAGCACTTCAATGGAAAATTTTTCTAAGCATAAACATAAGGAAAATTTTTCTAAGTGTTTGGCCCATGATCCCACTACTAGGGCTATGCTCTAAAGCATAGCTAGCATAGCATGCAACACAACCAAATTTGCAAAATTTTCTAAATGTCAATAGCAGCTACAAAAAAAATTTTAGTGCCTTGCTATGCTTACATCCCTCTTGCTATGATCTCCAATGTTGCAAGTGTAGCAACACTCTAATGACTAGTCTACACTAGTGTCAAGCTAGAAGTTGTTAAGGTAGCTCAACATGGAAGAAGCATTTGGCAAATCTAACTCTTAAAGTTACCCTTTCTGCTATGATCTCGAGAGTAGCTGGTGTAGCAAGAACAAGGACTATACTTTTTGCTAGATTTTTCTAAGTGTCCATGGTATGCTTTGTCCCATCCTACCATGCTCTCTAGTGTAGCAAGCATAGCAGCACTAGACTTTAGTTTTTGCAAGAATTGCTTAACCACTGCACTATGCTCTAGAGCATAGCTAGCATAGCAACAAGAAAATACCTTCAAAAGCTTCCAAAGGTTAGCATAGGCCTTCATTCTAGCTCTAGCACTCTGCCAAAAAATAGGATTAGCAACTTGTACTCTTTTTGTACACCCCCCTCCCCCCCCCCCCCCCCCCCCCCCCCCCCCCCCCCCCCCCCCCCCCCCCCTCTATGTCCCAAAATTGTACCTATGCTTTGTCCCACTCGAAAGAGGGAAGAACATATTCTTAGAGCGAAGCCTCCAAATTGCACTATTTTGCACTATTTTCTGGTACATTGTAGTCTTGGTACATGCAGTCTTAGTAGCATAGCTAGTCTAGTAGTTTCCTAGGATCTAGTGGAGTGTACTAGGGCATAGCACTACTTGTCCCACTAGGAGCATAAAAAAGGTTAGCATAGCCACACCTATCCCTTTGCCACATGGCACTCAATCCATACTTCGCACTAATCCTAAGCCTATAAATACCCTCACATTCCACACTATAAGAGTTGGTAATTCATTCTAGTAGTGGGAATTTGAAGCATTTAGCTAGCAAATCAAAGTAGCAATTTGCATCTTACAGCACCACTTGGCACCCGAGGCACCTTGAGCACCCTATATACCAAAGCATATCAATGCCTTGGCAACACCTTTGCATCCAACTCAACACCACAGGACACCACAAGCCTACAAGATATCATGATAGCCAACCTAGTAGGCACAGATCTTGCAACAGATGTCAGTCTTCACCTTGAGACATCCCAAAGACTCTGGCTATGCTGCTACTGAACCTGTCTGTACACTGTGTACCTCCACAAAGTTCATTTGTAATTACTATGCTCCCCATATGGGGTGGTATCATCCTCTCTTTCTCTCAAACTCAATTACATTTTGAGCATTTTCTTTGAAATTCAACACCACATTCATACTTTTTTTGTCATTTTACACACTTTTTGCATACTTACACCACTATTCTCATGCCATGAGACCCCACTATGCTTAGGCCTAGTTTGCCTTGATACTGCCAAGAACACTGTCAACGGTTGCATTTTTGGCTAACCATGCCACCCCTTGGTTACACCTACCACCCTAGTTGCAATCAATACAATCCCTATTCGATCAAGAAGATCATTTAGGGTGCTCCACCTCTATTTCCAGCAAGGTCCTCATGTGGAGCAGGGTTAAGGCTGTACACCTATTGACCCCTCAGTGATTCCAACTACCAACATTTTTGGTCGCTACAACAATAATGCTCGAATAAAGATCTATACACTCAATGACTCCTACTATGGGCACTTAGGGAAAAAATTCTAACTTTCAAATGGAAGAAATGTAAGAGCTTCACTACTACTGAAATCTAGATTTCCATAAATGCAACTAGTAGGCACATATTTATAGGCGATAGATAGACACTGCATCCACAAGGCCTCATTGACATAACCAACTAACGGTAACTCATCAAACAAGATGTCTGTTGATGCTTCCACTTTATCCCTTATTATGTTATATAATATTATTGTACTAGGGGAAAGCTATAGTTATCTACTAACATGCCAAGCTTATGTGCTCTACTACCTCTTTAGAAGATAGCCACTATATTTAGGGCATAATCTTTGTCAAACATTCTATGTTTGTATGCCAAGGAGAGAATCCTTAGGCATTCCTATCTCATCAGTTTATTAATTCATCAGAGAAGTGTATCTATTCTTGAGATGCCTTTCTTCAAAGGTAAGATGAGGCTTAGTGAGTATGCTGAGAAGAGGAGTCATTCACATGTATATGTAGTAGGACCAAGCACTAGGACACCTCCATCAAAAAGACGAAGAAAACAACATCATCATCCAAGTACTTTCCTTAGTTGAGTAGGTTCAAATCTACTGGGGCATAGTTCATATTCCTAAAGATGCTTCTTTAACCATTTTCTTGTGCTATTATGATGCTCAGGAGGAATCGGTCCTAATTGTATGAGAGCATGGATGTTGCTAGCATCCCTCTTCCTCTAAATGGACAACGCTTTGTGGAGGTCACTACTCCTTTTTTCTCTATAGTGAGGAGGACATTCTTGCTTCACCGAGGCACTCTATAGCAACTAGACCTTCCTATGCATATGACTAAGGGATGGAGTTTGATTCTAAGCCTGATGCACCTCTGTCTCATGTCTAGGAGAAGCCTCATGTTCCAATTTAGCCTGAGCATCATGTTCCACTTTCAAGTGATGCTCCTAGATCTTTTGAGCAACAAGCTATGGAAACCATTTTTGGGATCATGTCCTAATGAGTACCTACTAATGTTACCTATTAGAGGAAGGGAGCTTTCTCATCTTCTCAACAAGCTCCATCTCAGCCTAATGCACTAGCTTCATCTAGGTTATGAGTGAAGCTTCATCCCTAGAGGGTCCCTATTCAGCAAATAGAATCTTTAGATGAGCAACATTCAAGTAGCCCTAGCATTAGCAGAGACAATGATGAGGAGAAGACTTATTGTTCATCTAGAGCATATGCTAATTTAGATGGTAAGTCTGGTGATTTGATCAAGATTAGTGGTTAGAGTCCTCAGATATTCTCTCTCTTCTTTTGTTGATGTCCAAAAGGGGGAGATATTTGGAGATTTTGATGTTCACATATGTCTTTTTGTGGATTTACACATGTGATTTTTGTATATGATGTGGCCATTGTATGGAAAAATGTGGCAATGATTTACGATATAGACTGATCATGTTCTTTTTTTTTATCTTAATGTGATGCACTTCTTGGAGATAGGTTCTATGTTTACATCATATCATATTCAATATCATTCTTCTCTATGCCTTTGAACTACCTTGAACCCTAGAGCTTTTATCCTAGTCCCTTGCTACCATTGGACTTTATATGTCTTGACCTATTAATATTATTGTTTCATCTCACCCATTTTCTTAAGTTTTAGACATCACCAAAAAGGGAGAGATTTTTGACCTTTTGGTATGTCGAAACCTTAAGGAAAATGGAGAACAATGATGTTTGTATGGTTTTTATGTTTGTAGGATAAGAACATGGACTAAAGAATAGCTCAAGAGATGACATTTACAAAGAGATGTCAAAGTGGAGACCACAAGGATGTACCAGACATGAAAGAAAACTCAAGAAATGAAAGCTATAATGAGATGTCAAAGTGAAGACTACAACAACTTAAGTGGGAGTAAGGACAAAGATGAAGACTACAGCAAAATGAATAATTTTTCAAGATAAGAAATGAATCAAATCAATAAAAGGAAGCCTCAAGAAGCAAAGCATAAAAGCTGAGAAGACATCTCCTAAAAGCAAAGGAAATCTTGGCTAAAGTGCAGAATAACCAAAGAAGATGTCTTGCTGAAATAGTAGATGTCTCTTATTTGGAAAAGATTTCTATGTGTAGACATCTACTTAGAGAAGTATCCTTTGGTGGAGAGACATCTACTCTAAATGGAATTCTATGTAGTAAGACATCCCAATCTCAAGGAAGACATCTCCCCTAGCTATTAGATAGCCATTACACAAATTTTGAGGTGATATTGGAAACATCTAGGCTATAAGAAGACTTCATTCTCTTGGAGAAAGAGCAAGTTTGTGTGCAAGAAAGTGCCAACTTCAAGCAATCATTGTGTACATTATTCTATTGTATTTATGTACTTCATTATACTATTTATTATACTCTTGTAATTGATCAATTGTACTATACCTTAAAGTACAAAGACCAACAAATCAGTTGCATCATTTCCTTGTAATTTTTTTTTCTTTTTTGTTTCTTCACTAGGATTAATGTGTTGCTTCAAAGAAGGAATCATTCTTGAGATTGTCAAAATCCTATGGGATTGATTAGTTCATGTAGCATCACACACTTCAAAGTAGAGCTTAAGTTGTAAAGGTTCTAGGATCCTAGAAACCATATTCTAAGCTTGTCAAGACCTTGCAAGGTTAAGTGGATTAGTAGCACTGAATCACTCTAGAGTGGAGATTAAAGCTATATAGGGTTTGGTACCCTTCAAGCTACAATTTGAGAGAAACAAAAGTCAAAATGTGTGTAAGCTATCTATCCTCCAAGTGTGGAGTACTAAAGTTGGGGAACCACATAGTTCTGGGTGTGGTTATTATGGTTGCAATTTTTGATTTGGGGAGCTTATTCATTCCCATCCTTCTAAATTCTATGATCCTCAACATAGGAGTAGAGGCCTCTATTGGTAGCTCAGGAACTAGAACAAGCATAAAAATCATCGAACAGTTAGAAAAAAACCAAAACCACAAGTTGTAATGAGAAGTGCTAAGGTGTATACATACCTAGAGCCTCCTCCTCCTCTAGGATGATAACTGGTGGCTATCCAAGTAGCAAATCACTAAATAGGGAATCCAAGTCATCTAAGTTAATGTTGGCTAGCCCTTCAGTCTCATGCTACTACAATAGAGTCTTCTCTACCCACCTTTGCTCATCCTCCATCATTGCAGCTTGGGCCACCATGTCCTACCATTTGTCTACAAAGTCAAATAAACTGATAATCATTAAAAACAACTTAGCTAAAGTATCCTGGTAGCCTTATAACCATAGAGTGTAAAACATAGAAAAAACCAAACCATAGCCAAAGTTAACAATGTGCCTGTAACCACATGATGAGCCTTGTCAAGATTCAACTTATGCTTCTTCTTGGAGGATTTCTCTATTACTAGTGTTGCTTCCTCTATTGGTTGTTTGAGCTTTGCTTTCGCTACCTAATTAGCCTTTGCATGAAACTCTCAGGCCCTCTCAATGTTAGTCTCCATTACATAGGGCTCCACCTTCATGTTTTCAAGGAAAGCACATTGCCTACCACTAACCCCCTTAGTGATCATAGGCAACGATTCGCCAATGGCCTTTGCTAGGTTCTAGACCTACATGATTGGATAAATATGCTTTATCCAAGGCCTATAGAGTTGGTATGGGTCTTGGCACACCCATCACACATTCCTCCTCATCACTATGAACACAAATTTCTTCAAATATGCTATGAAAAATGCACAATGCATGTGGAATATTATGGAGAGATCCTCACAAAACTTAAGGATTTCCTTACATACCCCCATAGCCAAATAAGTGGCCTAGGTGAACAAAGCATCCTTTGCTAGTACCTTCATGAAGATCCATGCTTGTGTAATGTCAATCACCTTCTTTTATGATAGCAACTTAGGAAAGGTATAGGATCTATATAAGGGATAGGAATCCCTTTCTTTAGGAACCTAGAAATCATTTATGACCAATCCAAAATAGCCATGGCTAGCACCTCACCATGCCTCAACCTCCTTGGTATGGCCTTCCTACTTTGTTTCTTTGGTGGTAACTTTCATCCCTTCAAAGGAAATACCAAAAAAGTCATGGAAGGTTGCCTCACTAATGGGTATGGTGATTGGCATACCTTTAATTATGGTTCTAAACTACTTGGCTCCTATGTTGAAGGAGTCAATTAGGTTCAACATCTCCATGGTAGGAATGAAAGGGTTGGATGCCATGAAGACAACAAGAAAACTCACATGGAAAATGTTTTCTTGGATGTTCCTAGGCACCCACTCCCCTAACCATCATTGTGCTAGATTTGTCTCACCATATTTTAAAATGAGACTCTTCTCAAGGTATGTTAAAATAGACAAGGTGGTCTAAGAAAACACATAAGGTCTTGCAAGGTAACAATAAAAGCTTAACATAGGCATAGGTACATCTATGTAAGACCAAGATATAACAAAACCTAGAACCATAAATCAAGACCATATAACACTTAAGACCTAAGTAGTCATAAGAACATTAGACATAATGTAACAAACCATCCATGTTTTTACCTTTCTTCTTCTTATTTGGTGAGGCTTGTGCGAAGGTCCTAGTGGCAACATCATTCTCTTTAATGTTCTTGGGTCCCATCCACTAGCTGTGTACTATCTAAGTGGCCACACACTTCTTGAAGATAGGGTTAAAGACATCAGTGTATTTATCAAAGTTAACCTTTAACTAATCAACAACAATGGTTCAGATTTTTGGGCCTTTGGTAAATACACCTAATGCAATTTAAGCCATCATCAAGGATTGATTATTCCTAACCAAACCTTGCCCACTAACCCTATACCTACAAGACATGTATAAAAATTGACAAGTTAGAGGAAAGATAAGCCAAAAACATCAAAAACTTATAACTACCATGCTTACCCTAGTAAATGATACCCTATGCCAAGAGGATTTTGGAATACTATGTGGACTCAATGTGCCACCATTAGAGTATTATCAACATTATACTAAGAATACTATAACATGCTCTAGATATCAACCAATTAGCATGTACTGATGTTATCCCTAGTGTCCACTACCTCTTCTACAGCATGAGTTTCTAGATCATTAGTTATGAACCTAATGATCAGGTTAGACACTTACGGTAGCAAGGTCTTCACTATGATGCCTACTATATTGGCAGCCAAATGTGACCACAACATCACAATAAAAGTTTGGAGAAGGTAGGCAAGGAATTCCCTTGCCCCCAGCAAGAACCATAGTGAGCCCCACTTAAGAACCAAATCCAGGAGAGGGATATGGCCTTGGAAGAGTTGATGCAGCATAGGATGCCCACCAACTCCACCACTATTAGGATGGGCCTTAAAAAGGTCTTGCATGGAAAAAAATACACACCTATTAGAACCATAGTTACAAAATCTAGCACAAAGCAACAACAACTTCACAACACTTAGAATGTCTTGGAAAATTTTGCTAAGTTTCCTAGTTAGGGGTGAAATTAGTGCCCATAAAAAACTCTAGGGTGTTAGCCAAAATTCCTTCAAAAATTCAAAAATAAATGTTATCATATCATTTAAAACCACTAAAAATTATAGCTAAATATTAACAACATTACAATATCAACCAAAAATTAAAACACATTCAAGATACTTTGCCTTAGTTTAAGCCACAATTGCACAATAAGACCAAGAACCTAGAAAATGGCAATAGAAAAATCATTACAAAAAATAGCAAAACCTTTTAATAGCCATGAAACCAATTTTAGAACATTTATAAAATCCCTAGGCATACCCAATGGTATGGGACATTAGCAATAAAAATCATTAAGTATGCCAATTCTACCCATCTTCAAGGAGTAAAATCATTGCAACCAAAATAAACCCTAATTCATGCAACCATAATTAAAAAATCATTTCAACTTTAATTTCAATGATTCCACCACTATTGGAACCCTAAAATCATGAATTTACATCCATGACTAAAATAACTAAAAATTTACATCCATTTTTACAAAAAAATATGACCAAATTGACAAGAACCTAGTCATTATCAAAAACCCCCTTTCACATGAGCTTCATAGAAAATTCACCATAAATTTATTCCAACTCCCAAATAGAGTGATTCCATCACTATTTAAAATCTTACATTAATTCCTACACACCCATGTCCTTAAAACATAAAAAACCCTTGTCAGGTTTTCAGAAAAAATTCATAAACTTCTATGAAAAATTGAAAACGACGTAAAACACAACTGTACAACATAGCCAAAAAATTCATAACTCATTCATTATAACTCAAAATCAAGAAAACCCAAAGCAAATAGAAGACTTAAAACTAACATTAGAAATCCAAAATCTTAAAATTAAACAATTTATAATTGATTTCTTAATAAAAAATTCACATGTATGCCTGCTTTTTTTCCAAAACTAGTAAAAAACACATACAAAATAGCAAAACCTAATTTGAAAATCACCTTAAACAAAGCCTAAATAACCAAATAACCTTAGAAACACATGAGAATCATCAAAATAGCTAGTGGGGTTTTTTTGAAATTAAATTTTACAAAACACAACAGCCTAGATCTAGAAAAATGTTCTGACACTAGATTGAAAAAAGTAATAATACAGCTAAGAACACAACAAGAATAGTTTAAAATGGCCTACCTTGGAATAATGGTGGTTGAACCTTGGATGAAAATAAGCAAGGGAAGGTGTGCGATGCCTTATTCTATCACATATACATCTTCAATCACTAGGTTTTTACTTCTATTACCCCTCTTCTTCATGATGATCAATGTCAACGCTAAAAAAAATTGGAATCTGAAGGTTCTCCATAGCAACACTACCTAGGAAGAGAACTTCAAGCAACAATGCTGAAGGATGAAAGGTTTCAAAGGTAAGATCTCTACTAGAGCTCAAATCCAATGTGCTATAGAAGAGAATGAGTGTTGTCATTAATTTTTGACAAAATCAAACATTAAAACTTGAATTAAAGCCTAGGCATCCTCTTGCTTACCTCTGTTGCCAATTCTAGACATTGAAACTCATGATGCACTTGAAGTGAAGAAGGAGGAAATTATATCCAATGCTAGGAAAGGTGGGAGTTATCATCAAGATTCAAACATTTGAATTTTATGATGGGCCCCACCAAACGGCTCCCTAGTATGGTGGATTTCAAACTTGGAACCTTTTTTACACTAAGGTTTTAACCCCTTGAAACTCACATAATCATGTTACAACCTTATCCCCTCCTCACCCATGCTAGCCAATGTGGGTCCTTACCTTCTTCATCCCTCTTAACTATGTAACGTTACCCCCTTACCATTTCTAGTAGCTACCACTAACCCTACCAAACCCTAGACCCTGACAAATGGTAAGATCTTAATGAAACTTTCCACTTCAGGAAATGACACTAAGCAAGTCCTTAGCCACACTAGCCCAACATTTCCTAAAGGGCTATATCTTCCATTTCCATTCTTCAATGTCCACCAAGCCCTTATTTGACCCTAAGGTAGGCCCACATAGCCTTAAATCCCTCTAGTCACCCCTAACAGCTCTGAAACCTTGTCAAACCCAATCATTAGTGCTTAAAATGTTTAGATCTGGTGGAGCCATGCTTAGGGGGGGCTCTCTTAACACTGCCTAGAATGGCTTTATCATGGATGGATGGGGTGTGACCTTAAAACCTCAAAATTAACCATCCAAAGTGCAATTTTAACCTTAGTATCCCTTGTCAACCTCTAATAGCCTAGATCTAACCTCAAATAACTTGATTTTTGAATCTAAAACCTTAGTTATTGCAACAAAAAAATTAATTTCTAAAAAATTGATGGATCTACCTTAATCATGAATCTACAAGGCCTCTGAAAAAATGAGATTTGAGTTACCCTAGACAGGTTGGCAAATCACTCAGGGAATTACGAAATGCAAAATAATGAGTTGAGAAAATAAAATGCAAAAAATTACAGATCTGTAGAAATAGAAAGTAAATACATATTGCACACAAAATGAAACTTTAAAATTTTATTAAAATAATAAAGAATGAGTTTCAAAAATGTGTACAAGAAATGCCTGTGAGAAAGTAAAGAAAGGTTCATTGGAACAAGAGTTCAAAGCCCATTAAAGCTGATGTGATATGCTCTAGGAGCTGGATACTAAGCCAAACCTAATGCTTTTGAACCTCATCTATTGCAAAATATAGATCTAAAACTTGGTGACTACAGGAAGGTGAGAAAAGTAAGATATTTGACTACCAGATTTCTCCATGCTGGGGGTTGGGAATCCTAGAAATGAAACTTTGACACCAAAAATCCACAAGTCTCAAGGGATGACAAAGGTTATAACTAGGTTGTAGGGGTTCCACGTTGGAAGGATCCAAGAAGCTACATTTCTGCTAAGGAAGCAAAGGTTCTCAAATGCCAAATGCTAAGGGTATTGAATTGTGAAAATTTTGAAACAAATGTGAATGGTATAAAATTACAAAAAAGTCTAGAATTGTAAATGGTGTTTGGATTTTGATTTTATAGGTTTTTTAACATGAGTTTTGCTGCAAATTAGCTACAAATTTCTATCACGTATAGGTGAGATAGGTGTCTAGATTTGGGGGGGGATTACCATATATAGTAAGTGTAATCCCCCCATGGCCATTACATTTACTATAAATATTAATGAGGGAACACCTTCTATGCTGGAGGTAGATCATCTACCATCCTTATTGAAGTGGTTGTTCAATATTCAAGCCATTAAAGTGTAAAAATCTTATTCATGTATCTTTCACATCAGGGGAGAGGAGTTTCAACACTAGGATGAGAGGCCTCCATGCTAAAGATGAGGGTTTCCATGCTAGGAAAGAAGAAAAAACTCCTCCATGCTAGGCATTATGTCTTTCCCCATTCCTCCACATTGAGATCTGCCTCTGCACACTAGGAATTATGTCTTTTCCTAGTCCTCAGCACTAGGGGTACATGAGATTTTCCTCTTGCAAGTGTTTCTAGCATAGAAAATTGTATTACCCCC
>MNCI01030582.1:200325-217524 GCA_015680685.1 Gnetum montanum | reverse complement strand
TGAAACACCACAAAAAATTTTGGCTAACACTTGTAGACAGAAATTAAGCTAAGTCATGTTGGTCCTCAGCATGACCAAGCTTGAAAGCCGTAAGAATAGCATCAAATGAAGTTAAAGAAAGTAATTAAAAGTTCCTTGGGATCCACAAAAGACTACAATGACATCTGGCATCAAACTTGGCAAATCTTGAGCTCAAAATACTTGGTTTTCACTAAGTATGCATCCTGTACGCTGGCCTACACATGCCCAACGTAAGGCCCAGCGTACAGCAACTTTCGAGGCTCAAAAACTCATCAAAACATCCTAAAGTGGAGTGTCTAGACCCCCTAGGACCTTCCCTAGGGTCCCCAGTAGGTCTCAAGCACTTGAAAATCGAATTTTGGGCTCCAAATGATGGTTTTTCATTCCTGTACGCCCAGCATATACGCCCAGGGAGCAGCCAGCGTAGAGAGACTTTTGGGCCCCAGAAATGAGTCAAAACATACCAGAACTGAGTGTCTGGACCCCCCCAAGACCTTCCCCAGGGTCTCCAACAGGTCTCGGGCACTTGAAAATCAAATTTCGGGCTCCAAATGATGGTCTTTCATTCCTTTACGCCCAGCGTATACGCTAGAGAGACTTTCGGGCCCCAAAAATGTGTCAAAACATGCTAGAATTGAGCATCTGGACCCCCAGGACCTTCACCAGGGTCCCCAATAGGTCTCAAGCACTTGAAAATTGAATTTTGGGCTCCAAATGATGGTCTTTCATTCCTTTACGCCCAGCGTATACGCTAGAGAGACTTTCGGGCCCCAGAAATGAGTTAGAACATGCCAAAACTAAGTGTCGAGACCCCCTAGGACCTTCCCCAAGGTCTCTAGTAGCTCTTGGGCATACAAAAATCAATTTTTGACTTTAAAATGAAGCATTTTCATGTGTATAAGCTGGGTCAATTTTGGCTTACACTGGCATGCTATACGCTTACGCTGGCATGCTATATGCCTACGCTGGCACCCTATAAGCTGGCATGCTATACGTTATCCATTTGTAACATATCTTACACCCGGTCAACGCACCACGTGTCTTCCAACCTGAGTCCGCCATCAAAACCCTGTATAAAAACCCCACTTTTCCACTAAATCGGGTCGGTTGGCAAACATCCCAGAGCATACCAGAGACATTTACGCTGCGCACCAGAGCTAAAAACCATTGTATGTTGGATAGTCCTATATGCTAGGCACACAATCTCTACACTCTGCCTACAGTACGAACCAGCCAAGTCATCCCTGCACCCACCGGGGCTTTTCGTCTGCCTTGTGTTCCATCACAACTGCGTTAGACCGGTGCACTGTACTTTGACCCTGTAATACCATTGTTTACAGTTTACGCTAATTTCTTGCACGTTGTTTCTATTTATGCTTATTCATATTTACGCCCTGTTCACATCTGTTACACTGTTTACACTCTCGTTTATGCCCGTTTATGCCGTTTACGCATAACCCAGCGTATAGCACTTCGGCATACGTGCGGGTAAATCCTTGTCTGATCCGCGTGCGGACCACCCAAGGTACTCTATCTTCGTGCATTCCAGCTCACCCTCAGGCAAAGGTAGGGTCTTCTGTGTGCGTCCTGCGATCCTGCGGTCTCTGTTTCCTTCCAGCCGGAGACCGACGATTTCAGGCGGTACACCATCAAATTACCATTTTTGGAATCCCAAAAGGCATTTTTGACCCCTCCCCCCAAGCCCAAATATAAACACTAGGTAACTTTTTTCACCTAGGAAATAAGGCTTTGACCACTTATGATGTATGTGTCAACCCCAAAAGTATGAAGTATGCGAGATTTCCCTCCTATGAGTTACAATCTTCACATCTATAATGAAGTTTTACCTTAGGTTTCATGGGTTGAAGGCTACATGATGAAAATTGGTTATAACATGCAAATTTTTGTGGTGTTTCAATGGCCCCTCTTTGTTGGTGTCTAGAGGATTGACCCAAGAAGTACTAACAAATAATACAAAACACAATTATAGGTCCACCACCAATGTTCCCTCTCCATGCTTGATCCAATCATGTCAAATCATGTTGAAGAGTACTTATGATGATGGCATAAGGCTATAATGAGATGATCATAGTAAGGTCATAAAGAAATGGCTATGAGGACTAACAATGCATTCCAAGTGTTGACATCATGGCTACAACATGATATGAACATGTTTTGAAGTGTTGGTCACTTAGCAAATGCATTTGAGGACCCAATCACTTTGATCCAAGGTTACTTTGGCCATCAGGCTTTGAGGCTTCATTGGCCATTTGACTTCTTGGTAATTTACTTCCCCCTCCCTTTTTTTATGGGGTAAAACCTTCATTGAATTTCATTGCCAAGGCTAGTTTGACATGGTTTTCCCATTAAGTAAGTTGTGTTACACTCAATGAACTTGAGGGTTATCCCATCGAATGAGATGCATTATGCTTAATGGACTTAATAGTTTTTCCACCAAACAAGATCTGTTACACCTGGTGGACTTATTGCTTTCCACTTAATGAGCTATGTTACATTCTAATGGACTTCATTTTCCCATCGAAGTGAGGTGTGTTACGCTTGATGGACTTAATGGTTTTCCCACCAAACAATATGTATTATGTCTAATGGACTTAGTGCTTTCCCACTCAATGAATTATGTTACATTCAAGTAGACTTGAATATGGAGCATGATGAAGATACAACTATAGTGCGTGAATGTTAAAAATTGGTCAACATCACTCTCCAATGCATGGAAGGTCATGATAAGGTTATGGAGTTGGGCTCAAGAAGTGGTGCTAGATGGTGGGTAATAATACAAGCACTCTTCATAGTAAGACAAACTCACTGAATCATGAACATAAAGGTCAGATAGTGACTTGCTACCATGATGAGTTGCATCCTTATGATGACTTCAAGCTTCATTTTGCAAATACAACTCCAAGAGAAAAAGAAAACCAAGCAAACAAAGCATGTTATAACATTACAATGCATACAAGCACATGAAATAATAATAAAACCAACCTACTCAAGTTACCAATGTTGCCAATTTAATGCCATGGTGGGCCATGGTAGTAGTTTAAGGCCTTGGTAGGCCATGGTGCTAGTTTAAGATCATAGTAGATCATGGTGCTAGTTTAAGGCTTCGATAAGTTATGCCACTAGTTTTAGGCCCTGATAGGCCATGTCACCAATTTTAGGCCCTGGCAAGCCATGGTTGAGTAGGCTCTCTTATTGATGGTTATTGGCTACATGTAATATGACTTTAGATAGGAATGATTGACTGGATTGGCCAACACAGTTCCATCCATATTATTTATTCTGAATGCTCCATTCCTATAGGCTCTAGTGACAAGGAAGGACCCTTTCCAATTATCTAAGAATTTACTTGCATGCTCGAAGATGGCTTTGAGAACCAACTTATACTCCTTTATCTTACACTTCATCAAGTTATGGTGGTGTTGTTATTTCTACCTTTCTTAATAATGTTCAATCTGAGCAAGCACCTACATATCCTACTCTTCCACTAAGCCTAGGATCACTATCCACAACTTCTTATTCTACTCATTGTTGATGAAGTTAGTCAAAGCTACTTGGAGTGATGGAAACTATAATTTAAGAGGTAAAATAGCTTTCGAACCATAGACTAGGCTATAAGGGGTTGCACCAATTGTCATGTGATAGGTTCTTCTATAGGCCCATAGTTTATGAACAAGCTGCTCATGCCATTTGCACTTGTTGTTGTTGAGCATCTTCTTGAGAAACTTGATGATGGCCTTGTTGCTTACTTCTACCTATTCATTTTCTTAAGGGTAATAAGTTGATGAGAAAGAATGCTTAAGACCTAGGTTGTGATAGAAATATTTCATTTTATGGCTACTAAATTGTGATCCATTGTCTATAACTATGATCATTGTTATGTCAAAAAGGGCTATAATGTTATCCAAAATAAATTTGAAAACTTAGTCAAATGTAGTCTTCCTTAGGAGAATAGCTTCAACCCACTTGGTAAAGTATTTGATTGTGTTGATGATGAAGCTATGCCCTATGAAATACTTAGGCCTTATAGGTCTAATGATATCCAACCCCATCATTGAAGTGGCTAAGTGATCTAAGTAGCATGCAACTTAGTCGGTGATACATGTATCAGGTTACTATGCCTTTTGCACATGTCACATCACTTAATCTTCTGCATGCAATCACTTTTCATATGGCTCCAATAGTAGCCTAACATTCTAATCTTAGCAACCATAGCTTTAGGTCTTATATGTCCTTCACAAATGCCTTCGTGAACCTCCTCTAGGATTGTTCTAACTTCAATTTTACTCAAGTACTTTAGTAATATGCCATTGTAGGATCGTTGACATAATGTGTTATCACCTACAATAACATACTACTTTGAGCATTTACATACAACATCCTTTTGAGAAGTAATCAGGCCTTGTGAGGATTCATAATGCATAAGATAAAATTTAATATCATCATATCACTCCCTGGTAGAAGCTATATGAAAAATCACTACAAAGGTATCCTTAGTGTTCTATGTGATTGGAATAGAATATTCCATGGTTAAGGTGGGCAACTTACTAAACACATCTGGCATAACAATTAGGGTTAGCATTATGATTGCATCTTCTATGGCATTCTCATTTCAAGGTATGTGTTGGATATCAATGTCTACAAATTGTTGTAACAATTGCTCCCCTAAATCACAATAAGGTTGTAAGTGTTTGGCTTTGCATACATAGACCTCAGTTACTTGGTTAACCACAAGTTGCGAACCACCTTTGATCATTAAATATCTAATTCATAGGTCACAAGCTACCATCATCCCTTTGATCAGACCCTCATACTACATTATGTTGTTGGTGCATGAAAACTCAAAATGATAGGTGAAGGGTTGGATTTCACTAGATGGAAATGTTATGATGGTAGTGGCACTAGCCCCATGAGTATTTGAAGCTCAATCAAAGTTCATGACCACCTCATAACCCTCAAGTACTTGGCTAATGGTGTTAATGTCCTCATTAGATAACTCAAGATCTATGGCTGCCTGGTCATCAACAAGTCAAACTGTGAGTCTTATGGGTATAGCTTGACCTTTCATTGAGAATTAAGAGATGTAATGAAAGTCAAACTTCATGGTTATGGCTTTCCATTGAGCTATATGACTACTTTTGCAAATGTTGGTCATTATGACTCTAAGCACATTATCTTTGCAAATGACATTGACTTGGCTTCTAAAGAGGTAGTTTCTTCACTTCTTCAATGAAAAGACTAGTGCTACACAATACTTCTCCCCTTCAATGTATTGGTTCTCATGGGTAACTAATGCATGGCTAAGGTAGTAAAATAGCATATCTACTCTATCATCACATTTCTAACAAAGTAGAGAGGCAATGGATGTGTCAGAGATGGCAAGGTATATGTAAAATGGTTTACCCTTTGGCAAATGATAGACTATTGCTAGTTGTGCCAACTCTTACTTAAGGTTTTCAAAGGCCTCTTGACATTGATTCATCCACTCATAGTGAATCCCTTTTTAAAGAAAGTGTTACATGGGTTGTAATTTATCTGTAAGCCTAGTGATAAACCTACAAATAAACTATAATCTTTCTTGTAATTCTTAAAGCTCCTTAATGTAAGTAGGCATTTCTAACTTGGATATGGCCTTAACCTTATCAAGGTCAACATGTTTCCCTACTTCAAATACTACAAAGGCAAGCATCTTACCAATCTTAACATTGAAAACATATTTCTTAGGATTGAGCCTAAGCTCATACTTGAGACATATTTTAAGCACAAGATCTAGGTCATTAGCATGGTCATTAGTCACTTTGGACTTAATGGCTATATCATCCATGTAATCATTGAGAAAACCTTGCATATCACTAAAGATATAGTTCATGGCTCATTGATAGGTTACTCTAGTGTTCTTAAGGCCAAAGGAAATCATGGCATATAAAAAGGTATCCTAAGGAATCATGAAGGTTATGCTAAGTTAGTGCTCTGAGTTGATCCTAATCTAGTTGTATCTCAAAAATCCATCCATAAGGGATAGCAAGACATGTCCAACCATAGTATTGATAACTTGATCAAAACTTGGAAAAGGAAAATCATCCTTGAAATTCACTTTATTTAGGTCTCAAAAATCAATGCAAATATGTATATTGCCATTTTTTTAGGGACTACCACTATGTTGGACACCCATTCTATGTAGTCAATGGCCCTAATGAAACCAACTTGGTAGAGCTTTGAGATCTCATCACAAACTACCAAAGCCAAATTAGGTATAATCTTGGGTACTTTGTACTTAACTGGTCTAATGCTAGGGTAGTATGATGTTGTGCTAGAATAAGTATGGGTCTAGACCTAGCATATCTTCATATGACTAGGTAAAGGCCTTAACATTGCCTTATAGAACCTTGGTGATGTCTTGAACCTATCAAGGTTCTAGTGAGAAACTTAGTTTAAGGGTTTTCTCCTTACCACTGTGTGTTGTGACAAGAACTTCAACTAGAGAGTCTTTGATTATATCATCCACCTCTAAGTCAAGGGTTTTGACTGGGCTCTCAAGCCATTCTAGAGGTTCCTCTATTGGGGCTATGTAGTTGACAAGACTCTTAGACTCAAGATCTAGGCAATCATGGTTGATATATCATTCTACATCACCATGAGGCCCACTTAAGCTCAAAGGTAGGCTAATCTAGTCCCAGGTACTCATACTTCAATCTTGCATGTCAACCATAAGCATATTAATTGGCACTTGGGTAAAAGTGAATAAATAATGCTAAAATGCCATAAAATTATGTAAATACATTCTATTCTAATGCAATCAAGGTCATCCAAGACTATAGATAGAGTAAAAATAAGTACACAAAGTGCAGCAAGGGCCAAATAAAGGGAAGTATCAGAAATATGACTACAAATGGTCAAAAAAGGATTATAATTTTGCCAGTTTTAGACCTTAGCAATCCATGATGCTAGTTTATATTCGTAGTATACTATAATGTTAGTTTAAAGCTTTAATAGGGCATGGTCACATGGTGTTAAACAATGGTTAAGGAAGGTCAAACCTCACTATTTGACAATAATCAAAGACTAACAAAAGGAAAATAAGGGTATACTAAGGTAAATAAAGGAAATATAATGCTAGATTCAAGAAGATCAACCATGCAAAACAAGGTTAATAACAAGGCAAAGCACCATGTAATAAGGCCAAATCAAGCAAAATAGTCTACATATGGCCAAACATGGCTAATATAAGTTAAAAAGGATTAGATTTTCCTAGGTTTAGACATCAATAAGCCATGGTTTTAGGCTACAGGGCTATTAGGTGAGTTTGGTCATCAATATAGGCTATTTCTAAGCTATTTGGACCTAGAAATTAAGAGTTTATAGGCTTCCACACTAGGCCTAACTTGTTTCCACGTTGGGCCCCACTTGTTTTCATGCTAGCCAACATGGATGAAGGACCCCTTAGCATGGAAACCAAGGAAAGTAGGTTTTGGGGCCTCTAGAGATTCAAAATTAAGGTTCTAGGACCTTCCCAAGGTACTGCATGCCAAATCTATCAAAATTGGACACTCTGGAGGTCAGTAAAGGTTAAAAAGTAGGTTCTATAGCCTTCCACCCCCACCCCCCAACAACCCTTGTTTCCATGCAAACTAGAAAGGAAGAGAGGGGGCTTAGCATGTAAAATAAAATTCCAAGAAAAAACAAGATCAAACATCATCAAACAGGTACCTAGAACCTAGATTTGGGAGCTATGCATCCTCTAGCTCCATTTTGAGGCCATTTGAGTTAGTTTTAGGTGTCAAAACATGTTTAAATGTCTTTCCACCTACTTCCACACTAGACATAGCATCCCTAGCATGGAAGAATATGGGGACACTTATTCCATGAACTCAAGGTGGTTTGAGAGCATGTTGACCAAGTTCCTAGGCACTTAATGTACAAATCATGATTCTACAAGTTTTTGGCTAATTTTGGTTCCATTTAGAGGTCATTCAAGGGCACCTAAGGTCTTACCCCATGTTTCCATGCTGGGGAAGCTACTCTAGCATGGAAGATTGGGGGGAATGAATTTTGGAGATTAAAATAAGGTCAAATAAGTAAAATCTTAAGGTTATAAGATCCTAGGCTTTTCCAACGTAGATCTTTGACTTCCAAGAGTGTCATCTTGCCATCAAAAGTGGAAATGCAGCCTTGACACCTGCCCCCCACCCGGGCCATCATTTCCATGCTATATAACATGGAAGAGATCCTCTCCAATGTTGATAAGGCAAGAATCTCAAATCTAGGCCAATTCAGACCACAATTGACTATGCATGTTAGCTCCTAGAGTTTCCAAGGTCAAGGGCTATGGTTTTAGGTCACATTTTAGGACTTTTGGATTTTTTAATGGTTTTTTGAGCTTCCCCCCATTTTTCCACACTAACGATGGGGTGCTTAGCATGGAAGACTATGAAAAATAGCTTTTTAGTCATTTAGAATCAATATTCTAAGGTTTCAAGACTCTAGAGGCTGAATACAGGGTCCTAAGGTGCATTCATGATCATTTGATGTCATTCTAAGGTATTTATGAGCATCAAATGAGTCACCCCACTTTAGTATCCATGCTAGCCAACATGGAAGAGAGGGTCCCTAGCAGGGAAGAATAACAAATCTCAAATCTAGACTATTTTTAACCTAATCGACCATGCATGTATGCTCCTAGGATTTCTAGGGTCAAGGACTAGGGTTTGAGGTCAAAACAGGTTAGTTTGAAGGTTTGCTAAATGGTTTTTTAAGCTTCCCATGTTTTCCACATTTGGAATGATATGCTTAGTGTGAAAGATTGGGGGTGTAGCTTTTCAGCAATTTTGAATCATTTTTACAAGGTTTGAAGGCTCTAGCATGTATAAAATTGGTTGTAGGGTCCATGTAGGGTTGTAGGGTATTTGTTTGAGGTGTCTAAGGACTATTTTTAAGTCCTCCCAAAGTTTCCCCTTGCTTCCATGCTAGCCAGTGTGAAGAGGGGACTCCTAGCATGGAAGAACTAAGGGACCCTAATTTTGACATTTTCTATCATTTTGGCCATGCATGTGGGTTTCTAAGGTTTCTAATATTGACTACTACTGCCTAATGTCAAACCTTGGTCACTTCAAGGATTTTTAGATGGTTTTTGATGTTTTCCCATTTATTTCCATGCTAGGGTTCCTGTGCTCAGTGTGGAAGATTGGGAGAAAATGATTTTTTACTATTTATGATCAAGTTTTGTGAGTCTAAGTGTTCTAGGATGAGTATACTAGGTCTTGGGATGCACACAAGACTTTCTGGTGTCAGTTTGAGGCATCTCAAGGTTGTTTTGGAGTCCTCCCAAAGTTTCCCCTACTTCCACATTGATTAACATGGAAGAGGGGACTCCCAACATGGAGGAACTAAGGGGTTCTACTTTTTTCTAATTTTCATTAATTTTGGCTATATATGTGTGTCCATAGGATCACCAATGTTAACTATTGATGCTAGAGGTTGAAATTTGGTCATTTTAAGGGCTATAAGGGGGTTTTATGCTTCCTCCCTTTCATCCATGCTGGGGCTAGGATGCTCAACATGGATGGAATCCTCCTCAACATGGAGAATCCAAGGAGAACGAGTTTCAATCATTTCAAGTGGCTTCCAAAAGGATTACGTTGCATCTAAAAGTTAAACTATATGAAAACTTCAATAGTCTTCACTTTTCCCCTTTCATCCACATTAGGACGAGGGTGCTCATCATGGATGAGATCCTCCCCAAAATGGAAGAACCTTGGGGAGTTGATTTTTATTGATTTTTTATAGTATAGTTGCTTTCAAAGGGGCTATCTATATTCTAGTATTAGTTCAAGATAATGTAATATTTTTTTCTTGCTTCTAGAACCTCCAACTAATCTTCTTAGCTTCATCCACCTTGTTTCCATGCTAGGAATCATGGAAGAGCTCTCTCGTAGCATGTAAGAACCAAGAAAGTTAGATTTATATCAATTCAACAATCAATCAACCATGCATGTCTTCCTCTAGAGTTTCTAGTGTCAACAATCAATACTGGGTATCAAGATCTAGCGGTTTGGAGGCTCCTAGGTGCCTCATGTAATCCCCCCACCCCCTTCCTCTTCTTCCATGCTAGGCAAGATCACCCTAATGTGAATGAGAGTAGGATGATATTTTTATGCTATTTTCACTACTTTTAAGGTTTTTGGAAGCTCCAGAGGATTCTAGTAGGGTCTAGGAATCACCAAAGTAGGTTATTTGACTATTTTGGATCATAACTTAGGTTTTCATGCATACCCCCTAGGTTTCCATGCTAGCTCCACACTAGGCAACATGCAGGGGAATTCACTAGCATGGAATTAGCTATGGGAGGATAATTAACTTGTTTTAAGACCATTCTAGGCTACTAAAGGTTATGAGGGAGTACTAGGCTTTGAGAAATGGCTAATAGATAGTCAATTTGGGTAATTTTGGTCTTCCCCCCATCTATCCATGTTGGGGCTAGGATTCTCAGTGTGGATGAGACCTCCCCCAACATGAAACTACAAAATCCTAAGGTTTTAACCACTTTTGCTAGGTTTGGTGAGGTTCTGAAGCTACCAAGGATGTTTGGAGGGGTTCTACGTTATGTGGGCCTAGTTTGGGGGTCAAACTTGGACTAGATGGGGTGTTCAAGGGTAAGAATGGGTGTTACCCCCATTCTTCCATGCTGGGAACTATTGCCTCATTGTGGAAACCCAAGTTCTCTAGTTTTTTTCATGTCTAATCCCTTTTTGGAAGCCCAAGGTTGAAAAGGTACATTTTAGCTACTAAAAATGGTAAAATGGCCATGTTTTAATGGTTTTGTAAAGTGAGAACCATATATCCACACTAGGCATGATATCCCTAGCATGAATGCATGGAAGTTAAGGCTTGGTTATTTTTCTAAGTCTCAAAAATGCTCAAAAATTAGTGTTAATGTAATTTTTTGGCCAAGAGTGAGGGCATATGGTGGGTCCCACAACCAAAAAATTTAAAATTTTGAATTCTAAGCTTAGTTTCCACCAATCTCAGCATGGAGGAGAATTTCCCTCTTTTGCACTTTATTGCACTTGGAGTTATGAGGCACTTAATGGATAACTAGGGTTTACAGGTGGCCGTTTAGGTTTAGATGTGGTTTTTAATGACAAATTTTTACAAGTTTTGATCACAATTCTTAGTTTGGAAAATAATGCATTGGAGGAGAGCTCAAGTAGAGGTCTTTGTAGTAGATTCAACCCATCATCAACATGGAGGCATTATATCTTCCCTACAAGTAGCATTGAACACTCAATCTTCCTAAATTTCAACCATTTCTAGCATTGATCTAGCTCTGACACTCATGTAGCATGGAGGGAAGAGAAAAAATCACAAGATTCAAAATGTAGATGAGTATGCAAGGGATCTTTTAAGAATACCTGGAATTATCTCCATCTAGGCTTCCTCCATCGCTACTCCAAGGTAGGCAGTTCTGACCTTTTCTTGCCTTGGTTTCTAGTCATTTTTCTTATTTTTCTTACCACATGTTGGGATATTTTCTTTAGATCTACACTGATTGATGGGGTAAAATGTAATTCTAACAAAATCACCCTTCTTATTTTGTCTAATCCTACATATATCTATGGTTGTTTCATTGTTTTGGCTTTGGTAATGTTTTAGCTATGATGTATAACGCTATACAAGGTTGTAATTGTATTGTCATGAATTCCTTAAGAAAATTTGAATGAACACCTTAGAGATTTTTACAGGGGCTAAATTCACCCCTAAACAATATATTTTTACAATATATTAAGGAATCTCAATTGATTTTTATTTTTATTTTTTTCATGCAGGATCTTTCTAAAGCCTGCACTCATCATTGTTGTGTTAGTGGGCATCCCATGCTACATTGGCCACCCCAAGGCCAATACCCCTCTACTTGATATGACCTTGGATAAGGTCTCATTTTGGTTCCATCTAGGGGCAAGGTAATTCCTTGCTTATATCCTTCAAAACTTTAGTGTGATGTTATGGTCACGCTTGTCTACAAATGTGGCCAAGGTCATAGTGGAGATACTAATGTCTTAAGCATCTAGCCTAGTTTCTAGGTTTATTATTGACAACCCAATTCCTAGGATAGTAGGGGGAACTATAGACATGATTAGTCCATGCTACCTCATAGAGACCTAGACTATGCCAAAGTATAGTCAGTATAATGCTGACAATACTCTAATGGTGGCACATAAAGCCCACAAGATGTTCTAGAACTAGCCTGGAACCATGTACCATTTATAGGGGTAATTATGGTTATTATAGTATTTTTTTTATGTTTCTTGGCTTTATTAGCTAAAATAACTTTCCTAATTTCATCAGTTTTGTGAACTTCTTACAAGTATAGGATTAGTGATCAAGGCTTGATCACCAATGATCAAACTTTGGCGGTGGCTCAAATCACCTTGGATTTATTTACGAAGGGCCCCTAGATTAGAAATATTATGTATGAATAGTTAAGAGGGAATTTTTATGCATACACCAGTAGATTCAAACTTGTCTACAAGAAGTGTGTGGATGAAAGGATGATACACAACTAGTGGGTGGGCTCCAAGAGCTCCTTGGATCAGACCCTCGTAGATGGTACCTCCACTCAAACCACATCAAAGAAGAAGAAGAAAGGTAAAAATAAAGGCTATATCTTCTAATATTTTATGGTTATAAAAATTCTAAGTATTCTATTAAACTTACTTATGTTAATGCTAAACATTGGTTGTTATCTTCCAGAACCCACCATCTCTACTACTAATGTCACCTTACCACTTACAAGACATCATGAGGATACCCTCATACTAAATTTTGGTGAGGGGATACTAGCATAGGAGTGGATGAGGGTACACACACTTGGGTACATTCAAGAAAACATTCAATGTATGGGCTTGCTTAATTTGTTTATAGTACATATCCCTTCCATCCCCTCCATAGAGATGCTTCATGTCATCGACTCCTTCAATGAAGAAGTCGATCACTTCCACACCACCATCTGAGGTGTGCTGATTACCATAGCCATAAATGGGAGAAATTTTTGCAACTTGTTTGGTGCTCCCACTAATAAGGGAAATGTTTCCACTAGAATAGTGAAGGAAGCAGGCCATCATGAGGAAGATTTGAAGTGGCTTGGTGCCAACATGGGCCACTCTAAAATTTTCCTAGATAACTTCACAAACCCTAACATAAAGGATTTATATCTTTTGTTCAAGTATTGTATGTTTCCTAAAATATTGTAACAAAAGAAGGTAATCAACATCATGTAGAGGTGGACCTTTAAGAAGATCCCAATAGATGATGTCAATTTCAACTAGGCAACTACTTTGGCTATAAGGATCCAAGATGACATCCTTAGACTCTGCAAGGACACCTCTACCATAATCCACATGCATTTTTTATTTTTTTAGGTTACTTGAAGAGATTCTTGAAGTTCCTAGTGGTGTGAAAGAATGGAAAATGGATTTCCGAAGACCTAGACTAGCTTTCTAAAACTTGAATAAGGTACATTTATCCAATAGTATAGTTCCAGAATGCACTAGAAGGGATGGAAGATTCACTGTCCATTACCACCAAGGGTTTTGATCCTATATAATCCCTCATGATCCTAGCAAGCATCTTGGATGCCAAACAACAACACAAGGAAGCCAAAGGGAAAGCTAGGACTAAGCTCAAGAGGTCCATAGAGAAACCACCACCAACATTAGACCAACCTGCCATGAAGAAGCTTAAGTTTAAAATTAAGTCTTCATAGCAGGCAGTCACAGCTAATCTTTATTCATGTTTTGGCTATTCTATGTTTTAAGGTCTTAAGGCTATAGTATGATTTCTAGTGATAATCAATTTTCTATGTGCTATGGTAGTAGATAAGCATCAGGTTATGGCAACCCAAGCTACTACGGAGGAGGAGGCAAAGAGTTGTGTAGCTGCTATAGCTAAGGAGGAAAAAAGACATGTAGAGGAGGCACTCTTATAGCAACATGAGGCTGAAGGTTTTTCCAATGTTTATTTAGATGCCTTGTTCGGTGAGGTAGCACTAAACACATCCCCCATTATCATCCTAGAGAAAGAGGAGAAAGAGCTAGGTATGCACATGTTTTAACGCTTATTGTTATATCCTATTGTTTTAATTTTGGATTTCATCCTAACCCTTTAATGATTGTTATGCTTATACTAGTACCTGAGCCACCAATTTAGGCCCCTATCCCTAAGTTTTGTGGAAAACCATTGGTAGAAGTCCTGAAAAACATGGAGTTTATGTGTAGAATGGCTAAAGATATCATTGACCAATTACACTAAGTTGAACTTGAGATAGGTAAGAACTTTATTTTCTCTAACTTAGTTGTTTCACTATGTCATAGATTACATTTATGTTATTTCTATCTTAGGTTGTACATTATGTTTATGGTTGTATTTTATGGTTATGTAGTGCTTTATGTTGTGTGGAACCCCAACTGAAACATGGAGATTGACTCCTTACCAAAGCTTCCCTCCAATGTCTCTAGTGTACCCTTGAAGTCATATGAGATTACTACTAATCTCGCAATGTCATGTATCAAAACTTCATGGGAGATGGAGAGGTCCAATGAATCCCTATGGGAACATGTTATGGCCCTAAGGGAGAAAACTTAATAGTAGAAGGATATGATCAAAGAGCTCAAGGACTATAAGGCCTTTATGGAAACCAAAGTGGCTAACTCAGGGGAATTGTGGACCAAAGAGATCACATGGGCCCACTACTAGCATGTCATTTGGGACAAACTAGTGCTTTCATGTGAGATGGTAGAACAATAGATGCAGATGGACCTCATCTCTCAGAAGGTTGAGGATTGGAAAGATCACTACACTTGGGTTCTAGAGTGGGTAGGAAACAAAAGTAGCATAAGAGATAGTATAAGTTTGATCATGAGGCCTACCTAAAGTGGCTCAAAGAGGAATCAGTTGAATGATACAAGAGAGAGTTTTTCATTCAGCAGATCCAAGTAGAGAGCGCCTATTAGCTCTTTGAGAGTACTCTCATGGTGGAACAATCTCCTATTTCTCATATTACCACTGTAGCAAGTGAGAACTCTATAGCTACTATTACCCAAGAGCCTCCTACTTGGACCACAGTAGATAGGACTAGCATCCTCACCAGTGTTGATCTAGGAAATACTAATTGGATCACTGTGACAAATGACCAGATCCTCCATCATTTGGATGATGGCCTTCCCCATCTACCCTTGAAAGTCATGGAGCTAGAGTCCCCACATGTTTGATGCATTTTATGTTTTAGTTTATAGTTTAAGTTTTGGTTTTGGCTATTGGTTGCTAACTGGCCATGTGTTGTTCTATTTCAAGCATTAGGAGATATCAACGACCCTAGTGGCAAGGGTGGGAATGATCCACCACTTCCTCCTCCAGATGCCCCTTATAATCCTCCATGTACCTCTTGTTGGCTATTTGTTTTTACTTTTATGTTGATGGCTATTGTTAGCCAAGACTATGTTATAAATGGTTGTTATTATTTTTTGGATATTTTACTGCACAATTTGGCCATGGCTATGTATGTTATAAACATTTTAAATTTAAATTTTTGGTTTCATTTTTAGCTATATATGTTTTTCTAGTGACCATTGTAAATGTTTTCAATGTTGTGAATGGCTATGTTAATGTTTTTGATTATAAAATTAAATGGCTAATTGATGTGATAATATGCTAAACACAAATATAATAAAAGAGATGCTTGCTAGTATTAGGCCATGGTAGACCCAAGTTGTATTGTTTTTCTAATTTAAGACCATGGTGGGCCATGTTATCTGATTTTTTCTTACTAGTTTAAGGCCATGGTAGGCCATGTTTCCAGCATAAAGTCTTAGCAGATTATAATGTTAGTTTAGAGTCTTAGCGGACTATGGTTAAAAAGAAACTTATATATATATTCTTTGGTGATTTTATGTTTTCAATTTTTTATGGTTTTTTTAGTTTATATCATGCTAAATAAAGAAAATAGAGAAAGAAATAAGGCTATAATAAATGCAAATGCAAATAAAAGAAACTTCTAGGCTATACACATAAATAGTAAAATAAAGCATAAGAAGAAAGGAAATAACTAGTCAAAAAAGATGAAAACTTATGCTAAATGATTATGGTACAAATGGCTATAAAAGGTCACTAGGGTGTAACATGGAAGGAGTAGGATTGCACATTACCTCTACAAACTTATCTTGATATTTAAAAGGTTAGTAAATGTATAAGGCATATTCTACACAAGTTTGTACTCACCATCCCCTTCACTCATGATGTTGAAGGGGAGTTTATCCCATGACACATCCCATTGTCCATTGTTGTTGTTCTTAGGTTGCTCCTCTCTCTTAGGTTAGTGGACTTCATGGCTAGGAGTGTCTCCCTAAAGATCCACTTTAGAGCCCTACTTTATGTGTTGGCACATTTTTACCATTTCATGGAACAGGTGGACTTATTTGCAAATGGTGAGGTACAGAATCCTAATGAACTGAAACTATTCAAGGAGGATTATGTTCTTTCTTGTAAAGAATTCTGCAACAGTTAATTAACCATGAAGTTGGAATAGAAATGAAAATTTTTCTGAATTGAATGTTTTGAAAATCAAGGGATAATGACATTGCAATTGGGAATGTTGGCATGAGGGTTTATCTAGAGTCAAAAGAAAATGGTGATATATGACTTTGTGTAGATTTTAGAAATTTAAACGATGCTTCAAAGAAAGATAAGTATCCACTTCCAAGAATTGATGAGATGCTTATTAAAGTCTTAGGTTGTCAAGCATATTCTTTCCTAGACGGTTTTTTAGGTTATAATCAAATCGTGGTAGATAAGAATGATAGATTCAAAACAGCATTTATCACCAAATGGGGAACTTTCGCTTACCAAAGAATGCCATTCGGATTGTCGAATGTTGGAGCTACTTTTCAAAGATCAATGGATTTGGCATTTAAGGATTTATTAGGCAAATTCGCGGTGGTTTATTTGGACATTATTACAGTATTTTCAAAGAAAAAAGAAGATCATATCAATCATCTCCAACAAGTATTCGACAAATGTCGTGAGTTTGGTATTTCATTAAATCCTAAGAAGTGTATCTTCGGGGTTAAATCTGGAAGTCTATTAGGCCATGTGATATGTCAAGAAGGGATT
>MNCI01030582.1:156100-198398 GCA_015680685.1 Gnetum montanum | reverse complement strand
TGAAGGTTAGAGAGAGCTAATGGAGTTTAAGAGAGCATTGAGAAGGCCTTTTATTCTAGATGTGATGGGATGTTGCCCTGAGCATGTATTGAAGGCTTATCTAAAGGCTAAATCTTGTGGAGCTCCAAAGGAATGCCCTTTTATGGCTTGGCTATCTGATGAATTTTCTTTTCTCACTTGGGGTTTGGATATAGAGTCCAATGTTTGGGGGCGATATCAAGATTGCTCCAAAGAAGAAGAGAAAGAAGAAGAGCCACCAACTTATCGAGAGTCATCATGGGGATGGGGAGAAGCTTTGGCCTCTCAAGAGGAAAATGAAGGAGTCAATGGAGAAGAACAAAAGAGCTCTTCCAAACAAGAAAATGAGAAAAAGGTTGAAGAGAAAGCTCCACTAGATCAAGGTGAGAGCTCCACCAAACAAGAAGACAACAAGACCGCCTACATCACATCAGAAATCTCCTATGAAAAGGTGAAGGAGATGAGGATTCCCACTAGGGTAACCCTCACAATTCAATTTCCATCCCAAGAATAGTCCATGAAGGACTTGATGATGTACAGTTTATTATTTTTCTTAGGAATGAGGTTTTTGTCCCATTGTACCTTATGTTAAATGGGAATTTTCCTCAAAAAAGATTTCTTTTGAATGTAAAAATTCAATGAAAATTTCAGCATGTTTCAGCTTGAAATGTAGTTACACAAGTTTCTTTAAGTTTTTAAGGGGGGTCTGATATCATCAAAAAGGATCACACTTGAAGTCTTGGAAGATTTGTAAAGAAGATTTCTTGGAAGATGGCTTGCTAGAATAAAGATTTCAGCCTCTTTGTCATGGTCCTGTGAGTTATGTATTTCATTTTTTGTTTTGTTTAAATTGTCTAGCTAGTGGTTTAGATAGTATCATCCTTGGCAAGTAATTTTGGGATTTTTAGATTGCTCTTACTATTTTTGTTGCATGATAGAAATTTCTATTAAAATTTTGCCATAGAAGTGCTTGTGTTTAAAAGCCTTGAGAGCATTTTAGTAGTAAATTTCATTAGTGTGCAATGTGTGGGAACTGCTATTAGGATTGTTGTAAGAAAGCCTCTGTTTGTAGTCACGCCGTTAAACAATTCAGTAGTCGAGAGGGTTCAGAAAATCTTTGGTATTTTGATGGGACAAAAATAGCTTCTTTTTATCTTTAAAGTGAATTCTTGTGGTATTTCAATCAGAAATTGTCAAGTCTTTTAAAGGTTCTGTTTGAATGCAATCGTTGACATCTATTATCTAGTCAAATGGAGTCTCGTACGTGGTAGTTTACGCAGCAATTTTTGGTAGTATAATAGGATTATCTTGAAGATATTGCTTATTTGAGCCTTGGAAGTTTGAAAAATTCATAGATATTGAATTTTGGATAGCTTTATTGCGAAGTGTTTACTCATGTCATTTTGCCTTGTTTAAATATTTTAGGTCTACAAAAATCTGCTTTCTTTTCTTTTCTGCTTATTTCCATCGAATCTTGCTCTATTTCTAGTTTTCTTATGGAACTATCTCTTTCTCTGGGGAAAATTAGGAGTAGATTGCGGAGTTGTGCTCAAATGCTTTTGCAAAATTTTATTTGTTACAAGTAGGTATTATAAGGACCGCGTAGACTAGGCAGTTGAAAAAAATAGGAAATTTTCAAGAACTCACAATACTTGACAAAGTTGGCTGAATCTCTTTAAAGTAAGTCATTTGTAGTTCACACACAATGCAATTGTTACATTTTACACAACCACATGCTGTAACAGCACACACACATACTCACATTAACTACTGAGTTTATTTGGAGGTATCTGGGCCTTGGTGTTGCCAAGGACCAGCAAGCACCTAAATCTTGTTCGAGGACACTCGTTGGCAGTCACATCCCAAATGGTCACCAACATTATGTTTACATTATTGACAACTAGGGAAACTGCACTATCACCATGGATGATGATTTGAATTCCCTCATAAGGAAGATGAATTTATTAGTGGATAGGTAAAGACATGGATCATAATTGAGACAACCAAGGTCTTCCATGAATAAGGTTAAATCCTAGCATCTCCTATGCCACCAAGAAATTGGTGGTTATGGGGAATTACGCCCTTGAAATAAAGTCCAAGGAGATAGACCCCTTAACAACAACCCTTGATCCATTGAAGGATTTGAGAGTTGTTGTTGTTATAGGCTATATTTATTTCATTAAGCCCAAGCATTCAACAATGGTACATGGGATGACATTTGTTGCGACCCCATCAACAACATGCACCCAATGCACTTTAAGCTACCCTACACATATGGTTATGAATAAAGGAGCCCTAGTTCCTTCACCATTTTGGGGATTGGCCTTGATTTCACTATCATGAAATAGTAAGGGTGTTGAATTTTCCTCCCTTGGTAAGAGAAGAACCATCATTACATGGATGGATTCCTCGTTAGTAGGGATTTTCTCACTAATGGGGATGAAATTTAACATTTTGACTAGCGCCTCATGATATGTGGTAGAAGTCATGATTAGGTCATACAGGCTTAGAGTTTTATTCTTTTGCTTTAGAAATTACCTAACCTAATCCATTACACTAAAGAAGGTCATGGGCTTGTTACCCCCGTTGTGCTTCACTTCCTCCATGTGCCCCAAAATGCAAACTTTAGCCTTACATGGTTGTTGTTGGGACTTGTACTCTTTGTTCTAGTTATGAGCTTTAGGGTCCTCTTGTGGCTTGTTGGTTGAAGCGAGCTAAGTAGAGAATGTCATGGGTATAGCCAAGATGGGAGTGGGCTTCAGTGGATCGACTTCCTTTCATGCCTACATCTGCTTGTCACCGTTGTTGCCAAGCTTTTGCTTATGCTTCTTCCTTTGCATGTTCAAGGTGTTTTGGCTTTCAATCATTGGTTATGAGGAAGAGGCAATAGCATTGGCCATCATAGGAGGTCATTGTGTGGTCATGTTATTTGGTTGGGCTACAACTAGTGGATTTGTGTTAGGCTATGGCACCTTGATGACAAAAGGTTTCCTTTGAGGTACTTGTGATGGTACTATCACAACAAAAGGGGGTCTTATGCTATTAAAAGCTTAAGAGTATCTTTCATCATGGGGGAGTATCTGGATTATGAATGGTTCCTTCACTAGTCTCTAATTGTCATCAATGTTGAATTCTAAAATAAAATAACAATTGTTATTTTCATTCAATGGGTTCTTGTACACTTGCATCAATTGATTTTGTGGTCAAACTAGGTTGGAAGCATCTAAGACTAGCTCTCCTCTATCTATCATCTTCTACAACTCATCCTTTAGTGTGAGTAGAAGTCTATGTCATGACTATGCAGTTAGTGATAGTGGCAAAAGTGGTCTAGTTTAAAGTACCTGGGCAATTGAGGGTCTTCCTTGGTTGCCCAAGTGGGATCCTTTGCTATTTTTCATAGACACTCATGCTTCTTTCAAGTGGCTTCAGTCATCTACTTGTATTGCATGTGCTTACTATTCATCTACTTGTATTGGATGGGTTCAAAGGTAAGGCAATGTATTTGCTTCGATTTTCCCACTTAAAATTCAAACTAGTTGTAATCTATGTAATGGCCCCATAAGTCGATGGTTGGCTATCATGGTTGTTAGTGAGCATCTTGGGTGGGTGGTTCCTTGGCCTCTAGTTAGTGGTCTTTACCTCTTTGGCTATATTTTCTATGGCCATATTGTTTTCTTTTTCTTTTTCCTTGTCCCTCTATGTATGCTAATTTTTATATGCTACATAGGCCAAATCATGACTAGCCTTTGCAACATCCTCTATATTCTTGGTTTGGGAAAACACTTGGCTAAGGGATTGTGGATCAAGATAGTAAATTTTTAACTTGATAAATTCATTAACCACCCCCTTGAATATGGCCAAAAGATGGGTATTAGCTATGGGCTTTAGCATTTCATTTAGTAGTCCATTCAACCATTGGATGAACTTCTGTACAGGCTTAAGGGATCCCTACTTGACCTTTCATGAGTCGGTTAGGCATGGTGTCAAGCTTCAAGTTGTACTTGAAGTGGTTAAAAATTGGACTATCAAGTCCTCAAGAGAGGATATGGATCCTCTAGGTAATGCACAATACCAATCAAGCGATTTTCTAGTTAAATACATAAAAAATCCTCATGATAGTATGAGGCCACAGTTGCAATAGTAAACACTTTGATCTAAAGATTATAAGGTGGGGATTTGGGTTACCTTCTCCATTGTATTTGCTGAACTATAAAATAAGGAGACTAAGAGGAAGTGTTAAGGGTGGGACCATATGACTAATGGGATCATCCTGGTAGAAATCCATAATCTTAACACTTTGAGAAGTAGAGGCTTTAAGCCTCTTTAACTCCTCCATTAGATCTCAAATCATCTGGAAGGCTTGATCCAAGCCCCATGGTATTCCTATTAGCTGCAAGGCTTGCACATATGGCTACAACATCTATTGTGAGGCTTGTGCCCTTGCTATGGATTGCAATATAGAATGGAATGGTTGCGTTATGATTATAACTTGTGGGCTAAATAAGGAAAAGGATGTTTATGCTGGTACCTAAGGCACAAATGTAATAAATGGAATGTGTGACCCCTAAGTTGCTTGGGGTCCCATAATGGACCCCACCTTGCTAGTCAATGAGCTAACAGTAGTAGCTACCACTATCATCAATCAAACTGACCTAGGTTGGGTAGCAAGGGGCATGGATAAGTGAAATGGCTGGCTACGACACCAATTGTGCTTGGTGTGCAATGATGATGGCCAAACATGATCAAATACGATGGCCATAAAAGCAATGGGATGTGTCCAAAGAAAGAGGCAAAGGAGGTAGAGGTGGGTACTATGGCCTTGGGGGTCCCTTGTTGAAAAAATGCCCCCACAAGGTTTTTAGGCTTAGAATCCACCTTTAATTCATCATCCTCCTCTAGTTTCCCCATGAAGGTAGCCTTCTAGTTGTCCTCATCAACCTTAATGAGAAGGGCTAAGATGCTAGCATAGACATCATTGAGAGATATTTGGTGATAGGGGGAGGGAATATACTCCTTTCCATCACAATGGATGAGCATGAATTCCCTCTTGGCCTTTGTTTTCACTCATGGGATTACCATGCTAGCTTGGATCTTAGTGCAAATGAAGTTATAATGTTCTTCATTTATCTCAGTGAAACTAAGACTTTATCCCCTAAGTATAAGAGATTGTCTGCATTCCATTACAACAAGGTCTTTGGGGTCATAAATCCTCATATGTTATTGATCTAACCCATTGCTAGTGTAGTTATAGGCAACTTGGTTGATTATGGAAAATACATGGCTATTTCATTAAAAATGGCTTGAAATAGGCTCTAAAAGGAAAAAATAGAAGTACATCCCAATAAGTGAAATTTAAAAATGATCAAAGAAAATATAAATGGCTGAAAATGTAGCACTTTCTATAATTAGTAATGGGGGTAAGGGGGTTTTACCCCTTTTACTAAAAATAGAAAGCTAGAAAAGTTGGTAACAAGACTCACCCATGCTAGTCCCTTAACTACCTCTATGCTACATATGGCTAGGGGAAAGAAAGGGGGGTGAGAGGGGTGGAATCCCATACCTTTCTAATCCAACATTGATGAGAGGGAAAAGGTTGAAAACCAAAGTGGAAAGTTGGTGTTTTTCCATTGGAATTTGCTATTAGTAGGCTACCAATTTTCTCAACTAGCAAAGATCGGGGGAAGCTAACTTTTGCAAGTTTCAAGGTTTTTGGAAGGATTTCATCATCCACCTTGAAAACTAGAAAGAATTAGCAGCAAAAAGACAAATGGATGAAAGGTTTCAATGTTGGCTTTGGACTAAAAAATTTATAGCAACTACTATGAAAAGTCACCATCCAACCACCTACAACTTCTACATTGTAGTATTTTTCATAAAGGGGGGAAGAGGTAGCATTGGTTTCTCAAGGTTTTGGCTACAAAAAATTAGAAAAAGGATTTTAACTTGCAATGTTGGCTATGGAGGAGATAAATCTGGTCACAGAAATTAGGCTAGGGCCCTCCTTCTAGCACCAAAAAACTATTGCAACCAAAAAAAATTGATTACTAGAAAACTAATGGATCAGTGCAATAGCCTCAATCCCAAATCCCCAAGGCCTTCAAAAAAGTGAGATTTGAGGTATCCTAGATGGTCTAGTAGATCACCCAAGGACTTATTAAATGCAAAATAGTGGGTTTAGAAAAACTGTAAGAAATTACAAATCTGTAGAAATGGAAAGCAAATGCAAATTACACACAAAATGAAACTTTAAAACTTTGTTAAAATAATAAAGAATGAGTTTCAGAAATTGGTACAAGAAATGCCCATGAGAGAGCAAAGGAGGGTTCACTTGGGTAGGAATTCAAAGCCCATTAAAGCCAATGTGATTTACTTCACAATCTAAGTACTAATCCACTCTTAATGCTTTTGAACCTCCTTTGCTACAAACTACAGATCTACAACTTGGTCATTACTAGAGGGTGAGAAAAGTGAAAAATTTGGCTACCAGATTCCTTCACACTAGGGGTTCGAAATCTCAAAAATGCAACATTGATACCAAAAATCCATAAGTCTATGGGGGATGACAAAGGTTATAATAATATTGCAGTGGTTCCATGCTAGGAAGCTCCAAGAAGCTACATCTCTACTAAGGAAGTAAGAGCTCTTGGATGCCAAATGCTAAGGGTATTAAATTGCTAAAAGTCTAGAACAAATTCCAAGGGTATGAAATTGCAAAATGTTTGAAACTATCAATGGTGTTTAGGTTTTGGTTTTATAGGTTTTGGACCATGATTTTTGTTGCAAATTGGCTAACAGATTGGCTAGAAATTTCTACCTCCTACAAGTGAGATGGATGTCCAAGCTTGGAGGGGATTACCATAGAAATTTCTACCTCTTGCAAGTATTTCTAGCATAGAAAAGTGTAAATGCCCCCCCCCCCCCCCCCCCCCCCCCCCCCCCAGCCCAAATATAAATACTATGTGACTTTTTTCACTTAGGGAATAAAGCTTTAACCACTTATGAGGCATTTTTTAGCTCCAAAAGTATGAAGAATGTGAGATTTCCCTTCATGGGTTAAAATCTTCAAATTTACAATGAAATTTTACCTTAAGTTTCATGGGGTGAAGGCTACATGATGAAAAATTATTATAACATGTAAATTTTCATGGTGTTTCATTAGCCACACTAGTGCATCCTCCACCCATGTTGCCCAGTGTGGGTCCAATGTGGATGTCCTAGGGATGGACCATAACATCCTTGTCATAGTTTCAAATAATCATAGAATTCACTCTGATAGCCTAGACACCTCCTCATGATCTCCAGTATTTGAGAATAGCTAAAATTTGGGTTAATTTTCATGTCTGAAGCCTCGCCCATGTTGGTGTATTTCCATCCATACTACCCAGCATGGGTGCCATATGGGTAAGACATAAAAGCCATTCCATAGCCAAAAATAGCCATGAAACATGCCCTAGTGACCATAAAACCCTACCAAAGCCTCCCAAAGTCATTATATGCTAGCAAATTAATGAAAAATAGTAAAACGCTATCATACCCCTCCCATCCATGCTGGGGCCATGTTGCCCAACTTGGCTTAGCGGGGATGACTACATAAAATATCAAGGAACACTTAAATTAATCAATTTCAATGTCAAATCTTAACCATCACCCCCTGCAACCCTGGCAACTCTGAAATCCTATCAAATCTTATCAAAAGTATCCTAAACCATGCATTCAAGTGAAGCTACACTAGGGGGGACCCTATCCATGCTAAGCAACATTGCCCTAGCATGGATGAAGGAGGTATAGCCCATAACTTCTGATATTTTCATCAAAATTAACATGTGTTAATGTCCTAGCCTTCTCAGGCACTTTGGGTAGCCAAAACTTACTAAAAATAATTGTATTTCATGATCACTTTTACCTTCACACTAAGCATCCTCCTCACCCATGCTAGACAATGTGGGTCTATTATGCCTACCTTAAGGGAAGCTAATGGAGGATCATAGATGCATCAACATGACTCCAACTTATACCATCCTAACCCTAGAATCCTATCAACACCTCTAGAATCCATTAGACCTCATACAACCAACCAAAAATAGCAAAAAGTCATCTGCCTTACTCATCCATGTTGGGGCCATCCTAGCTAGTATGGCATAGTGTTGTTCTAGGGGGAATGACTCCTAGAACCATCTAGAAGTCTTAAAAACTATCATATTTGATCCTAAACCCTAGCCATTAACACTAGAAACCCTAAGGGCTAACATGCATGATCAATTTGTTGCTAAAAATTGTCAGCATCTCATATCTCAAGGTATCCACACATGAAAAGGACTAAGTCATGTTGGGTAACATGGCTCTAGTGTGGGTGAATCACCTTACCACTTTTGACATTAGATCAACATTCCCAAAGATCAAAAACCTACATTGGTAAAGCCTAACACCCCACATCTTTGAGTTTGCATTTGTTTGACCTTATTTTAACCTTGAAACTCATTAGATCCTCTTACCCAAATTAGAGAAATGCTGCCCAGCATTGCTTAGGGGGATAGACCCATACATTACCTAAAATAGCCATAAAACCTAGCTAAATTTGACCAAAAACCTTAAACATCACTATTTACTACCTTAGAAGCCTAAAAACTTGGTCAATTTACCTACAGAGCAATCCCCAAATCAAAAAGTGAGAGCACCCCCACTAAGCTATGCTAGAGCCATGCAACATTCTCTTAAGAAAGGGATAAGTTACAACCCATGCAACACTTTATTAATAAATCATTTATTATGAGTGGATGACACAATGTCAAGAGGCCTTTAAAAACCTTAAGTAATAATTGGCACTACTACCAATGTACTATCCACCACAAAAGGATAAACCCTTTTACATCTACCTTGCTATCTCCAACACATCCATTGCCTCTCTACTCTATCAAAAATGAGATGATGGAGTAGAGTTACCAGTTTACTACCTTAGCCATGCATTAGTTTCCCATGAGACACAGTATACCAAAGTGGAGAAGTATTATCTAGCACTAGTCTTCTCATTAAATAAGTGGAGACACTGCCTATTTAGAAGCCAAGTCAATGTCATTTGCAAAGATAATGTACTTAGAGCCATAATGACCAACATCTATGAGAGTAGTCATATAGCCTAATGGAAAGCCACAACCATAGAGTTTGACCTTCATTACATTTCTCAAGCATCAACGAAAGGTAAAGCTATAACCGTACAACTTACGATTATGCCCATAGATGACCATGCAACAATAGATGCTGAGTTTCCCAATGAACATGTTAACACCATTAGCCAAGTGCCTGAGGTCTATGAGGTAGTCATGTACTTTGATGGAGCTTCAACTTTCCATAGAGCCAATGTTGCTTCCATCATAACATTCCAATTTGGTGAAATCCAACCATTTGCCTACCAATTCGAATTTTCATGTACCAATAATGTAGTAGACTGTGAGGATTTGATCAAAGGAATGATGGTAGCTCATGACCTAGGAGTCAAATTCTTAATGATCAAAGGTGACTTAAAACTTGTGGTTAACTAAGTAATTGAGGTTTATGCATGGAAAGCCAAACATCTACAACTTTACTATGACCTAGGAAAGAAACTATTACACCAATTTACAGACACTGATATCGAACATGTACCTCAAACCAAGAACACCATAGTAGATGGAATTGTAATGCTAGCCCTTAGTATGATGCTAGATGTGCTTAGTAAGTTTCCCATCTTAATTGTGAACTATACCATTTTCATCATGTAGAGTGCTAAGGATACATTTGTGGCCATAATTCATACTCCTCCCCAAAAATAGTGGTATGAAGATATCAAGTTTTACCTTATGCATGGTAAAGCTTCACAAGGCTTGACTACTACTAAAAAGGATGATGTATGTAAATTATCAAAATAGTATGTCATAGTAGGTGATAACACATTATGTTGATAGTCCTACAATGACGTATTGTTAGTGTTCTTAGGAAAATCCAAATCCCAAACAATCCTAGAGCAAGTTCACAAGGGTGTATGTGGGGAACATATAGGACCTAGAGCTATGGCCACTAAGATTAGATGATTAGGCTATTATTGATCCTATATGGAAAGTGACTGCCTGCAGAAGGTTAAAACCAGGTTAAAACCTATGACATGTGCCAATGGCATAGTAACCTTATACATGTACCACCTACTATGTTACACACTACTCAGATCACTTGGCCATTTCAAAATTGGGGTTGGATATCATTGGACCTATAATGCCTAAGTCTTCCATGAGACATAGCTGCATCATCACTACAACCAAATACTTTACAAAGTGGATTAAAGCTATTCCCCTAAGAAGGCAAACATATAAATAGGTCTATATATTCATACTATACAACATTGTGACCTATTTTGGCATACTTATGATCATATTCATAGATAATGGACCAAAGTTTAGTAGCCAATAAACAAAGAACTTCTTTCATAACCTAGGCATTAAGCACTTCTTCTCATCACCTTATTACCATTAAGTCAATGGACAAGATAAAGCAAGTAATAAGGCCATCATCAACTTGCTCAAGAAGATGTTAACTAATAGCAAACGTAAGTGGCATGAGTGGCTTTTCCATGCACTCTGAGCCTACAGAATAACATTATGATTAGCAACTAGTGTAACCGCTTATAGCCTAGTTTATGATTCTAAAGTTATTTCACCTCTTGAATTGTAGGTACCATCACTTTTAGTAGCCTTATCTAACTTCATTAATGATGAGCAGAATAAAAAGTGACATACCATGAACCTAGACTCAGTGGAGGAGTAATGGATGTGGATGCTTGCTCATATTGAGTGATACTAGGAGAGGCAAAAATGATAGCACCACCATAACGTGACCAAGCATAAGGTCAGCAAGGGTGACATAGTTCTTAAGACCATCCATGAGCATGTAGACAAATTCTCAACCAACTGGGAAGGGCCTTTCTTGATCACTAAATCCTACAATAATGGAGCATTAAAGATAGCTGATATGGATGGGAATGAGTTGGCTAATCTAGTCAATCATTCCTATCTGAATCCTTACTACATGTATCCTACAACAACTAACATCAATAACAACCATCATAGCCAACAACAAGAGAACCTGTATGACCATATTTTGCATAATGGTGGAGCTATTAAACCTTGTAACATGGTGATCCATGGTAGCCTAGCTTTATCATTTTATGTGGTCTTATGTAATGTATTATAACAACATTTTTTCATTGTTTGGTTTTCTTTTCCTAATGGAGTTATGCTTGTAGGATGAAGCCTGTAAGTCATCATGAAGATACAACTCATCATGGTAATAAGTCATCATGTGGCCTTGATGTCGTAAGATTTGATGTGTTTGTCTTGCTACATCAAGAGTGCTTGTATCACATCATTTCCCATTACCATCTCCTTGAACCCAACACTGTAGCCTTATTTTAGCTTCCTTACCCTAAGCAACCATTGTTGTGACCAAAATCCTCAATTGTTGGAATGAAAACCAAGGATTCTTGGTGCAAGCAGTTCCCCAACCATGAATTCCTAGGGCCTCCATGATAAAAATGGGATTCAAGGCACCCTTACTAGTCTAGTAGATTAACCAGGGACTTATAAGATGCAAAATGTAGGAGTATAAATAGATCTAAATAATGCATAGAAAATAAATTTATTTTTGAACACAAAACTCAAAACTTAGAACTTTATGGAGAAAAGAATAAAGAATAAGTTAGAGAAATGTGTATAAATTTTTCCTAGATGAGAAAAAAAGGGAGGCTTTAGTTCTGTAGGAGCTCAAAGCCAATTAAAGCTGATGTGATCTACTCCAAAATCTAGGTGCTAAGCCACTCCTGATGCTCTGAAACCTTCCTTCACTACTGTAACCTTGGATCTACCAATTAGGTCATTACTAGGGGGTGATAAAGTTATAAAATTTGGATGCCAAGTTACTCCATGCTAGGGTTTGGAAATCCCAGAAGTGTAGTTTTGACATCAAAATCCACAAAATCGCATGTCCATAATGCTTCCATGCTAGCATTTAAGAGAATGCAAGTATGGAAACTTGCAAGAGCTCTTGAGTGTGATGTCCAAAAATGTTAGTGGCTGGAACACCAAGAGGTTGGTGGACGTAAAGCCTAACCTCAAATCCATGTGAGGGTCATGCTAGGAAATGGAAACAAGATTCCATGAATAGTCTAGTTGATCAGATAGGGACTTATTTGGTGTTGGAACAATCTTATGTAACAAGGGTTTATACTACGTTAAGCGTAGACACTGGGACTAGCTAAGCCAAAGTGTAGTAGGGTGTTCCAGCTTGAAAATGGCAACATGAATGTGCAAATATGTAGCAAACAACAAATAATATGAGAGTTATACTCAATACCAAAGAGAAATTCTTGGAAAATGAAATGGAATAGAGCTTAAGAACAAAGAAATGCACTACCCCAAAAATGGGGAGCATAACTTTTGCTAGACAAGAGATGAGAATGGCACTTGGTGTCAAGCAGGCACAATGGTAGTGTAGCAATGTAGTCACAATCTCTAGGATGCCCAGGATGTGGAGCTAATGGCTACAATGGAGAGTGAACGTACTAGGTTGGTTGTTGGCATGTTCTATGAGTGTAATGTAATGGTGGACTACATTTTAGGAGGCACCAAGGTGCAAAGCTTAGATGCTCAAGTGTACGAGTGTCAAGGATGCTCAGACAACTAAAATACCCAATGCTCTTTTGATTTGCCAATGCCTAGAGTGCTAAATGTTAGGGCATTTATAGGGCTAGGTTTAGGATTAAATGTGAATAAGATGCCATGTGGCATGAGCATACACAAGGTTACGCTAGGATGTTATGCTCTCATGAGAGTAGCAAAGTGTTACACTCTGAAGAATAGCAACAGGACCCTAGAGACTGCTGAACTATGACTACACTACCTAGACTACCTATGCCAAAGTTTGAGAGACTGCAATGTGCCTGCAAACAATACAAAACCAATGCAACTTGGAGTGTCTGCTTTGGGATTACGTCTTTCCCTCTTTCAAGTAGGGTCAAGTGTAGGGAAAATTTTGGGGACCAATGAGGGTGCAAAAGAAATGCAAACTACTAATCTTGGTTGCCTACAGGATGTCAAAGTTGAGACAAAGGTCGATGCTAAGTTCTAGAGGCTTTTGGAGGCTGTTGAAAGCTCTTCCCTAGTGTCAAGCTGGCTACAATCTAGAGCATAACACAACAGTTAGTGAAAATTTGCAAAATTTTGATGCTTCACACTAGTTACACTAGGTATGTTGGGGAGCATAATAGAGCATAGCAGGGATACTTAGCCAAATTTTGATGAAATCTATAATCTTCCTTTATGGTACATTGGATACACTATGGAGCATAGTAGGAGAGGCAGCCTCAAAAGTTAGAAAATGTGCCAACTGTGTCTTCCATGTTGAGCTAGCTTGATAGATCCTTATCCAACACTTAGGCAAAACTGGACACCTAAACCTATGTCATGCTTGCTACACTGTGGAGCATAATAGAGCTTAGCAACCCAAGAGATAGAAAATTTTCTAAACTATTTTGTCCATCCCAAGTGATCCTTAACTACTTTTCGCTTATCACTTGGGCAAACTAGCCATGGAAGTGTGTGCTACACTGGCTACACTAGGGAGCATAGTAGGTAGACTTAGAGCATAGTAGGACACTTAGAAAAATTTTCATATGACTATTGCTAACACTTAGAAAAATCTTGCAAAACAAGCCTCAATGTGTGTTACGATGGATACACTAGAGAGCATAACACCCACACTTAGAAAAAATTTACCAAGTTTTGACACTTAGATAAATTTATTATCAAAGACATAGAAGCTTGAAATTGATGGTGTTTCATTGGACCCTCTTTGTTGATGTCTAGAGGATTGGCCTGAGAGATGTCAACAAAGAAAATGAAACACCATGGCAAACACGATACCAACACCACTCATCGATGCCTAATTAGACAGTGCTTTACTATGCTTGAGAGTGCCAACAAAATAAAGTATAACAAGGAATAGGTTAGGGAGATGGATTAAGGGATAACAAATGGGAAGGATGTTCATTGTACATGTAACTGTAGGATGCAACATTATGATGGCTTGTTACCAAAGCATGGTCCCTCGTCAGAGTGCCTGTGAGGGAGTCAGCATGCAAAGATAGCCCACCCTTAGAATTTTGACCTCTCGTTGGAGTGCTTGTGAGATGGTCAATCTAGGGTTGGATCGATTGTGAAATAGAAACTTTTCTATTTTTACTTGGGCACTTGTTTTGTCCCATTTCTTTTACTCTTGGTTTTATTTTTCTTTTGTTTTTCTCTTTTTTCTTTTTGCATTTTTCTTTCTTGTTTCTTTTCATTTTCTCTCTCTTTTTATTTTGTTCTTAAAGATGATGTTTCACTGCTAGGAAAACTATACAACACTTAACAAAGTTTTCTTAGAAGTGACCGTGTCCCATCTATAGGATAGGTGTTTCCTCCCTAGGATGATTTGTGTTACATTTGCTTGGGGCTTTGACCAACCCACAAAGGATCCCCATTAAATAAGTTGTATTACATCTATTATGGGTTCTGCGGTTGACCATAGGAAAGGTACCATTTTCATCAAAGAAGCTTTTAGGGAATGTGGGAAAATGAAAGATCAAGAGGTAGAGGTAAATTAGCTATAGTAGGGCAATAGGAATGTACACTCTTAAGTAGCTTAGCAAGTCAAAGCCGACACATTGAAGCAATGCTGTGACTTTCCACCGAGATTAAATGCATCCTTGAATGATGCCACAAAGGCCTTATCTTACAAATGCAACATAGAGAAAATAAGAAAAACAACCACACCATGTGAGATGAAGGTGAAGTCCTATTTGCAAGTGCATTGCAAGGGCCACGAATGTTGTGTCAGTTGCAAGTACATGTAGTGTCCAAAGCAAGAAGGCCAGTGTGGATGTTGGTGGCAATAGGTTGTAAAAGCTCTAATATCCACACCATAAGTGAGCATTTGGGTGGCTAAAAGCATTAGAAATGAAGGTTCTTAGGATTTCTCACCAAATATAGGAGCCAGGAAACCCAACAGCATGGTAGAGAATCGCACTATTGGATGCTCTTCTAAACTTAGGCAATGGTGAGGGCTGTAGGATGGTAGTGATGTGGTTGGGCCATAATACCTTTGGTTCTCCAACAAGTGAAGTTGACAGTGAGGGCTTTAGCAAAGATGATTGGCCATAGTTGCAATAGCTCTGTAAGGTCAACAAGATGTCAAAAGGCATCTCCAGAAGATCAGCAAGATGCCAAGGATAATGACGTTGCAAATGCTCTAGAGGGTTTTTTCCTAATGACATCAACTTCATTCTAGAACTGCAACACCCCACCCCACCCTACTTGAGAGGTGTGGGTAGGTGATGAAGGATTGGAGTCATTCATGCTTGCTTGCCCATAGAACCATGTCTATTGAACTATGGATGTTGAATTTTGAACCTAGTTTTAGGTCTTAGTAGACTGCATGTTATGCTAGTTTAAGATCCTAGAAGATCATGAACCTAGTTTAAGGTCCAAGCAAACTGTGATGTGCTAGTTTAAGGTCCTAGTAGACCACTGTGCTACTTTAACATCATAGCAAATGGTGGATGGCCAGTTTAAGGTCATAGCAGACCATGTTGTGGGTGCCAATTTAATGTCATAGCCCAAGGTCATTCTATGCTAGTTTAACATCATAATGGACATTCTGTGCTAGCTTAATGTCATAGCAAATGTTTGCTTATCTTGATTTGTCATTGGCATGGCAATGCATACTAGACATAGTACGGATTTAGGTATGAGTGGTTAATTGGATTGGCAAACTCATTGTCATCTAGATCAGCAAGCTTGAAAGCTCTATTTTCATAGGCATTTATGACCAAGAAAGGCCATTCCTAGTTAGCTAAGAATTTGTTCGTGGACTTGTGAATAACCTTGATGATGAAATCCCCCTTTTTGATCAAGTGTTGATGTTGATTATGATGGTGCTTTTGCTGTTGCTTTTCCCGGTGCCACTTGATGAAATCAAGTGTTTGCATGCACTCCTCCTCCATAGAGTCAAGGTCAATGGTTCTCAACTCACTTTTCTGAACCTCATCAATGAAGCTCGAGAGGATCATACGGAGCAATGGGACCTACAATTCAAGAGGCAACATTACTTCAGATCCATACATAAGACTATATGATATAACTTGTTGTTTTTTTGCATGTTGTACAATAGGTCCATAACACATAGTCTAACTATTCATGCCATCGCCGCTTATTGTTGCTAAGCATCCTCTTTAGAAGGTTGACGATGACTCTGTTCATATCCTCCGCTTGGCCATTCACTTGTGGGTAGTACAGTGATGAAAATGAATGTTTATTGCCAAGGTGTTCACAGAAGGCTTTAGTTTCTACACTGCTAAGTTGTGGCCCATTGTTTGTGACTATAGTCATGGGTAGACCAAATCATGTCACTATGTTGTCTCAAATGAATTTGCAAACTTCTTGTCATTTTGTCCTTCTAAGGGGAATGGCTTCAACCCACTTGGTAAAATATTCAGTTACAGTAATGATGAAGCTATGTCCTACAGAAAACTTAGACGTTATAGGTCCTATGATGTCTAATCCCAAACATTGAAATGACCACATAATTTGCGTAGTATGCAGTTCATTGGGGGGAACATGCATTAGGTTACAATGTCATTCACACATGTCACATGTTCTAACTTTGGAAATGCATCCGCACTCCATGTAAGGCAAATAGTAGCCTAGACATCTAATTTTTGCTACCACTACCCTAGGGGCTATGTGGCCTCTACATAGTCCCTCATGGACTTGATCAACAAATGTTTGTGCTTCACTACCACTAATGTAAGTTACCAGTATTCCATCATAGGATCTATGAAATAAGGTTCTATCACCTACAAGGATTTACTATCATTATTACTTCCGTACTGCATCTTGGATAGAGGTTATATTTTGTGAAGGCTCTCCCTATTGGAGGTATGTCTTAATATCATCATACCACTCTTGAGCATGAGCTATGCTTATCACATATACGAATGCAATGCTTGTTGTTTGATTTATAGGTTCAGTGTAATCCACCATCAAAGCAAGCAATGTATAAAACATGTTGGGTGTTATGTTTAAGGCTAAAGTGGCTAATGCATTGGCAATGGCATTTTTGTTATGGGGAATATGTTGGACATCAATAGTTGCAAATTGTTTGAGTAAGTGTTTTACCAAATCATAATAAGGTTGTAAGTTTTTATGCCTTGCAAGCATAAACCTCTATGAATTGGTTGACAAAAAGTTGCAAATCACCTCAAATTGCTATGTTTTGGATTCCTAAATCACAAGCTGCTAAGACACCTCTAAGGAGACCTTCATACTTAGCTACATTGTTTGTGCAAGGAAATGCAAAGTGATACATGAAGGGTTAAATCTCCCTAGAGGAAAATGTGATAACCATAGTGGCACTACCACTTTTTGTGGTCAAAGCATCATGAAAGTGTAAAACTACTTCAAAGTTTGTAGGTACATGACACATGCTATTGATATGCTCAGCTGGAAATTCTAGATCTATCGTTGCTTAATTGTCTATAGGTGAAGCCCTAAGGTGTGCATCTATTGCTTGACCCTTTGTGGATGCTTGTGCTATGTAGTGTAGGTCAAAATCCATAATTATTTCCTTCCATCATGCAATTTTACTACTTTCATACATGTTCATAATAATTGCATAGAGTACGTTGCTTTTGAAGATGACATTAACTTGACTGTGGAAAAGATAGTATCTCCATTTTTTAAGTGCAAAGACTAAGGTGAGATAGTTCTTTTCTACATCATTATATTTTTCCTCATGATCCACAAGTGCATGACTTAGGTAGTAAATAGGGACCTTCAAGCCATCATCTCACTTTTGGCAAAGCAAAGAAGCAATGGACATGTCTAAGGTTGCAAGGTAAATGTAGAATGGCTTATCTCCTTACAAAGGGTAGACTATTGGAAGTTGAGCTAGCTCTTTTTTTAGGTTGTCAAATGCCTCTTGGCATTGAGCTATCCACTCAAAGTGGACTCCCTTTTTAAGAAAATGTTGCATTGGCTACAACTTATAGTTCAACTTAGTAATAAACCTACATATGAATTGTAATCTACCTTGTAACCCACATAGCTCCTTAAGGTTTGTCAGTGGCACTAATTTGGTTATAACCTTAACCTTATCGGAGTCTACACATATGTCTACTTTTGATACTACAAAGCTTACCATGCAATTGGTTTTGATACCAAAGATACACTTTTTGGGATTTAACCTAGGGTCATGTCTAAGGAAAAATTTGAGGACATAGTCCAAGTCATCTGTGTCGTTGTGAGCTAACTTAGACTTAAGTGTTATATCATCAATGTAGTCATTGAGAAAGTCTAGTAGATAATCACTAAAGATATATGTTATCACACATTGGTAGGTTTCTCCTACATTCTTTATTCCAAAGGGCATCATTGTATAGCAAAATGTACCCTAAGGGGTCATGAAGATGGTGTTGAGCTAGTGCTCTAGGTTGATCCAAATTTGGTTGTACCCTGAGAACCCATCCATGAAGGACAACCAGGCATGACCAACTATAGTATCGATGAATCGGTCAATACTATGTAATGGAAAATAATCTTTGATGGTTGCCTTATTTAAGTCCCAAAAGTCTATGCAAATGTGTATACTTCTAATTTTCTTAGGGACAACTACTATGTTTAAAACCTAGTCAGCATAGTCAATAGCTCGAATGAAACTTGTATTGACCTAAATCATTGGTGTAAGGCTGAAAGGGAAAAATAGACACCAAAAGATCATCAGACAAGCATAGTTGACCCTGCCTTTGTGCAAGGGCAAGCTGAAAAGGGAAACGAAGGCAGAGCACCTTAGATGGTCTACATGCAAATCAACCAAGGACTTCCCCAAGTGTCAACTACGGCTTGTGCTAGGGTTATCATAACTGAAGTTTGAAATGTAAATAGTACGTAGGAAATGCAAACAGAATGTATACAGAATTGGTATTGTAAACAAAGCATAAATTGAATTTAAAATAGAGCAAACAATGTAATGGCTGGCAAAATGAACTATATTGTATTATTTAGAAAGGATGTGCACTAGTCAAAGTGTAGCTGCACGTCTGGATGGCAGGTTAAGTGTCAAGCCCTAGGGTGATGTGTTTCAGGAGTGCTTGGATGCTAGGATTCAAGTGTGCCCGAGCACCCAAGGATTGCTAGTCTAAGTTTCCTAAGCCGTCAACCTTCAAAATTGCCAACCCTATTTATGTGAGTTGATAGGGTATTTATAGGGTTCGGCTGGGCTCAAGTGCAAAACTCATGGATGGAATCAATGGCTGAGAAATGAGAGGAAAATGGATCAAATGACATGTGTTTAATGGATAGCTAGCTGTGAGTTGAACATGTGTAGGAAAGCTACGTTCTTGACCAGATGCATTGTATCTTACAACATGTGTTGGCTTACTCAAGCTAGCTTACACTCATGGAAGCAGATATAATTTGGAGTGTAAGAGCTTGACAAGCTCACAAATGATAAATATTTGCAATGAAAATGATAATGTACAACAAGAGAAATTGACTCTGGCTCGCTTGAAACTTCTCGACCCTGAATTGACTACTGCAGGATGTCGACTTGAGTGGTTTTGTGACTGTTTGAGGAATCTCTATTTTACCAGAGCTTCCATCATGAGTTGATTTTGTCTTGGCATATCCTCAGCATGTGTTTGACATGCTTTTGACTGAACATGATCAGTACTCACGCTGCACTCACGCTACTAGCATGACCTCAACATGACCTTAGCGTGAGTGAGCTAGAAATGATATATTTTGCACCAAATTTTGATCTTTGAAGCCTATTTCTTGGTACAGTAATTGTCTAACTATGGTTGACCTTGAGAGTGATCTACAAGTCAAAAATTGAGCTTTATTTGCCTTGTTTTGGACCATTTTTGGTAGCTCATGTTGGACACTTGTTGCCAGCATGAGCTCAGCATGATCACAGGATGAGTTACAAAAAAAATTACAATTTTGGATCTGAAATTTGGAATTTTGGAGGTTGGAACTTGAAGTTGTCAAAAATGAACCCTAAGGATGACTTGCATCTTGGAAATCAGATCATTTCAACTCATTTTTTAGGCTTTCAAAGTTGATCATGTTGTACTTATGCTACCAGCGTGACCACAGCGTGAGTGAGAAAATTTACACCATTTGACCTAAAATTTGAATTCCTGAATGCTGAAAATTTGAACTAGATACAACAGTGACTCTTAAGAATGCCTTCCACCCTCATATTTAACCACCTTTATCTTGATTCTAAAGTCAATGGAGTTACTCACACTGAGGGCAAGCTAGCTTGACAAGCTGAGCGTGAGCAAGCCGGCTTGAGCAAGTTGGGCATGAGTTCCATGCCTGAGTCAAATTTTTGCTTTCCAAAAGCTAAAAGGGATTAGGGTTGTTCTCATTTCAAACTGTTAGACTGAAATTAGTGGTGTTTCAAAATCAACTTTGTAAAGCTTAGTGATTTCATGACGCATTACCAATGCCACCTCAAGTTTGACTGTGTGAGCTTTCTATTTAACTGGTTTTATGCCAGGATCAAGGATAATTTTATGTTGTATTATGAAAGGATCTAAGCCTAACATGTCCTTGTAGGATCATGCAAACACCTTGACGTTATCGTTAAGACTTTTGGACATGCTTTCTTTGATTTGAGGCTCTAACAAAGAACTAAGTTTCAATGTCTTCGCCTCACCTTTACATGTTACTACAGGAACTTTAATGAGAGGATCCTCAGTTACATCATTTGCCTCTAGGTATAGAGCTCTAACTAGATGGTCTACCCAATCTAGAGATGTCTCTAAGGATGCTACATTTGCATCATAAGTCATTGGCTCAAAGTCTAGGAGCTCAATGTTTACACATCTCATGGAATTGCCATAAGGCCCAATAAAGACCAAGGGCACATGAAGACACTCGTATGCATTCATTCTATAATTCTACCAAAAGCCCTACAAAAAAACCAAAAAAATGTTAAGTAGCACTTGTCTTAATAGGGCAATATGCATAAAATAAGGAAGACAATGTTATGAAAATTTTCCTAACTATGTAGTTTTTGGATCAGATAAGCAAGTATGTAAAGTAATTTCAAGGCCTCAATTGGCCATAAAATTGCTAATTTAAGGTCATAGTGGACCATAGTTTATGTGGGTAACATTGGTTTAAGCAAGGCTTGAAAATGTTTGAACTTGGAGCTAAGCTAGGAGTTTATTGGGATATCAGAAAAAATGCAAAAAATTTCTACGTATGGGGATGCTGGAAAAGTTGAAAAAATTTTCTAACTCTGGGTGCTACACTTGTCCCACATTATACATAGGACATGGTATAGTCCTACGTTATGTGTGGGACATGGGATAGGCCCTGGGAGGGTCACGTTTCCTACAAGCTGGAAAGGTATAAATAGGAGTTTTAACATAGTAAACCTATCATTTTCAAAGTTGAAGTAAATAGTCACTGAGAATAGCACAGCTAGAGTGGAGGGAGATAGAGTGTAGTAATGATAGAGGGGAAGCTAGAGCATAATAGAGAGGAAGAAAGAAGTATTTTATCCATCAACCATGTCATGCCATAGTGAACACTATACCCTAGCCTCACCAACATGGATAAAGGAGAACACACACTGAGGCACCTTTCGATGGCATGCATAAATAACCAAAGTGAGACATCAACAACCAAGTAAGGTGCTACGCTCCCTCTTTATGATTTCTTTTCCTTGCTTCTTGTGTACCTTGGGGTTTTGGGGTTTTGAAAGTGGCCTACTTTAGGCAAGGACCACCACCACTACTGCGGCTTCCATGAGCCACAACCAAGGGAGGGAGTGCATGTAGTGCATGTTTAAGTTTTCTAGGCCTTTTGTTACGAGGGTTTGTGTTCTGCGTGTGAAGCGAGACAAGGGTTTTCTTGGTGTCCCACATGTGGCTCAATACAAGTATTTTTTGGCAACCCATGCATCACATGGGACAGGGCTTTTTTGGTTGTCTCACACATGACATGGGACAAGACTTGGCTAAGGTAACCTAAATATGAATGTAGAGCATGATAGTTTAGGCAAGACAACTATGAGGGTCACAACTATCATGAAAAGGTACATTCTTGAGAGCATAACTAAAATTTAGAAAAATTTTGATTTTCTAGCATCATGCTCTACAAGCAACGTAGTCAACAAGTTACACTCTACAGTGAGTGTACTTGATTATTTGAAACTTTTTGACAGAAATTTTTGAGGTTGTTATGCTCAGTGGGGAGTGTAGCCAACACTTTGAAAAATTTTGTAGTTTTTACACTTAGTAGAGAGTGCAACCAACACTTAGAATTTTTATTTATTTTTTTTGTAATTTTGAGGGTTACGCTCTACAGGGAGCATAACCAACACTTAGTGAATTTTTTATATATATATTTTCAAATTTATCATGTTTGTAAATATGCAACATAGGTGTTAGTGCTATACCCTGTTGAAGACTAGGCATGTTAGATGGGTATACTAGCATCCCTTTCCCATGGGGCTTGGTGAAGAAGTTAAGATTTTTGCTAATATGTTAAGTCTAAATTTTTGTTTTGCATATTTTCATTTTTGTATCCAATGCTAACATTCTCTTCCTATCACTACTATGGAAGCAAGGTATTATTGAAATCCATCCTCATCGTAGTTGAGTTGGTGGACATCTTGTGCTACATGAGTGAGCCTATACCAAACATACCTACACCAAACACGTGTGGGTCATCAAGTGATATGGTTTAGGTTGGGAGTGCAATAATTCCTCAAAAAAAGTGCTCCACTACTTCAATGTGATGATATGGTCACACTTGGCGATCAAAGCAGCGGGCATCATAATGAAAACACTACTGCTTGGGGTGAATCGAGGCATCCTAAAGTTCATATTTGATGAGCCTATTGGCAACGAAGGAGTAGGGAGTTCAGGATAAGGCTACAAGGACCTTAGGCCTTTGTCTAGGGTCTAGGAGATGCCAAGATTTTAGTGTTATAACAAAAACAACACTTTATTTATTGCTTGACACATACACACTTTTTTCCAAAACCTACTTGGGATGGTGTATTGTGCTGAAGGGTGAGTACCCTTATGATTTCTTATACTACCTATTAGATTATGACTTAAAATGCTAACCGCTCATGTTCATTGCCAAGTTTACCATTAACATAGATAGCCTCCATGATGAAGAGGGGGCATTGAATTCGACCCACACTGCCCTACAAGAATTCTCATCTTTTGAGAATGTTCATGTAGCAATGATAGGGTAGATCAAGTTAGACCTAGTGGAACTCCCTCACTAATATTTTAAGTCTTACAAAAGGTGTCGAGCTCTCAACTGGTTGAACACTCAATGGGCAACTAACATACCTAGCATGCAGGAAGTTTCAGCCCCACTACTGCTATTCTACATACCATTTGTGCCATGTGAGTTGTGTGTCACTTATTTTTATGTACTTTCTACTTTATTTTTCTTATGTTTCTAATTTTACCTTCATTTATTATAGTTGTGATTAGGTCAGAAGAGGTCACGATGGTTGCCATAGGTTGCACTAAGACTACTCTCATCTTTAAATATGGTGTGGTTGAGAGTTCACAACATTGCTTGTGCTATGAGGCCCTAGTGGAGATAGCCAAGAATCTTCAGTGGGCTAGACTCATGGACTTTTTCTTGGCCATTATCCTAAGTATCCCAATGGTTGAAATGATTGCTATGATTGACTCTTTTACTGAGAGCACCAATTGCTTCAGCACATGGGCCTGTAATATGCTAGTGATCTTTGAAATCATAGATGAATTCTTTGTAGACCTCTTTGGCATCCCCTCTAAGGGCCTACTAGTTGCAGAAAAGATTAACAAACACCTAAACCATAAAGGGGATGCTAAGGAGTGATTAGACACTTCCAAGGTCCACAGAGGAATATCAATTAAGGAGGTGAGGGTACCTATGGTCCACCACCTCTACCCAATCTTCCGAGTTTGTGCATTCCCAAAGTTTCTTGTCCAAGGAAAGATTCTTAGGGTTGACTAATCTTGGCTAATAAGGGATGTAATAGAGGAGGGGACATTGTACAACTTGGCCTCTCACCTTGTCAGTGGCCTACACACTAAGATTGTTAGGTTGTGCCACAACCTCTAAGCATAATTGCATGTGCATGTCATGTTTTTTGTAGCATGCCTACAAAGATTTGCAGAGCTTTTGGTGGTTCATGAGAATGGGAAGTGGGTGGTGCAAGACTACAATCAAATCTCTAGGATATGGATTCATCATTTGTTCAACACTACATGATCATAAGATCCTCCGAAGGTAATTGGCGAGTCATTTTTGGTAATGACCAAAGGTAATGTGGGATGATCTTACTAAACACATGATAATGCTAGGGAGGCCCCACAAACCAACACTAGAAATGCAATGAGAGGAGCACAACTCATTGCTAAGACAGTGAGATCATACAAAATAAAGATCAAGAAACCATGCACCGCAAAGGAGCCCATGCGCAAAGTAGAGAAGGGTGGTAAAAAGCTATGGTTTAAGCTTCACAATATGCACTCAGGAATTACAAGTATTCATTATTGGATATTGGTGTAATGGGTCATGTTATATTATACTCATTATTGATAATTCTAAATCTAACTTGTGTGATACAACTAGGAGGGCCCCTATAGCAATAGCAGAGCCTGTAGAGGATGATGTCCCTCAACCTAAGGAACAAATGGCAAATGAAGATGAATGGGAAGCTACCGAAGTGCTAAGGCAACTCAAAGAAGAAGGGTTGCAATTTGATAGGTGTGAGTTTGAAAATTTCCTTATCATCCTACAAATGGGCAATCCCCCCACTCTCACACCTGAGGGCTTGTTGGATAGGAGCTTTGCACTGCCATCTTTTTTTTGTATTATTTATTTATTATAACTTTTTTTTATTGTTGTTGTTCTCCTCCTTTTATTTTACTTTATTTTTTTAACTCTTACACCCTTGGCTATTATGTTACAATTGTCGGTGTTTTTGTTAAACATCTAGCATCCACATCCATCTTTCATACGCAACCATGGACAGAGGCTTTAGATAAGTTTGCCTTCATGCAAGGCATGGTGGATGACATGATAGATCGTATATGATAAATGGAACCTAAGATTGGTATGTTTATTTTTCTTATTTATTATTTTTTACTAATTTTCTGCCTTGTTTTGTGGCTAACGTCATCTTGTCCATTACATAACGATAGGTTCATAGCTAAAGTGGAACCCAAACAGGGCAGTCCAAGTTGATGCCATGCCTAAGTTTCCCCCTAAAGTGGAGCAACTACCTTGCCACATATATGATGAGGTAAGAAAATGCACATTGTACTCTGCAAGGGCATTGTGAGAGTGTAGATGCATTAACAAGCACTTGTGGAAGCGTGTGTAGGATCTTCAAGAGAAAGGGACAAGCCAAGATGCAAAACTGGAGGACTTGTAGTCCCACTATGACTTCCTAGCAGCAAGTGACAAACTAGATGGCAGCTAGTACATAACTAAAATTAATTATGCCAGGTATTGGTTAGCTATTTGGGGCTAGAACAAAGCTACCCGTGAGGTGATTGAGCAATGGTTACAGATGGAATTATTAGCAAGGAAAAATCAAGACTGGAAGGACTACAGTGCGAAAGTGTACCAATGGAGCTAGACTCAAAAGAATCACAAGCACCACGACAAGAAAGAATGTGAAGCATACAGTAAAAAGTACAGAGATGAGTCCATGGAGTATCGTTTTCAAGAGATATTTCTTAATGTAATTGGTGCCACACAAGCTTACAAACTATTTGCAAGCAACATCATGGTGAGTGAAACCCTAGAGAGGCAAATCACTATACCTTTTATAGAGGTTACTTCTGCTAGGCTTCCACCTAGGCCACCCTCATGGATAGCCATAGAAAAAGGAAAAACCTTCACAAGTATTGACCTTGGCAAGAAGGACTAGACATGATTATCAGAGGATGAAATCCTTTGACACTTGGAGGCAGGCCACAACAGGATGCCTCCAGACATGGATGCAGGCCCTTCTTAGGTTGGTCTAGTTTACATTATTTTTATTTGCTTTATTAAAATGTTACATGTCACCTTATTTGTTGACTAATTTATTATTTTATTTTTATTTTATGTAGGTTCTAGGTGATGGCGCAGGACCCAATGGAGCAGCAAATGAAGAGGAAGAGGAAGAGCCCTAACCCCTACCAAACACTACAGACTGAGATGCCTAAAACATAGCCTTGCTATTGGGAAATCTTGTATTTTTGGAAATTTTATATTGTGGATGTAAACTTAGCCAATATACTTTATTAATAATTGAATGAAATGTGATGATTATTTTCTTGTCATTTTGTTGTATTTTATGTAATGTTGTTGTAATTTTAACTTGTGATTTGATTGATGCAATTAGGCCCCTTGTGGGCCCCATGCCAGTTTAAGGCCATGGTAGAAGGATCATCGCTAGTTTAAGGCCATTTTGGGACATCGCTAGTTTAAGGTCATTTTGGGCCATAGCATAGGAAGGAAGTAAGTTGCTAATTTTAGGCCTTAGTGAGCCATGTGTTAGTTTAAGGCCTTTTTGGGCCATGCAATAGCTTAAGGCCTTTCCAACTCATCATTTTTTTCTTTGAATGAAAAAGGCTAAATGAAACCACATGAACTAAAGCAATGAAATAACTAATGCAGGATGCAAATAATAATGCAATCGTAACTGTGCAGGCAAAGGACAAAGGGCAAGTGAAACATGTAAGTGAACTAAGGGCATGCCTTAGTCATGTAGGTGTTTTTTGGAGGCACAAGACGGTATTCTCCTAGACCTTTGTCTATTGCACAAAAGGGTAATTCTACCCAGAGAGCTTCCTCAGGGAGGTCGCTCGCTTCACTTGGTCATTTAAAATCAACCAAATAACATTGACCTTTACCTTGAACAAGTGGTGCATCTTTAGAGAACTCTACCTCTAATCCTTGTTCTATATCTACATTATTGATGGTCAGGGAGGCTACATTGTCATCATAGATCACCATGTCTCCACCCTCATAGGACAAGTGGATCTCTTGGTGAATCGGTGAAGAAACGACCTGTAGCTAGGCTAGCCAAGACGTCCCTAGGATCAGGTTGAATCTTGGCATTTCTTCAACTATAATGGATTTAGTGTTAGTGGGGAGCATCACCAAAGGGCACATGAACCACAAATGGTTCATGTGCTAGTTCTACATTGTCATCAATGTTGATAGCATTGATGATGTAACCTGCACCACTAGCATTGAGAGGGTCCTTGTAGCCCTTTATTGATTTATTTTCTAGTCATACAGGATTGCCCTCATCAAGGACTAATTTTCCTTGACCAATCATGCATTGAACATCATCTTTTAATGCCAAGCAATAGTCTATGTCATGGCTATGTAACTAATGATAGTTGTAGACTGGTCTAATCTAAAATTTTTAGGTACCAAGCACTTATTTGGCATAGTTGCAAAAGGGTTTTTGAGGACCTCATAGTACCTCTCATGGAATTTTTGTGCATCCTCAAACATTTTTTTGTGTTGGATGCACCCAACACTAAGCAAGTAATCCAAGAGCTTAGATAGATTGATGGGCAAGGGGGTATACTTTGAGCGATCCTTACACTCAAAGTTTGGCCTTTAGGGAGCTTGCATAATGGTTGCCGATGGTGCAAGCTAGTTGGTTCCCATAGTGCTAGAACCTGACACCTTATTGTTGTTGGTCAGGGCATTAGGCACCTTAGCCGCTAACTTAGTGTTGTTGGGTTTGGCTTCATCAGCCACAATAGCAATGGTTGGTGTTGCCTTTCCCTTTCCTTGTTCTTTTTCGTATGTGCATTTTTATAGGCCACATAGGCTAGGTCCTTACTAGCTTCCACTACATCTTGTATGCTCTTTATTTAAGAAAAATCTTGGCTAAGAGAGCACAGGTCTAAGTAATATAATTTCGACTTGATAAAGTCATTTAGTGCACCCTTAAAGATAGCCAAAAGATGTGTTTCTTCTATAAACTCACAAATTTCATTGAGAGAAGCACTTCAATGTTGTATGAATTTTTGTACTGGTTCTAGTGCCCCTTGCTTAATGTTCATTAATTTCTCTAGTGTGGTTTTTGGCTTCAAGTTATACTTGAAGCAAGTTACAAATTAGCTGAGCAGCTCCTCTAGAGTTGATATAGAAGCTCTAGGAAGTGCACGGTACCAATCGAGCCTCTAGAGTTGATATAGAAGCTCTAGGAAGTTCATGGTACCAATCAAGAGCTTTGTCAGTCAAGGACATGGCAAAGATGTAGATGATTGCATGTGGCCATGCTTGCAAAAGTAGGGATTCAGAGAAAAAAGTCACAAGGTGGGCGTTGGGGTCTCCCTCACCATTGTATTTTGTGAAATGAGGGAGTTGGACCCTATGAGGCAAAGTTACTGATGGAACTGCAAGACTAACAGGCTCTTCTTGATAGAAATCCATCACATGAACCATTTCTACGTTGGCTGCTTTAAGCCACCTAACCTCCTCTGTGAGAGTTTTAATGAGTTGGAATGCTTGGTCCAAACTCAAGGATGTTGTAGTGAATTACATTGGTTGTGCTACTTGTGGTGTCGTATGAGCAGCCCATAGCCCTATTGTGGGCTATGCCACCACATGGGATGTGTATTAAGTTTGCTGTTGTTGTGTGTATTAAGGAATGTGTGACAACTATGCCATAGGCACAAGGGTTGTGGCCCACTATGCAGTTGTGGCCTGAGCTATTGTTGAAGGTGGTACTAAGATAGCTGGAATGAAATACATCTAACTTGTTTGTAGCTAAGATATGGGCATTGAATGCACATACAAGTGAGTTAGCATCATGTATGCTAGAAAGGAAGGCTACATAGACTATGAGGAAATGACAAAGGGGAGAGTGGTAGAAGGTCCTACACTTTGTTACACATGCAATACTTATTGGCTAGCTATTATAGGTGTGGCCTTGGATGGTAGAAGTGGTGCTACTGCCTCAAAGAAGGAAAATTACTGTGACTATTGTGGCACAAAAGTGGAGGTGGGCTGTTGGATAGGGGCATAAAATGGAACATTGCTATCTAAATGGGACTCAAACTCTTCCTTCCCATTCTGCAGGGGCTCGTCATAGTTTGATGTAGCATCTTGCTCTTTTGGCCTACTTAACCTAATGAATTGTCTAATAACCACCTAAAGGTGTCGGTGAGTGAGATGAATGTGTCAAGGGTAGGAAGGAACTCCTTCCCATTTTGGTGAACGATTTCAAAGTTGTGCTTTTCTTCTATTTCTTGGTGATCTAAGGACAGGCCTGCCTAAAGCTTTAAACAAAGGAGGTTGTACCTTTCATCATTCAATGCCCTATATTCAGGTGATTGGCTACGCAATTTGAGTGACTACCATTATGGTCATATAGGACTAAGCAGTTGCTTAATGTCTACCACTTGTTGAATGGGATGAGCTACCTCCATGCTTAAGGAAAAGGTTGAAGTGTTCATAGGATTCATGTTGATATTTAGGAAAATGTAAGAAAATAAGTTGCTGATAGAAAACATTTAAGTGTAAAAAATGTTGAAAAAATAGCCAAGTATGCAAACTATGAAAACAAGCCAAAAAATGACCAACTTTGGAAATGTTGTCAAAAAGTGACTAAGTCTGGCATTGCACTCATTGCGCTCTCAGGGATTGTTACACTATGAGGGGTTGTTACTCTCTCCAAAGCACTTAGAGCTTGACATGATAGACACAGTTGGGCTTTTCACCCTATGGGGTTCTAGGGGAACCGACAACTGGGACCAATCTACAACAACCAAAATGCAAATGACTCCTATGTTGGCCTATGATCTAGCTACTATCATGGTAGGTCTACAGGAGTGTTATGTATATGCTAGCTTACCACTAGAAATAGAGGTGTAGAAAGCATGTGGGACTACCCTTGAACATAGAAGGAATGGGAGGCCCTCCTTCTAGTGCCAAAAACTATGACGTCCAAAAACTTTGGTGGCTAGAACACTAAGAGGTTAGTGGGCATATAACCTAACCTTGAATCCATTTGAGGGACATACTGGGAAATGGAAACGAGGTTCCCTAAATGATTTGGTTGATTAGATAGGGACTTTTGTGGCATTGGAACAACCATATGTAAGAAATGTTTATACTATGTTACATGTGAACATTGATACTAGCTAAGTTAGAGCATAGCAAGGTGTTCCAACCTGAAAACAGCAATGTGAACATGCAAATATCTAGAAATCAATAGAAAAATGTGAGAGTTATGCTTAATACCAAAGAGAAATGCTTGGAAAATTAAATGGAACAGAGCTTAAGAATAAAGAAATGCACCACCCCAAAAATGGAAAGCGTAACTTTTGCTAGATAAGAGGTGAGAATGGTACACAGTGTTAGGCAGGCATAATGGCAATGTAGTAGTGTAGTCATAATCTTTGGGACCATGACTACACTACCTGGACTGCATGTGCTAAATTTTGAGAGACCACAATGTACCTGCAAATAGTGCAAAAATAATGCAACTTAGAGGCTATGCTTTGGGACCATGTCTTCCCCTCTTTTGACTAGGGTCAAGCATAGGGAAAATTTTGGGGACCAACAAGGGTGCAAAAGAAATGCAAACTATTGATATTGGTTGCCTGCAGGACATCGGAGTTGAGATGAAGGTTGATGCTGAGTTCTAGAGGCTTTTAGAGGCTATTGGAAGCTTTTCTCTAGTGTCAAGCTAGCTACGCTCTAGAGTGTAACATAATACTTAGTAAAAATTTGCAAAATTTTGATGCTTCACATTGGTTACATTGGGTACATTGGGGAGCATACCAAAGCATAGCAAGGACACTTAGCCAAATTTTGATGAAATCTATAGTCTTCATTCATGGTATGCTAGCCACGTTGTGGACCGTAGTAGGAGAGGCAACCTTGAAAGTTAGAAAATATGCCAAATATGTCTTCCATGTCAAGCTAGCTTAATAGATCCTTGTCCAACACTTAGGAAAAACTAGGCACTTGAACCTTTTCCATGCTTGCTACGTTGTGGAGTGTAAAAAATCATAGCAACCCAAGAGATAGAAAATTTTCCAAACTATTTTATCCATCCCAAGTAACCCTTTACCACTTCTAGCTTGTCACTTAGGCAAACTGGCCATGGAAGTGTGTGCTATGCTGGCTATGCTAGGAAGCATAGCAAGTAGACTTAAAGCATAGTACGACACTTAGAAAAATTTTCATGGGACTACTATTGACACTTAGAAAAATCTTGCAAAACTAGGCCTCAATGTGTGTTACGCTAGATATGTTAGAGAGTGTAACACCCACACTTAGAAAGAATTTGCCAAATTTTGACACTTTAGAAAAATTTACTGTCAAAGATGCAGGAGCCTAAAATTGGTGGTGTTTCATTGAGTGCTTGAAAATGCCCTAGGTGTGAAATTGTGTGTATGCCAATTACTTCATAATGCTTAACTTGCTAAAAATACTAGAACCTATAAATGTATAGGATTTTTGGGCAATAAATGGGACTACAAATTGGCTATGATTTCCCTATAAATTTGGTTGAAAATGGTTACAAATTTAGGTGAGATGGGTGCCAAAATTTGGAGGGGTTACTATACATAGTAAGTGCTTTCCCCCATGGTCATTCCATTTACTATAAATAGTAACTAGGGCACACTTTCATGCTGGAGATGAACTTTCCACACTGAGTTCTCCAATCTACTTGTTGAAGTGGCTGGTCAATGTTGAACTACACAAATTGATGAATTTTTCTTCTTGTGACTTCCATGCTAGGGAATTACATTTTCTATGCTGGGGTAGGGGGGGAGACACTTTCCAAGCTAGGGGAAAATTTTATAAACTAGTGGAAAACATCCATGCTGGAGGGGGAAGCTTTCCAAGCTGAGGGCAAAAAGTTTCTAGGCTAAAGAAAAGTTTCCAAGTTGTGCATTTGGTCTCCACATTGAAGGGGGAAAAGTCTCCAAAACCCCCATCCTTTTATGCTAGGGGTAGGTGAGATCTACCCCTTATAGGTATTTCCAACATAGAGAAATGTATGTCCCCCATAAAACCCATGAAATTGCCCTGTATGGCATTCCAAAAGGCATTTTTTATGCCCGCCACCAACACACACACACACACCCCCCCCCCCAAGCCCAAATATAGATACTAGATGACTTTTTCACTTGGAAAATGAGGCTTTGATCACTTATGAGGCATTTTTCAGCTGCAAAAGTATAAAGCATTTGAAATTTCCCATTATGGATTACAATTTTCACATTTACAATGAAATTTTGCCTTAGGATTCATGGAGTGAAAGCTACATGATGAAGATTGGTTATAACATCAAAATTTTGTGGTGTTTCAATGGCCCCTCTTTATTGGGTCCTAGAGGATCGACCCAAGAAGCACCAATGAAGAATACAAAACACCATTGCATATTATAATGCTATAATTCATGCTAGCCACATGAGAATATGGCTATCCAAGTCACCAAGATCACTAGTTTAAGGCCATGGCAAGCCATGGTGCCTATTTAAGGCCTTAGTAGGTTGTGTTTCTAGGTTAAGATCATAGTAGACCATTGAAAGTAGGCTTTCTTATAGATGATTATCATATACATGTACTATGGCTTTAGATAGGAATGATTAACTAGATCGGCCAACTCATTCACATCCATGTTGGTTATTCTAAATGCTCTATTCCCATAGGCTTTGGTGATAGGGAAGGGCCCTTCCTAGTTAGCTGAGAACTTGTCCACATGCTCACAGATGGCCTAGAGGACTAGGTCCCCCTCCTTGGACTTGTGCATGTTAAGTCATGGTGATGTTGTGGCTTCTGACTCTCTTAATAATGCATGATGTGAGAAAGCACTTGCATACACCACTCCTCCATTGAATCCAGGGCTACCATTCACATTCACTTTCTCTACTTATCATTGATGAAGTTAGTCAAGGCTAATCAAAGTAATGGCACCTACAATTCAAGAGGTAAAATAGATTCAGAATCATAAACAAGGCTATAAGGGGTCATGTTGGTTACTATGTGATCAGCTGTTTTGTATGCCCATAGTGCATGGACGAGCCACTCATGCCACTTCTACTTGTTATTATTGAGCATCTTCTTGAGCAAGTCGATGATGGCCTTGTTACTTGCTTCTACTTTTCCATTGACTTATGGACAGTAAGATGATGAGAAAGAATGCTTAATGCCTAGGTTATGACAAAAATCCTTGGTTTCTTGGCTACTGAATTGAGGTCCATTATCTATAACTATGATCATGGGTATGCCAAAATGAGCTACAATGTTATCTATGATAAATTTGCAAACTTGTTCAGATGTGATCTTACTTAGGAGAATAGCCTCAACCCACTTAGTTAAGTATTTGATTACGGTGATGATGAAGCTATGTCCTATAGAAGACTTAGGCATTCTAAGTCTAATGATATCCAACCCCCATCGTTGAAATGGCCATGTTATCTAAATTGTATGTAACTTAGTTGGTGATGCATGTATTAGGTTGCTATATTGTTGGCATGTGTCACATCTCTTAACCTTTTGCAAATAGTCATTCTTCATATTGGGCCAATAGTAGCCTAACCACCTAATCTTAGCAGTCATGGCTCTAGGTCCTATATGTCCTCCATAAACTCCCTTGTGAACCTCCTCTAGGATTGTTCTACCTTCAGTTTTACCCAAGTACTTTAGGAGTATGCCATCATAGGATTTTTGACATAATGTTTTATCATCTACGATGACATACTGCTTTGATCTCTTCCATTCTAAGCAGTAGTTAGCACTTCTAAGGATTCACCATGCATAAGGTAAAGTTTCATATCATCATACCACTCCTTGGGAGGAGTAGTATGAACAAAAAGCACAAAGGTATCCTCAATGTTCTATGTTATTTGAGTAGTGCAGTACATAGTTAAGGTGGGTGAAACACCACAAAATTCTGAGCTTATTACTTCTCCAAAAAAAATTGAGCTAAGTCATGATGTTCCCCATCATGACTAAAGCTTGGGGGCCCCACAGATAGCTTCAAGCAGAGTCAGGATCAACAGTTCCCTGGGACCCAGAGACGACCACGGTAACATCTGCTATCAAACATGGAAACTTCGGAGCTCAAGATACTTAGTCTTCACTAAGTATGCATTCACAGCGTATACGCCCAACGTATATGCCCAAGTATGTATTCACAGCATATACGCCCAGCGTACATGCCCAATGTACATGCCTCACATGTACGCTCAGCATGTATGATTGATGTATATGCCCAGCATGCAATCCTCAAAGATGGCATGGAAATAGCACTTCAGAGCAAGATTTGGTATAAGGCATCAGCTCACACGAACAGAGCAATTATCAGGTGTTGACATCATGCATTCTGGAGTTCATACGCTGAGTATACAACGTATACACTCAGTGTATATGCCCAGCGTATACGCCCAGCAGATGCAACCTATACGCCCAGCATATACGCCCAACAGATGCAACCTGTACACCCAACATATATGCCCAGCGTATACGCCCAGCAGATGCAACATCTACGCCCAACGTATACATTGGGCATATACGCCTCGTAGATACAGCGTGTACACCCAGCGTATACACCCAATAAGTACAAAGTGTATGCCCAGCCTGCACAATGCACACCAATCAAAACTCTGCAGAATTGTGTCAGATCATCAACCAAGCTGAACATCTACAGGCAGCATCCTCGTGGCATCCGAATTCAAATCCGAAGGCTGAAAAACTTCTTTTGTTTTGATCAAGTTTGTACGCTGAGGTCAGCACATATACACTGGCGTACAGTAGTATACGCTGGCGTGCAGCACGCTGTATACTTGTAAAATTTCACCGTTTTGCACCTGATCAACGTGCCACATGTCACCCGACCCAGGAACTCAACACTCCACAGCCAATCATCCCCTCTCAAAACCTGAGTCCCACGTCTACACTTGTATAAAAACCCCAATTTTTCACTAGACAAAAGGGTTAGCAATTTTTTGGAGCAAAAACCAGAGAAAAAAAAGAACCAGAGACGCTGAGAAACTAGAGAAAAAACCCTGTATGCTGGATCTTGACCCTGCACGCTGAGCATACAGCCTTAATGTTGTGCCTGCAGTTGAACCCAGCACACAGTCATCCTTGCATCACCGGGGCTATTTGTCCGCCCTGTGTCAGAGTCACAACTACGTTAGAACGGTGCATTGTAACTCTCATTTCGCAATAATATTGCTACATTTCTTTGCTAAAATCTGTTACAGTTTTTCATTCATTATTACATGTTTACTGTTTATGCTCTTGTACATTTACACTCCATTTTACATTCGTTACGCCATTTACATATAACCCAGCGTACAGTATATCGGTATACATTCAAGGAAATCCTTACCTGATCTACATGCAGACCACTCAAGGTACTCTACCTTCGTTAATTCCAACTCGCCCTCAAGCGAAGGTAGGATCTTCTGTGCGTGTCCAAAGATCTCCAGGTTTCAGTTTCATTCCAGTCGGAGACCGACGATTTCGGACGGTACAGAAATTGGTGCTAGAAGGAGGGCCCAAAACTGCTTAGAACTTACTGTGCTCTCATACCCAGATCTTCTCAGACTCACACCGCGTCGACACTAAACCCAATTCTGAAACCCCCGGATCGGCATCCTGTTCTACAAAATTCCTAGCGTCTACGCTGCTGAGTATACGTTGTACACTCTACGCTATAGACTCCGTCTACAATGCCGAGTTTACGCTGTATGCTCTATGCCATAGACTCTATCTACTCTATTGAGTATACGCTATACGCTCTACACTGTAGACTCCGTCTACGCTGCTGAGTATACACTGTACGCTGTGCGCTGTAGACTCTGTCTACGCTATACGCTAACTCTGTCTATGTTGTTCAGTATACGCTGTACGCTGTAGACTCTGTCTACACTGTACTCTAACTCTATCTACGTTGTTCAGTATACGTTGTACGCTATACGCTGACTCTATCTACGTTGTTCAGTATACGTTGTACATTGTATGCTGTAGACTTTATCTACACTGTATGCTAACTCTGTCTACACTGTTCAGTATACGTTGTACGCTGTACGCTGACTCTGTCTACACTGTTCAGTATACGTTGTATGCTATTCTGCCTACATGTTTTAACGTATACCTATACGCTGTCACTACACGTTGGTCGTTGAAGCCTATATGCTGAGATCCAATCTATACGTTGTACGCAGCAAATGTAGGTTTACGCTATACTAAGTATACTAGTTTCGTATCCCTTCCACCATGTCGTATTCACAACCATTCATCATGAACACTGCAAACTCCAACGCTGCAACCAAGCTAGTCACAGACATCATGGGCACCATGGCTATTCAACAACCCATAGTACAACCCACAGTGGGGCCTTGCTGGTCTCTCAGATTGCAAGGGAGAAACCCATCATTTAACATTATAACTCATGACCAATACAATTTCATATGCATACAAATACAAGTCGACCTAGCCGTAGACCAAACCGAAATGGAGGTTAAGAGATAATACGAACTCTTCCATAGGGGAGGACATGAGTTCATCTCTTTCCCATATGATATCATCCCTCTCCCAGAGCATTACTCTGAGCTCATCTCACAACTCCTCCTGCAAAGGAGCCAATCTCTAGATCAGCCTGTGGTAAATCCTCAACTAGAAGAGGAGGATGACCTCGCGGCCCAATCCGAGCATGAAGATTCGTATCATACTCTTAGTCCACAAACCTATGCCAACCCGTTGTTTCATCTAGCCACAGGGGAAATTATGTCCCTTCAACCATTTAAATTCACCCAAGCATATATACCTCAACAAGAATCATCCACACTTGTTCATATTCCTCCTGTAACCGATCTACAACTCAACACACTTCCCCTTACTATTCCCCCCGTTGCAACAATAGCCCCATTCTCGCAAGTACAAACTCCTCAAAATAATGTAGGAGCAACCTTTCCGCCCCGAGTGATCGGGATGCCGCATGTGATACCAGCTTCTACGTCCACTCATTACATCCCCCGGATCCAAACCCAAGGAGCCCCTTTCACCGCTGGAACTCAACCAGTTCAGAGTGCTCCTATACAAAGCGTGACTAGCCAATGGGCAGTGATTGGTGCTCAACTACATCAATTCCCCCACTATAACATACCACCTCACATAATTCTACCAGCTAACATCCCTCAAGGACAACCACAACAACAACAACCCCTTGCTTACAATGTGCCGCCCCTAGTACCACCCACCACAAATATTCTGCAAATGCAACCTCCAACTACACAATTTTCTTCTTTCCAGCCCACTGTCCAACAATCTAACCTGTATACTCTATAACATCCTCAACCTACTATCCAACCGAGTGCTCAAGACTGGGCTGATGCTAAAAACTAATGTAGGAACTGGCTAACGAGGTCAAACACCTCAAGACAGTCGTCGACGGAGAGCTCAAGGTAGTGGACTTCTATCACGATGACCCTATCAACTCTTCGGTTCCGCCTCTAACATTACCCAAAGGTGTATCTTTACCCACGTTGACTAAATACAACGGGGAGACAGACCCCAATGGCCACCTCATAACATTTAGACTAGAATGCACGCTACTTCAGGCATGGCCACATGCCATTCTACGAGTGTTTCCCATGTCCCTTGTCGGGAGAGCACTTGATTGGTACCGGGCCTTGCCACGAAGCTCAATATCTTCTCTGGAAGATTTATTACACCAATTCGTCACCAAGTTCAAGTACAACTTGAAGCCTGAAGCAACATTGGATAGCCTCATACAGGTCAAACAAGCACCCCTTGAACCTGTCCAAAAATTCATTCAACGGTGGAGTGCTGCTCTCAATGAACTCCACGAGCCAATCCCAGAGATGTATCTCCTCACCATCCTAAAAGGGGCTGTCAACAATTTTGTCAAATCCAAACTATACTATCTCAATGCATGCACTCTGAGTCAAGCGTTTGTACAAATCAAGAACATAGAGGAGGTAGCACAAAATAACCATGATCCTGCATATTCAGCTTTTACGATTCAACATAGTAAGAAAGATAAAGAATAGGTTAAAACAACTATAGCGGCTGTAGCAAAAACACAACAAGAGAATGTGGGACAATAAGGCAAACATCCTGTTGCCCCTTCTAATTATGCCAAACCCACTCCTGCGATGGCACCTGAATCATCAGCATCACAAAACCCAACATCGAGTCGTATGAGAAACTTTGAGAGGAAGGATCCCTCCCAATACATGCCACTACCCATGAAGCCATCACAACTATTCAACCAACTCTTGAAAGTAGGACTGATGAAACATAAGCAGTTGTCCCCTGCAGCGATCCAAAGGCATGACCAGTTTTGTCAACTGGTTCAGAACCCAAGCCTAGCAACGCCTGATGAGCCCACAGTTCCAAAAGGCTTTAGGATGGATCATTTTTGTGATTATCATCAGTGTAATGGACATGGCATAGACTATTTTTCCACCTTGAAACAAGATATCCAACAGATGATAGATGGAGGTCAAATCACTTTTGATGAAGAAAACCCGGTTGATGAGACGCGAATTGCACAAGCCGCGATATCGCGACCGACGCGATATCACATCCCCTGCGATATCACGTATGTGATATCGTGTCGTTCCCTGTGATATCGCGTACATGATATCACAGTCCACCATCAAATCTATAAATAAGAGGTGGCACTCCCCTCATTTGACATCATAGGCGTAACGTAGCAAAGCTCTGGAGGATTGATCACCCCAGAGATAGAATATTTTCCATGTGCCCACAGTAGGAGTTCCCCAAGTGAATGGTTTTTTATTCAAGCAGCTTTGTACCTAAACGCAAGTTGTGTACGGCAATAAAGGTGAGCTTTGTGGATAAACCTTGCAGTGCATGGATAGGTTTATTTAATGTTATTTATTTCTTTCCTAGTAACGCGGCATGAGTACGACTTGGTTATGAGTGTTGACGAACGTGTACGGCTAGCCAAGGAATTGGCTACTCATCACGATTAGATTCTCGTACCCTTATCTCCTAGAATGTGGGACGAGTACGACTTGATTACGAGCATCTACGAATTTGTACGGCTAGTCAAGGAATCGACTGCTCATCACACTTAGGCTAGTTAGGTGCCTCAATAGGACTGCTTCGAGCACGTGCATTACGTGTGGTAATCCCAGTAATGATTAGCATTTGGTAGCCACAGTTGCATAGTTCAGGATGTGTACAGCACGTGGGAACGGATGCTGATGCTAGGACTTAGTGCTGTAGTTAGAATTAGTTTTAGTCTCTCAACCCTTCACTGTTTAGCATAGGAGATAAACCAGAAAATACCAAAAAAATCATATACCTCAAACTTGCTTAACCATACACCGTGACACATACAAGCAAGCCTCGGAAGACAACGATTAATTAACCCCAAGTGTTCCTTGCAACGTTTAGGCATTTAGTCTGTGGAGTTCGACTAGATCGTGCATGCTACGCTCATTTCGTATGGTTGAGTGTAGGGGTACCTCGCCACTCATCATTGGCGCCGTTGCCGGGGACTAAGTGTTTTTACGCCAATTAGAACATTAGGAGTTTTTCACATCGTTGTGAGCCTTAATGAACCTTTGGGTTAATTAGTTAATTAAGAACATATATAACAGTGAATAACACACCAATAAAATGGCTTCTTCTCATAAGGTTAACTCACCTAAGGATAACACGGAAGACAGTCAGCATCATACGCATAACCTAGACCAACCATGTCCTAAACAATCTAAGGTGACATTTACTCATCCCGATGAGTATGTGCCTAATTTTACTTTTATTCTCCATCAAGATGAACAACTACGATGGAGAGATTTGCAAGGTAACATTGTGTTACCTCCAGATCGATCAGTCCCTAACATGCTCTTTCGTGCCTTAGCACAGATTGGCATGCAAGAACTATTTGTGAAATACGTTCTGGATAACTTTGACACAAGGGATTATCATTCCACAAATGCCCAACGTATTCAGGACGAAAGGCAGGAGAGCCAACATTCATTGTTGAAGGGAAAGGTCCCCCATGTCCTTAGTGAAATAGGAGACGAGGAACCCCTCATAATGGGTTTCTTAGAAAATGATGTTCCTCCTCCTCACAATGGTGAAGAGGTTAGGCATCAGGGCCTTCGATCAACTATACATGCTACAGGCTCTAATCCCCATGAGCACCAACTGTTCACGGTAGGGACAACCACTCACACTATGGACGGACACTTAGATTGTTACAATGATCGGGGCTGAAGCAGCCAAAGAGAAGGTAAGAAACATCACCACGGTGATGGATCCCCTTCCTCTTTTTCTTCATCTCACCATTCACACTCTCCTTCCACATCTAAGCACAACCATCGTGAGCATAACGGAGAGGGTAAAAGTAAAGAAGATGAAAGACCTCAACAGGAAGGTCGAGAAGAGTTAGGACAAGGGCAAGGATGTAGGGAGAGTAGGGAACCACCACAAAGACATCACAGACGTCATGACAGGGATGAATATGATGAACTCCTACTCACAACCCGAAGCATGCTAGACATCACAGAGCTAGTTAGGATCCCCACAAGGCACTTAAAAGATTGTAGGATCAAGCGTTTGAACATAAATAATATCCCACGTTTTGAAGAAATCACTATTAAAGGAGAATAGCTCTAGACAAAAAGATCAAAGAAATCACTATTAAAGGAGACTTAAGATTAGTCTGTGAACAAGTAAAGGGTAACTGTGTGGTAAAGAGTTCATTCCTAAGACCTTATAAGCAACTTGCTTGTAAGATGTTAGACCAGTTTCAATATTGCCAAATAGAGCATGTAGATAGAGCAAAGAATCTTATGGCAGACTATTTGGCAAAAGCAGCTTCAACATTGGATACGCAAATATTAGAAGGTTACAAAGAGGTCATGATTGAAGAAGAACATCAGCCATCCATACCAGATAATATAAGGCATTTACAAGTATTTGAAGATGATGATCAAGTACTAAGATTTATTAAAAATAGGCAAGAATTTGAGGGTCAAGTAATACCCGAAACGTCTTCAAATTCAAAAGCTAATTTCATTCCTAAGAGAATGATTGATTTAGAACATGAATTCAAGAAAAATTTACTTATTGGAAAAGATTTACAAAACCCAAGTAGTCAAGCTTTTGTGGCAATGAATTTCAGATTAGACAATGCACCGAAGATGTTAAATGTTACAAAGGAAAGTGATTCAAATTTCAAGCAAGATTTGTCGTCATGCCTACGAGATAATTTGGACAATTTTGCTTGGTCTTATGATGATCTTAAAGCTTTTCGACAAGATGTGATGACACATAAGATTCCTTTAATGGAAGGTTGCAAAACAGTCAAGCAAAAACAAAGGAAATTTAATCCATCATTTGAACCAGCTATGGAAGCCGAAATCAAGAAGTTGTTGCAAGCACAAATCATATATCCAGTACGATATTCGACATGGCTTGCTAACCTTGTCCCAGTAAGAAAGAAAAATGGTGATATACGACTTTGTGTAGACTTTAGAAATTTAAATGATGCTTCAAAGAAAGATAAGTATCCACTTCCAAGAATTGATGAGATGCTTATTAAAGTCTCAGGTTGTCAAGTATATTCTTTCCTAGACGGTTTCTCAGGTTATAATCAAATCGTGGTAGATAAGAATGATAGATACAAAACATCATTTATCACTAAGTGGGGAACTTTCGCTTACCAAAGAATGCCATTCGGATTGTCAAATGCCGGAGCTACTTTTCAAAGAGCAATGGATTTAGCATTTAAGGATTTATTAGGCAAATTCGTGGTGGTTTATTTGGATGATATTACAGTATTTTCAAAAAAGAAAGAAGATCATATCGATCACCTCCAGCAAGTTTTCGACAAATGTAAACCTTTGATGCATATGCTTAAAAAGGATGTCCAAGTAGAGAAAACACCAGAGTCAGAAAGAGCTTTATCAGAAATTAAAACAGCTATACAAGAGGCTCCATATTTGGTAAAGCCTAGACTTAAAGAGGATTTTTGGTTATACTCTTTTGCTTCAAATGATTCTATCGCCGCTGTTCTTACTCAAAAATATAGTGAAGGTCAAGATGAACCAATTGGATTCTTTGGGTATCAATTGAAAGGTTTAGAGTTAAATCACTCAGACTTAGAGAAGCAAGCTTTCGCAGTC
>MNCI01030582.1:97669-149431 GCA_015680685.1 Gnetum montanum | reverse complement strand
ATTTCTCAAACTAAGGAAGGACTCAAGGATTGCAAAGGGTGTGACTTCAAGGGAAGTTGATGCTTTTGTGTTGGTCATCCACTTGGGTGCTTGGTTGTTTTCTTCTTGAGTTTTCTTACCATTCCAATGTTACCCAATTATCGGAAGCTAAGACAATAAAAATAAGAAGTCTTTGCATGGTGTGGTCCCCACACATAAAAACACAAAACGCAAAAAAAAAAAACCAAAGTGAGGATTCAAAGCACACCCCTTAGACGGAATAACTTTGGGCTGCAAGCACTGGTTATGAAACCAAAGTGTTCCCTCTAACTAAGGCCCTTCTCGCTTCCCGTTCTCTCCTTTGTTTTGTCGAAATGGTGGTGGCTCTTTGAAGATGCATCCTTATCATCCAAGTGGATGGTTTAACCAAAGGCATTGATGTGAAGTCACTGGAAGTGGTTGGTTTGAGCCCGGAGTTGGAATGAGATTTGCCAAGTCTCATTAATCATAAAACACACACGGGGCTATACACCACCTTGCTCTTGGGATTCCATTCCATTTCTCTTCTCTCCATCCTTCTCTCCATTGTTCACCTTATTGCCTGTTGTATCATTAGTGTACATATTTTGGTTGATGCATTGTTTTCATTTTGGTAAATTCTTGTGATTAAGACTTTAACTCTTGTTCCAAAGGACATTCCTAGAGCCTATAGACTCTTTGAATGTGGGTTTGTCAGGGCATTAATGGCATGAGCCTACTTTGGGGATGACCCACTGACATTTCTATTTGGAACATTAGTTAATTTCTTTTCCTTAATATTTTGCAATTAATTTTATTTTTTGTTCATTTCCATCCTGACATCCACTTCATTGATGTCATAGTTGTCCCTTTTTACCTATCTTTCTTAGTCCTTTTCTTTCTCTATTCTTTCGCTACCAAAGGTTCACGATTAGTCATGGGGGTACGGGACCTCATTTTTCGATTTTTCTCCTAAGCCCCAAAATTTTTCGTTTCTCTTCCTAGCCCCTACACCTTTGGTAGTCATCATCTACATCTTCCCAGGTCCATATTAGCCATACCACAACCTAGCCACTAGAATTACATCGAAGCAAGGTATTCTTTACATAATGATTCAATTACCCTTGTTAATATATGATTGTGTTGTGTGTGTAGATGTCAATCATACAACAACGGATTGGATCTGGAGCAAACACTTGGAATGGAGCAACGCTGAAGTAGCTATGCAAGGAGCAAAATTTATGATGCACTTACAGATGGACAATGGAAGGCACAATCTAGGCGTTGGCAGCAGCAAGACTATTCTCTCTTCTTCTCTTATCTTCTCTCTCCTCTTTTCTCTCAGCTGCCAAATCTGGCCTGATGTCATTGTAATAAGGTGTTCACCCTTGTTGTCATGAACACCAGTCTTGTCAAGTCTTGTAATATTGAACCGTTCACATGTCATTCCATTAGTTCCATTCCCCTCAATAATTCCATACCTACTTGATATTATTGTAAGGAACTCAAGGATGCGTTTTCATACAGTCATGGGGGTATGATGAGACGTGAATTGCACAAGCTACGATATTGCATACGCGATATTGCTGCCAATGCAATATCGCGTCCCCCGCGACATCGCGTACGCAATATCACGTCGTTCCCTGCGATATCACGTACGTGATATCCTGGTCTGCTGCCAAATCTATAAATAAGAGGTGGCACTCCCCTCATTTGACATCATAGATGTAAAGTAGTGAAGCTCTGGCGGATTGATCACCCCAGAGATAGAATATTTTTCATGTGCCCGCAGTAGGAGTCCCCCAAGTGAACAGTTCTTTATTCGAGCAGCTTTGTACCTGAACGCAAGTTGTGTATGGTAATAAAGGTGAGCTTTGTGGATAAACCTTGCAGTGCATGGATAGGTTTATTTAATGTTATTTATTGCTTTCCTAGTAACGTGGCATGAGTACGACTTGGTTACGAGCGTTGACGAACATGTACGGCTAGCCAAGGAATCGACTACTCATTATGATTAGATTCTCTCACCCTTACCTCCTAGAACATGGGACAAGTACGACTTGATTACGAGCATCTATAGATGTGTATGGCTAGTCAAGGAATCAGCTGCTTGTCACACTTAGGCTAGTTAGGTTCCTTAGTACGATCGCTTCGGGCACGTGCGTTACGGGTGGTAATCCTAGTAACGATTAGTGTTTGGTAGCCACAGTTGCACAGTTCAGGGTATGTATGGCAAGTGGGAACAGATGCTGATGCTAGGACTTAGTGCTATAGTTAGAATTAGTTTTAGTCTCTCAACCCTTCACCGTTTAGCATAGGAGATAAACCAGAAAATACCAAAAAACCATATACCTTAGACATGCTTAACCATACACCGTGACACATACAAGCAAGCTTGGGAAGACAACGATTAATTAACCCCAAGTGTTCCTTGCGGCGTTTAGGCATTTAGTCTACAGAGTTCAACCGAATCACGCATGCTACGCTCGTTTCGTATGGTTGAGTGTAGGGGTACCTCACCACTCATCACCGGTCCAACCACAAAACCAGGCCATGGGCATATATAAAGATCCTTTAAATACTAAAGAAGCACCATATGTAATTAACACCATCTACTTTGATAACGAACCAGAAATACCTAGCATTAACACCGTATACTCCGACCATGAGCAGCAAATGCCTAAGAGGCCGTTTGTAGTGCACATTCCTCCCACTGTAGAAACATCTATGCCTCAACCATCATATTCCCCACAGAAACCTTATGTCATCAAAATTCCCCCCGCCGTAGCAACTTCTATCACGCCAACATGCGAAAAACCATACGTAGTGCACATACCTCCTACCACTACTACCACAAACACTCAAACACCTCCTATGCGCCCCCCCCCCNCCCACGTAGTCCGAGTACCACCTGTGGTCGTAACAGCGGAGGTACAACCTCCAGCTAGGCCAACTCCATACGTCATTAGGACACCCAAACGTCCTGGTGACCACCAGTCCTCCACTTCGCAAACAATGAATAAACCGAGTCCCTATGTCATCAAGGTGCATAGCTAGCCTGGCACTCAACTAAATTCAACCGCCTAACCACAACCCCACCCTAATCCATACGTAGTACAGATTCCAAAGCAACCCGAGGTTTCGAAACCAATTGTACCCCCATGCCACACACGAGAACGCCTAGCAGACAAGCTTACATGCGAACGCTTGGAGAAGGAGCACCAATGACTAGCCTTAGGACCTCCCAAGCCTACCCCACTAAATGCAATACCCATGACATCATCTAACAATAAACCAAACACAGGCTATGAGGGTGAATCATCCGAAAAACATGATGCGCCCAAATCAACAATTCCAGGTAAAGATGACAAACCAACTATGCACGAAATAAAACTGTTGGGCCCAATGGACCAAATCACTGCTGACAAACATACGCCCAACAGTAGAGATCTGACAATAGCTCTAACATAAGTCACGCAAGCACTTAAACAAAAAAACACCTCATTAAGCTTATACAACCTGGTGTTAACATCTCAAACCCATCGCGAATCTCTAGTGTGCATGTTGAATTCCATCCCAGTAAGCGAAGACTTACCTCCAAATGAACCTTCAATTCATGCAGTAATGTACTCGCCTCGAGGGTCAACTCCTAAGCCATTGAGTTTCCACAATGATAACATCAAAGTAGACAAGAAAACAAGAGAGGTAACAACGACACCTATGTTCATAATAATACAAATAAATCAATTTAAGATACATAGATTGCATGTAGATGATGGAGCCACTACAAATGTAGTACCCTATCCCATCGTCGAACAATTGGGGCTTGTGGAGCTAATTAGACCAATAGCCACCACGTGTTTGAAGTCGTTCAGTGGATCGTGCGTAATAGCCAAAGGCACCATGACTTTAGACTTTATAGCAGGGGATCAATTCCCCACATCTGCCGACTTTGTGGTAATCAATGAAATGCCGAGGTTCAACCTAATATTGGGAAGGCCCTGGTTAGCCCAACTGAAAGCAGTCTCTTTCCCCATACACCAAGAAATTCACCTGCCTTACGAAGGTAGTGAAATCATTATACACGAAAAGGCTACTACACCTACCATCTCATCGCATACAGACACAAATCAAGGCTCAGAAGCTAAGCTCGAAGAGCCTAAATAAGATGATACAAATGAACAACAACTAGTAGGCGATAATCTCTTAGATACAAAGGAAAATTTACCCAAAACAGACATACCCAGGCCTGAAATCGTACATACACAACCTCACTTGGAAACTACAACTGACACGGAAACCATGATACATAAAGAAGCACTGGAAAGCACCAACGTGGAAACTATTCCATCAGACTTCCCTTGGGCTGAATTACCATTCAACGTGATCAGCGAAGGAGACGCTGAATATAGAATCATACCCGTTAACACTACTCCTAATGTTAAAATGAGAAAAATCAAAAAACTATTAAACCAATAAACGACATTCAAGTCCGGAATGACGTTAAACTATCATGTCCGCAACGACATAAAACTAGCCACGATCAGAAATGGTTGGTCTAGCAAGAAATCAACCCTTGTCACTTGAAACTTCCCTTATTTATGCATGGCCCAAAATGACCTTAAACTAGTGTGTGTGGCCCGAAATAGCCTTAAACTAGTACACATGGCCCGAAATGGCCTTAAACTAGATCATCTACCTACATTTTATTTTTCTCCCGAATGTCAGTTCATTGTTCGAATTTATGCTTGCATTGTCATGTTGTCAATAACAATTCTTGCAATTATCCTTCGCTTATGATTACATTCCTACTTACAATTACATTCGTGCACTACACTTAAACTACAAAAACAAACCAAAACATTTTACATTGCCATGTTGTGTTTAAATTGAAACTCAAAATCCACAACAAAAAATATATGTAGAAATATATACATACATGTAGTGATATACAGTTAGACAAGTACAAGAGTTGACAGATTCTATTCGTCTATTCACTACAACTCAAAACATTCAATTTATGACTCACGTAAAAATGTGAGCCAGATTAATCTCAAAGCAAAAACTAAACATCAAGGATGGGAGGATCATCCCCTTTAGACCCGCCAGCATCATGGGTCCCTACTCCACTGGGGCTAGCTTCTTGAACATCATCGTCGCCTTGACCCTATAAAATACAAAAGAGACAATCAACACAAGAACAAAAGAGAAAACTCCCAAACACTACTCAACAAACGAATTTCATGGCAACAAATTGCTTACCGAAGGGGACCCCCACCCCCCTAAACCAAATTCCAATTGATGGATAATTTCCTCTTCTGAGACGCTAGCCCAATCAGTCCCATCAAGGCCTAGATCGATATTTGCCAAGGCCTTCCCCTTATCAACATCCAACCATGTAGAATGTTTCAAGGGGAATTCACCCACAAAGACCTCCCCATAAGCGGTCGTGATTACCCTAGTAGGCAATTCCATCTCAACAGTTGTATTCTGAGCAAAAGTATCAAACGCAGAGTGTAGACCCACACCCTCTACAAACATTTCAAGCTGACGCTTTTCTATGGATACTTCCTTCAATGATTTCTTGTAATGGTGCTTGTGGTTCTTCTCATCTTGACCCCACTTACGCACCTTGGAAGTAAAAGCCTTCCAATCCTGGCATTTGAGGTTCAGTAGATCTACTTGGGCCTTACGCTCTGCTAGTTTCTGGGTCAGTGACACGTGGCGATTGAGTAGGTTCCAATATCTAGTATAGGTGATCTCAGAGGTTCACCAAGAATGATCGCTTGTTAGTCTAGTTGAGGCAAACTCATAACGAGCCTTGAGATCATCGCGTTTAACTAATAGCTCGGAAACTTCTTTTTCCTTTGCTTGGATTTGCAACCATAACTGTTCGATGGAATGCCTACAGGTCCAAAGAGATTTTGTGTTATGTACAAGATCTTCCCCCACCTCGTCATAGACCAACCTTGGTATCTGTTTAACTTCTAGGGGTAATGTAGGCAAACTTTCAATGCTAATGGTCTCAGATGGATCCCACTTCAACTTGGCATCTACGCACACAAAAAGAACAGGCATGAAACATTAGATGAAAAAAAAGGGGTGTGAAACTCGAAAGCTGCAAAAGACTCGAAACATTTGTACCTATCTCAGGGTGAGTTTCCTGAATACGTTCAACCACCTCGTCGACGATATTGGTCACGAAATCCATTTTACTTGGCATCTTGGTCCAAGAAAATGGTCTACGAGTACAAGGTGGACTAGCCTCAGGGAGCATTTCAAGGGGAACCACCTTCATAGGCACTTCCAGTCGCATCTTAGGAATTATCCTACCTTCGTCTGAAAGGGATAAAAACATTAAAGTAAAACACCATAGAAACAATGATTCACAAAGCAACACAATAAAAAAAAAGGAAACATACTGTCTTCTCTGACCCCTTCCAGGTTTGGAGGGTCAACAAGGTCCAATCTTCTCTTAAGGAAGTTACTGAACATTTCATCAACACCACCCTGGTCATCCACCAGTTCTATCTCTGTGGTGTCTTCCGCTAGCTCCTCCGTCCCTTCTGCCTGATCCTTGCCAACCTCTTCCTCCTCAGTAATTAAGTTCATCATAGCTTCCTCCTCCTCGATGATGGTCTCTAACTCCTGTCTCCTCACTTTGCGAGTCAAGTCTGAAGGCATTAGTTGCATGTAAGCGGTCAAAATGAAAATTATGAGTAAGATGAAAAGGATAATGCAATAAGTGCACCAAACTTACTTACCTCGAATAGGCATTTTAAACTGTATTCACTTCACCCTTGGCTCTTCCACATTTGAGGCCACCTCTGTTGAGCATTCATGCTTCGGGAGCTTCAACTTGGCTTTCCCGATGGTCTCCTTGATGACACGTTCAGCTCTCTTTATAGTATAGGGCACATCATCTGGTTCCAACCCCACACTATCACGTGTGTTGATGGAAGTACCAGATGACCCTCCCATCGTGATGGACACAGATTCATCAATCCCCTCAGGAGCATCTTGGGACTCAGCTGTCTTGAACAAATGGTTAATCCACAGACAAGATAATTGAGTACGATCCCGTAGGACATATTTATTGTCCGCATGAACCACTAGAAACTCGTCCAAGCAACGAAGATAGCCAACAAAGAATGCAAATGTAAAATGGGACTGCGCCTCAACATTTGAACACAATCGCACTATCTCCTTATGAAGGCCTGATAACAAAAATTGAGCCCAATTATAACGCATCCCAGTTTCTAAAATGGTTCACATGATGCGCACAGCTTCCACCCCAAGACTCTTCACCTAGGAAAGGGATTTAGAAAACACCCATGCCCGAAACAGGGGATACAATTCGTTAACTTCCACCACTTTGATGTCCCCTGCATAGGGAATCCCTTGGAGCCCTTGACAATGCCCAACTAGTCTTCTAGCTCACATACCATATGAAGCTCTTTTTGTGCCCTATCCAAAACCACATTCACATCATCTTCTGGTACACCGAACAGATCTGAAAAGAACTTGGCTGACAGATGGAAAAATATTTTGACACCCTTAATACGGGTGTTGTAGTAGGAGCAGACTTGTCGAATGAATCAACAATCTCGATCATTTCAGCTATGGACACATCAGGGCTTGGGGTTGTAAATAATTCCATGAGGCTGGCATCATCCAAAAAACAGACAATAGATGGTAGAGCATTGGTGTGCAACCATTTCTGTGCCTTGCTGATCTCCCCAAACTTCATCGACAGGGTACTCTTAGTTCATCCTGTCGTAACAGGGTCTCCGCCAGGAGGGACATCAACTGTAAACACAATTTGAAATCATCACATCAGTATGACCACCAGCAGTCGAAAAAACACACTAAGGCATCTAGGAAATATTGTCACTTACCTTCAGTTGTGGACTTCGAGGTGCTAGAACCCAAGTCAGCATCATGAGGGAAAACTCTTCCATTACGCGACCAATCTCTATGCAACCACCCACGAGCCATGCACTGTGCAAACGCCCTGGAAAAATGTTTATGGAAATGAATAATGTCACCCTTCGTCTAAGCTAATACAGCTCCGTGAAGGGTGGGACCCGCCATAAAGGTCTCTAGAGCGGTATGAGCCAGGGAAAGCCCATCATCATTGATGCATGTCCCATCTTGGTTAACTTGGGGCTTGCAAAAGAACAGTCATCAGAACAAGGGCAAATGCCAAACGACAAAATAAACGACCTTACCTCTCTACCCGGTACACCGTGCCAGGAGGGTTCTGAAATAACGTGTGCGTGCGCGTAGTTAGAAACAAGGTGTTATTGAGATAGTCAGGCCCTTGTGGCAATAGGTCCCACACGCGTGCTAACGGGCGAGTAGATCTGGGCCCGCTAGAGGGACCATCCTCGATCACAAGCGGTCCCTCATCAATATCCACCATGAAGACCATGACGCCATCCGAAGATCCCGACAACATAGCTTCAAGCATGCTCCACGCCACTTGTTTGCTCAGGTGTGACCAGACCACCACCTTAAATCTGTCTAGGATGAAGGCGAGGAATTCACAAGCCCCTTCCCTAAACCATACCCCATTGTTGTCAATAGTTAGATTAGGGGTAGGTTCATCAGTCTCAAGTGGCCCAAACCATGCCAGTACTCCAACCAACTCAACTACCAAGAGGAAAGGCTCAGGATCCCTGCAAGTAACCAGAATGCCGCGATAAACCAGCTATACATGAAAATGAGATGGAAAAACGAAATTCCATGTTGTAGGCCAATGCTTCGAAAAATTAAAAAGTATTTACACTTGGCATATACGTTGCCTGAAAAGAAACTATTTACGCTCAGCGTATACGCTATGAAAACACTTGGCGTATACGCTGCCTGAAAACAAAAAAAACGTTTACGCTCAGCGTATATGCTCTGAAAATAGTCTATGCTATACGCTGCCTGAAAACAAAAAACCATTTACACTCAGCTTATACGCTGTGAAAACACTCTACGCTACATGCTGTGAAAATAATCTACGCTATACGCAGTGAAAATAGTCTACGCTATACGCTATGGAAACCTTCTACGCTCAACGTACAGACCCTGTACGCTGTAGAGACCCTCTATGCTGCAAACCTATGCTCAGCGTACAGGCCCTTTACGCTACCAAAACTCTCTACGTTGTTGAGACTGTTTATGCTAGATAACAAGTACAGATGAAAAACAGTTAACAGAGGCAGGATTAGAGACTACCTGTGTGACGATCCAGGCCACGATGAAACCCTTGGTCTAGGTAAACACTGCAACATGGCCTAACTTTCCTCCTCGAAAGTCAGGTTAGGTCCCTTCCTCCACTGGCCTTCTACCTCCTTGCCCTTGCCCATTTCGGCATCCTACACGCTGAAGCTGATGGGTTTACGCTAGGGTCCGAACCCGCATGCCGAACTAAATCCTGTACGCTGAAGTTGGAGCCTCCATGCTCATGCTGAGTTTGAGCCTCTACGCTCATGCTTACACTGAGTTCGAGCCTCTACGCTCATGCTTACGCTGAGTTTGAGCCTCTACGCTCACGCTTATGCCGAAGTTCGAGCCTCTACACACTACGTTTACGCTGGGTTTGAGCTTCTACCCTTACGCTGAAGTTTACACTTACGCTTACGTTAAGGTTTACGCTCATGCTCTGGTTTGCTTCAAGTTCACGGTGCCTCTGACAACTGACAGCCCAACGCTATATATAGCACCACACCGACCCCGCCGCTACCACCACCGCCTTTGATTTCAATGAATATTTTATTGATTTTATTTAAAAATTATTCAAAATGCAAAATACAAAAAAAAATATAAAACAAAATGAACACTACCACATGCTAATTCCCTCGTAAACCAACTTCGGATGCCCACACTGAACGTTTTGACGCAAACTCTCCGAAGTAAGTCATACGATAACTGGGCATCGTCAAATCACACACTCTGGCCCGGTAAGGCCTTAAACTGCCACATACATCCCACACATGGCCCGGTAAGGCCTTAAACTACCACATCCGGCCCGGTAAGGCCTTAAACTGCCACATCCGGCCTGGTAAGGCCTTAAACTGCCACACATGGCCCGGTAAGGCCTTAAACTACCACGTGTCCCGGTGCAACAATAAACCACCATCGTACATGTACACATGATTTACGTTGCCAAGGAACACGATACAACACCTATTAGCTCATTCTGACCTCTATTTATTGGCAGGAATAAGCCCGATGGATTGTCAGCATTTGTCCATACCATTGATCATCGATGGACCATATGGAAAGATCACAAGAGAAATCAACATAAACTCCATCAGCTTAGGTACATCAACCGATGACACAATCATAGCCTCAACACAACAAATGCTAGATAGCTACAAAGGTATGACAAAATCTCTCGACATAGAGGCCGATAGCATCATCGAAGACCCGTTGACTGAAACCCCCATCGCTATGCCTAATGGTGAAATTAAAATATTAAAATTAAGTACACTATTGCAACCTCAACTGGCCAAAGACATAGAAGATGTGCTTCGAGACAACATAAAAGCATTCGCTTGGTCTTACACTGACATGCCCGGGTTAGATCCTCGAATCGTCTAGCACAATATTATCCTTGATCCAAAATTGAGGCCAGTAAAATAAAAGGCACGAAAGGTTAAACCTGAGGTAGCATTGGCAGTTCATAATGAGATCACCAAACTTTATCAGGCAGGTTTCATTTGGGCTGTTGATTATGCCGAGTGGGTATCCAACATGGTCATTTTCCCGAAAAAGAACAGAAGCATTCGCTTATGCATTGACTTTCAAGATCTCAATGTTGCAATCATAAAAGATGATTTTCCCCTACCCAGCATCGATCAACTTGTTAACTCAACCACTAGGCACGCCCTATTATCTTTTATGGATGGCTTCTCAGGATACAACCAAATACGCATTAATCCAGAGCATCAGCTCTAGACTACCTTTATGACACCATGGGAAACCTTTTGTTACACAATGATGCCCTTCGGTCTCAAGAACGCTGGGGCCACCTATTAAAGGGCAATGACATTTATGTTTAGCAATTACATGCTGCACTCACTCAACAACTATGTGGATGATATAGTGGTTAAATCAAAGACATCAGAACAACACGTGCAAGATCTTGACTTGGTACTAAAGCATTGTTTAAAACATGAGCTGAGGCTTAACCCAAAGAAATGTGTCTTCGGAGTCAAAATAGGAAAAATGCTTGGATTCATAGCCTTGGAAGCAGGGATACGAGTAGACCCCGATAAAGTTAAGGCCATAACAAACTTAAAACCACCTAGCAACCTTACCAAACTCTGAGGCCTACAAGGTAGATTACAGTTTATCAGGCATTTCATAGAAAAACTAACGGACAAGTTGAAACCCATGAACCACTTACTACACAAGAACATCCATTTTGAATGGACTCCACAGTTCCAAGAAGCATTTGACAACATTAAAATAGCACTTGTTCAACTACCCACAGTTTATCCACCTCAAAATAATAAACCGTTTTACATCCACCTTGCCACTTCAGACTCGTCAATCGCATCCATGCTTTGCCAAAAATAAGATGATGGAACTGAAGTTCCTATCTATTACTTAAGCCATGCATTAGTAGCCCATGAGAAGAAGTATAATGAGGTGGAGAGGTCATGTCTAGCCTTGGTGTTTTCCTTAAAAAAATGGCGACATTACCTCTTCCATAACCAAGTCAATATAATCTGCAAGGATAATGTGCTCAGAGCCATCACAGGAAACATTTACAAGTCAAGTAAAATAGCCCGTTGGAAAGCCATGATAGCCGAGTTTGATCTACACTACATAGCGCAATCATCAATTAAGGGTCAAGCCATAGTGAACCAAATGACTGCGTCACCAATGCATGATCAAGTAACGATGGAGCCAAAGTTCCCTAATGAAAATGTAAGTGCAATAGACATAGTACCTGATGACTACGATGTCATTTTGAACTTTGATGGAGCATCCACCTCTCGAGGGGGAAGCACTGTCGCCATCATCACCTATCCCTCTGGGAAGATCTGACCCTTTTCTTATCATTTCAACTTTCGTTGTACCAACAACATAGTAGAATACGAAGGTCTCCTTAGAGGTCTCATGGCAGCACAAGCTTCAGACATCACACGACTAGTGGTCAGGGAAGACTCACAACTAGTTCTAAACCAAGTCACGGATATTTATACATGCAAAATGCAACATTTACAACCATACTGTGACTTAGCCAAACACTTAATGAGGCAATTCAAAAACATGGACGTGCAGCATGTCTCTAGAAATGACAATACCATTGCAGACGCACTGGCCACGCTAGCACTAAACATATCACCTGACATGTTCCATATGTTGCCAAGCTCCATAATCAGTTGTGCTAAACCCATAACCGATACTCCCGATATGTTACCAATTGCATCCGTTAGTACTGAAACACCATGGAAATTGTGAATCGGCCTCAGGTGAAGATTCACGATCCAGGAAAAAGTTCATGATAGAATTCCAGAAGGTAGAACAAGGCAAAGCAAGGTGAAACGGTGCTCGGCATCAAGTCTCCAACTTCCTTACAAATTCCAATTTTTACTATGTTTTCTATCTTTACGCTACATTACACAACATAGCGTAATGACACTTAGTGTAATTCTGCTTAACATAGTCTAACATTAGAAGGTGACTTACTTCGACAGATTTTGTGAAGTTTAAGGCCTGAGCAGCGTAATATGCGACTTCTCGCATATCCTGCTAAGTCTTTTTTCCAAGGTCAAATTTACGGTTTGTTACGCAAGGCAGCGTAATGAGCTTCAAAAAGGTCAAAGGGAAAGTCCAAAGGAAGCTGGCTAAAGTAGTTATGCATTCGTTATCCATACGCGCAATACGCTGATGAGTGTATTGCACGTAATCATGAAGTAGCTTCTATAAAAGTGTTGACACTGTACGTTGCAATGTGATGTGACATAGCCAGTTCGTCAAGTCAACGGCATCCGAAAACTTCGAGACACGTGTCATCAATGCCGTGCCTTTTCTGCATGTTATAAATACCCCAGTTGGCAAAGAAAAAAAGGACTTCTGGACATTTTTGGAGAGAGGAGCAGTGGCTGGCATCTTCAACTTTTGGCAGTTATCATCCTTGAGCAGAAACAAGAGACATTTTCAAGCATTTAGCAGTAGGAGCGATCATACCCATTGGCGAAAATACAGTTCTCCCATTGGTGATCCTTGGCAGTTTTGAGCAAAAACTATCCAAAGCGCAGAAGATAGATCAGAGATCGTGGGATCATCTGGTGTGGTTGGCAAGATCTATTGATCAGACATAGTTGGTTAATAGACGTCCAAGCTTGACCTTCCTTGCACTCCATCTTTGGCTTATAAGGTAGACCGAGCTCCATTCTGCACTCCTTGTTAAATAGTTTTCTTATTATTTTGTGTATGTTTTGCATAAGATAATCGGAGTCTTCCCATTGTAATTTTGTATACAAGATACTCATTCTTTTGGGTCAAAGTACAGATCTTGAAATCACGCATTTCTCTTAAATCTGATTCCCTTTGTCGCGTTAACGTCATCATTATTACAATTTATCTACATCGTTTTCCTCTCCTTTCAAGATCTATCGAATCAAATCGTTCCACGAAACACCTATAATCTTCATCGATTTACTGATTTAGTAAGTCCTTGTCTGATCAACAAGATCGTTCAGGGCACTGCGGATTCGTTTTTGCCAGCACAGCCCTCGCATGGATCCGTGGTTAAGACTGTGTATACGGATTTTGTTTGGTATTCCAACTGCCAACATTTTCCGTCGTTACAGTTTTCTGGTGCTAGAAGGAGGGCTTGAACCTCCGATTCGTATTTTTTCAGGTAGCCCTGTAAGCGATCTGTACCCACGTTGCCAAAATGTAAACATAATACCTCTAGAGAAGTTTACAAAAAGCGTGCGGTGTAGATCGGTCATAGTAACGATTCCATTGGAATCCTATAGGGTAGAAAGCCTAATCGTGATCTTCTTTGTCTATCATTTTTTGGATCTAGTCATTTTTCACCGTTAACCTACTTGACCAATGGATTCTGCATACACAACCATAGCCGTAGTGACCACAACTGACTCGGGTGCCACATCTCTGAATCCCATCGCTGCCACTGGACTAGCCTCTGGTGTTATAGGGCCTCAGGGACCGTCGCGTCGTTCGTTGAGATTACAAGGCAAAGACCCCGTATTTACTGTCGTGACCCCTGAGGAATACAACTTCATTTGCTTCAAAATTCAGGCAAAGCTTACTCTCAGCCGAACCGAGATCGAAGCAAAAAGAAACTTTGAGCTGATCCATAGAGGGGGTCAGGATTTTACCCCTACTGCCTACATATTCCTCTGACAGAACATTACCATGAAATCATAACACAATTGGTCATGGCTAAGAGTCAGGCTACCCGGTCCATGCTGGAACCCCAAAATAGGGATGAAGAAGAAGATGAACTTGTAGCCCAATCCAAACATTCATACCACACTCTCAGCCCCCATATGTACATAAATCCCCTTTTTCCTTTCAACAGAGAAGCTACCCCTCTTAATCCCACCATGATCACGCAAACTCACATTCCTGTCATCCCACAGGCCACTACACAGTCATCCGTCTTGCAGGTGCAAATACCACCCCAAAATAACCTGGGGGCGGTCTCATCACCACGCGTAATCAGCATTCCATCGATGGTCCCTGCATCCATTGTGCCTTATTTCATCCCTTAGATCCAACCCCAAACCATATCTACAACTTGCCCAGTGCAGACTTTATCACTGCTGCCCCCTCCAACCCAACAGATCACAGCCATCGTTCAACCGCAAACATCCGTCCAACAGCCCGCCGCGAGTCAGTGGATCATCCCCACGGCACAACATAACTAGTCTGTGATATATGGTGTGCAACCCTTGGCTTCACCCACAACGCATATTCCGCAGATGGTCCTACAATATCCCTATCCCTATCCTGTGCAGCCGGCGGCGGCTAATCTCTTTACTCAACCCAGTGGGTGGTGGTCTTCGCAGGAAGCTTCGTCCGCGGGGATCCCCGTTGCACCACCTGCTAGTCAAGCCATTCCTCCATTTCCACTCCCTAGCACCGCTCTTCTAGTTCAACCCCCTGCTCCCCCTACTCAAGCATCTTCATCTACAAGCTTAAATCAAAAATTCTTACTTATTCAGACCCTCACCGAGGAATTTAGACGCCTTAAGGCCACTGGTTCAGACACTATACAAATAGTGGACTTCTATCAAGATGATCCTATTAGTCCAACGGTCCCCATGCTATCGTTGCCCCCGAGGATGTCCTTACCCCATTTCACTAAATACAATGGGGAGGGAGATCCCAATGCTCACCTCGTTACCTTTAGATCCAAACCTTTGTTGCTACAACAATGGCCTCATACAATCATCCGTGTCTTTGCGATGTCTTTCGTAGAGAAAGCTTTGGATTGGTATCGAGCCCTCCCTCGCTTTTCCATCTCAACCTTGGAAGAGCTCCTGACACAATTCGTGACCCGCTTTAAATACAACCTAAAGCTGGAGGTCACATTAGATCAACTTATGGGAGTGAAACAAGACCCGCTCGAACCAGTCCAAAAGTTCATACAGCGATGGAGTGCTACTTTCAACGAAATCCGTGAGCCAATCGCGGAGGCCCATTTGCTAGCCATATTCAAAGGAGTAGTTAATGATTTCATTAATTCCAAGCTATATTACCTTTCCCCTAGCTCGTTACATCAGGCCTTCACCCAAACTAAAAGCATCCAAGATGCTGCAGAGGCTAGCAAAGACCCAGCGTATGTCGCCTATAAAAATGCTAACAACAAGGGTAAGGATAAAGGTAAAATAACAACAATGACGATAGCTGCGTTGGCTAAGGGCACTAAGAACAAAAATAAGAAGGCACCTACGACTTCACCTAAGACCACGGCTAGTGCGAGCAGCACCAGCCAGGACACATCTGCCGCTGACAAGCCCCCCCAGCGAAAACCAAACTTTGAGCGNACATCTGCCGCTGACAAGCCCCCCCAGCGAAAACCAAACTTTGAGCATAAAGACCGCTCAAAGTATGCTGCCCTTCCTGTCAAACATTTGGAACTGTTGAAGCAACTATTAGGGGCAGGATACATTCAGCCTAAGAAGGTATCCAAGGAAGCTCTGAAGCATCACAGGCGTCATTGTGAACTACTGAAGAATCCTTCTTTAGCCCTACCTAACAAACCACCAGTTCTGAGGTCTTTCAGGCTGGACCATTTCTGTGACTACCACCAGTTTTGTGGTCATGACACAGATTACTGCTGGGCGTTGAAAGATGACATTCAACGCATGATTGATGATGGTCATTTGAAACTAGATGGTAGTAGTCCAACGCATCTGGAAAATCAAGCGTTGCACGTGTACCAGGATCCGTTAAATGCAAATAACGCACCCTACACGATCAACGTGGTGAGTACGGACAGTGAGAGGAAAGTACCGCCCAAACAACCTTTTGTTTTGCGTGTACCTACCAACTCACTAAGGGGAACAGACTTTTTACTGACAACTAGTGGCATCTCAAGGCCACCCTTCATCATTCGGGCACCTTCTCCAGATTCAACTTAGCCTCCCAGTAACAGTAAAGCCGCGGCTATGTCTGCGCCCTCACCCAAGGTGCCTTTCATTCTCAGGCTGTCAAAATCACTAGCTGCCCCTTTTACGCAGGGGTAAGCCTCTAACACAAATCACCAACCATCACCTAATAAACAAAAGGAAGGGGATGCATCTAGTAATGCCGCAAAAAATCACCTTACGCTAGGCTTCACTAGCCCTAGGCCCTTGGCCTCTGTCCCTGTGTCTGCGCCTCCTGGGCAGGACAAGGGTGCAGACACACAGCCACCCACCCTCGACAAGAAAAAAAGCAACCCTCCAGCTGATGCTGTTCTGCCCATGGAGATCCGTCTCTTGGGACGAATGGAAGAAGACAGAGGGGACAAACAAGCCAGTAAAGAACGGGATCTCCTCGACGTATTTACGCAGGTCAAATAGGCTCTGAAACAAAAAAATACAATGCTGAGCCTCTACGACCTGCTCATGATGTCTCAAAAACACTGTGAGGCCATGGTCCGCATGCTGACATCCATACCTGTGGAGGATAGCTTACCAGCGGAGGAGGAAGCGATATATGCTATCATGTTTCCCTCCGACGCTGAGCGACCTAAACCTACCTCGTTGACCTTTCATGACGAATCCATCAAAGATGATCCTGAGAAAGGTCAAGTGACAACTGAACCCATGTTTGTCATCATCCGGGTTGGTCAATATCGAATCCGGAGGGTGCACATGGACGACGGCGCAGCTACAAATGTCATCCCTTATCCCATCATGGATAGGTTGGGTCTGGTCGACCAGATCAGTCCCTCAACGACAACGTGCATAAATTCATTCAATGGAGAATGGGTTTGGGTCAAGGGAACAGTGTGCATCGAATTTGTGGCAGGGGATCAATTCCCAACGGACGCTACATTCCTTTTCATCGAGGAGATGCCCAGGTTCAACTTAATTCTAGGGAGGTCCTAGCTCGCCCAACTGAGGATGGTTTCGTCACCAATCCATCAGGAGATACATCTCCCTTATGCAGGGGGAGAAGTAGTGATACACGGTGACGAAATCACCCCCAGGACTATCAACAATATTGAAGAGGAATGGGGTTCGGAGATAGAAACATCGAATGATCAGACCCATCCCTGAATCCCTGAACAAACCGAAACAAATGATGAAAGTCTAGCTTGGGCCAACCTGCCATTTCAAGACAGTGGTGTGGAAGAGTCAAACTACAAACCTCCTCACCCTTACGCATCACTGAATATAAGAGCCATCAAGAAACAATTATGAATTAGTGATTGATCTTAATGGCATTTACGTGCATTTCCACGTCTTTACTAATTTTTCCTTTTACGCTTAGCAGTTTCCATTGTCAATCCTCTTTAATATATACATACATTTTTACGCTTGCTATTCATTACGCCATTCACATCTCTTTATATACGCTATTTACACTCGTTGATCATTTTAGTGCAATTACACAGAAATGTACATTATTATCAATTACGCTTCCAGACTTACGCAGCTGGCCCGCAACGACCTTAAACTAGTCATGGCCCGCAACAGCCTAAAACTAGTGATGACCCGTAATGGCCTTAAAGTAGCGAAGGCCCGTGACGGCCTAAAACTAATTCCCTGGTATCTTACGCAAATGTTACATGACAGCCCACGATGGCCTTAAACTAGCAATTCCATTTCACAGCAACGTAACTTATTCTAAATCTTTGACAACTACATTCACGCTCTGCAAATAAGGATATAAAACTAAAATAAAATAAATAGTATTTAAAACCATACAGAAGATCTTAATGCCAATCTTTTCAACATTCATATAACCATTGTTCAATTCCAGTCAATAAAATCATGCTTAAGTTATAGTTACGCATCCCCCCTGGTGCCACTATCACCTGTATCCCTTAGGTCAGGCTCCAAGCCTAATAAATCATCCTCAAGTGGGCTATCCTTCTTAGAAGGTATTCCTTCATGAGGAATGCCATCCCCACGAGGCCCTTGCTCCAATGTCGGCTCCACAAGAGGACGCTCTTCGCTATTACGCTCCTCTTCTTCTGCTTGTTCCTCACCCTGTTCGCCTTCGCCCTCCAATTCTTGTACCAGTATACAGCAAATACATTAGCAAAGACTTGAACCCATAATCAGAAAATTTAAATTCAATAATGTTTAAAATTACTCGCGATGGCCCTGCTTCCGCAGCAAAGGGAAGCTGTTCTAAACCGACCCATAGACGCTACATAATCTCATCTTCCGTTAGTTCAGACCATACGTCGTTTCCCAGAGCAGCTTCAGCCTTCACCTTCCCCTTTTCCATACTAGTCCAGCAAGGCGGATCAAGGAAGAAAGTAGGGACAGTAGTCTTGCCCCTAGGAAGGGTCATTTCTCTTTCCGATGATGCGCTTACTGTCACCTGCTCCTGGAACTTCTCAAAAGCTTTAGATGCGCCAATGACATCAAGGAATACTCGCAAGGATTAAGCTTCAATTGTAGAATCACGGTAATGCTGACGATAAGCGATACTTTCTTGCTTATACAGATGCTTTTGATCCTTTTCTTTCTGCCCCCACTCCTGCACACTTGCACAGAAATCCTTCCAGTCTTGGCTTTTCTAAGATAACAGCTCTATTTGCATTCGCTGCTCCACCAACTCCTGACTGGTTTGCACACTGTTCTTGACTACAGTCTAGTAGTGAGAGTAGTCAATCACAGTTGTGCGCCAGTCCTCCTCACCCATTGCCCGTGCCTGTAGGAACTCGCATCGCGATTTTAAGTCTCCGACCTCTTTGGCTAAAGACTCCTTCTCCCTCTCTAACCTTTGCAACCTTTTCCAGAGGTCTTCATTGACACTCTTACTCTCCCATGAGGAGCGAGTAGAGCGTAATGCACATTTAAGCATCTCCTCATAAATGCTGTGTGGCACGACCGCCCCGTCAGATGGAGGTTCCACTATGTCCAAATCAATGGGCTCTGTTGGGTCCCATCGAAGGCGAGCTCCTGACAGCAAACATTATCAATATAAATGAAACATTACCACTTTCTAATAAAATAAACCTATTATAGTTATAACATACGAGCTCCAGGATCAATGCACTTGAGGCACTTGATCATATCGCTGACAATGCCTTCCATGAAGGTGAATTTGTCAGGAAACTCTCTCCATGTTCTGCTCACAGAGGTAGACGTGGATACATCTTCTTCACCTGTAATGTAATTTAGTTAAAAATCCTAATTATTAACAAAACTCAAGACATCCAATATGCTTATTACCTCTGCCGGTTACAGTGGGGAGTGCGTCAATAGTTCCCGCCTCCTCCCTTTCCTCACGCACAAGAGTCTGTGCGTCGCTAGTCCTAACAGCTGGGGCCTCTTCTTCCAAAATTGGGGCCCCTTCCCCACGACTTAATATCACTGCCCCTGTCTCAGGGGTCAACTGCTCCATAGGTCTCATTGTTCATATCACATTCACATTTAGATGATTCAAAATATCCTAAATAAAAATTGTGTAATACAATAACTTTCACCACGTTTCTTTTACGCTTACCAGGAAGAGGTTTACTCCGCTGAACTCTGACTTGCATGGTTCGACCTATGCCACTCCCAGGCTCCGCAAAGGCCTCGGTCAAGCGAAGCTTTTTATGCCGAGCCGAAGGCTCTACAGTTTCAGCCACCAAGCGATTCCCCCACGAAGCATCGCTAGTGTAAGTGGGCATCACCTCGCCTACGCTGTCGGGGCCTCACACTCGAGACGCCGCCAAATCCCTTGTCATTATAGACAAAGATTCGCCAATCCCTTCCGGGAGATCCTGTCCACGGGTAGTGCCGAAAATGTGGGTAATCCAAGGTTTGGATAGTTGGTCTCGGTCTTGCTGCACCCAGACCCCATTCCTCTGGATAGCCAAAAATTCGGCAAAACGCCGAAGGCAAGCTATGAAGAAGGCGTAATGCACATTGAAACGAGAATCAAGCTTCTGGTGAAGCCTGATCATATCAGTGCGTAATCCCTCAACAAAGTAGTTTGCCCAATCAAAATGGGTCCCTTCCTCCATAACCTCCCGCATGATACGGATCTGTTCTATGGTGAAGAACCTTCCTTGCGAGAGTGTTTTGGGGAAAGCCTGGGCCCGGAACAGGGGATAAATCATCTTGGCAATCTCTAGTTTGATCTTCTCACAAGGGATCCCCTTAGCCTCCTTCTTAGCCCCTAGCCACTCCTCCAGCCACTCCTGACAGGCGAGGCTTCCTTTTGCCTTTTCCTCTATGGGAAGGCCGTCAGAGGGGACGCCGAAAAGGTCTGCAAAAAGCTAAGCATCAATATCAAAACTTACACGTACGTGATGCACGCGCGTGCAAAAGCGCTTAGCCTTTTCGCTGAAGGATTTGACCATGGTTAACATTTCACTGACGGGGACATCAGGGGTTACGACCAAAAATAAGTGCATTAGCCTCGCTTGGCGCAGCTTGGTAACCACCGCAATCGGGGTCGTCGCATGGTCGAGCCAGCATTGTGCCTCCTTGATGTCACCATAACGAAAGAGGACGGTATTCGCCTCGTGGCCAAAAATTGTAAGGGTAATCTCCTGGGATTCCCTAACTAAACAATGTAAGACACATGTCAAAAAATACTATTACGCGACATTCATGATTCACAATCACATTATGCAACAATAAAATACACAGCAATTTTACCAGGTCCAAATGGCAAAGGAAAGGGAGGAAGTTTCCTCTGCACATCTGCAACGGTAAGGGGTGGATCCAAAGTCCAACGTACAATACTGTCCAGCGTAAAAGGGTTTTTAGCTCTGGTGTGCAACGTAATCATTCTCTGGTATGCTCTGGGAGTTTTCTCCGAAAAAGCCCCATGCAAATGGAAAAGTGGGATTTTTATACCGGTTGTTACGCTAGACTTGGGTTGGGCGACATGTGGACGTTGACCGGGCGCAAAAGGGCGTAAAATTTACAAGTGTACAACATATTACATCTGCTAAGCATATACGCCGAGCGTATACGCTGTATCAGGTGGGCATAGACTCTGGGCGTATACGCTGGGCATATACGCTGGATATGCTGGGCGTAGATGCTGTGGACGCTGGGCGTACACGCTCAGCATATACACCAACAATGGCTGGGCGTATACGTCGGGCATACACGCTCAGCGTATACGCCAATAATGGCTGGGTGTATACGTCGAGCATATATGCTGATGGTTGCCGACTTGCTTCAATTCTTGCTCTTCGGTGCTGTCTTCATTCTATCTTTGGAGACTCCATGTCAGGCGTAAACATTTTCCGTACCCACCGAGCGTACATGTGAAGTGTACGTCGGGCATGTAAGTTGGATGTCTACGTTGGGTGTATATGTTGTTGATGTCATGCATATACGCTGGGCGAATACGTTGGTATTGCAATGTGCGACACCAAATGTAGCCGTGGTTGTTCGTGAGCCTCAGGGACCTGTTTCTTGCTAGAGAAGTACCAAGTTCAAAATTTTGTGGTGTTTCATTGGCCCCTCTTTGTTGACGCTTGGAGGAATCTACCCGAGAAGCGTCGACAAAAAAGTGCAAAACACCACAAGCAGCCATATCAAGACTTTGTCCGTTGCCACTTGACTAGACATCATCGCACTATGTTCAGTAGTACATGGGATCGGGAAAGGAAAGTTTGTGGCTGGTAGGAAAACGGAGATTGTGGGGATTGATCACTACCCAAGGGATTGTGCTTGGGAAATGGGATGCTCAGGTGTGTGGCATCTGGTCCTTGTTAATAGCCATTATTTAGCAAACTCGGAGTTCAGACATGCGATGTATGTCCTTTGGCTGAACAAGGCTCTTGGTTAGTGTTCAAGAGAACTTGTTGGCAAGACCAAAGCCACGGAAGGATGTGTTGCATTCTTTGGAGGAACAGGGCCCGTGTTTAAAGTTTTAGGCGGGGCCTGTTGGCGAAGAGCCAAAGCCATGCAACTGGATGCTTCTTGACCGTTTTGGACATGAGTACCTATTTTTTTCTTTTGAAGGTTTGCGTTGATCTTGTACTCATGCTCAGGTGCCAGGCTATGTGTTGCAACTACTGTAACGTGTTGCAGTGTGCAATAGTATGCTCAAATTTTTAAATGTATTCGGTGTATCGGAGGTTGGTAAACAGATAGCGAATATACCGGGAATGGGAATGTACTAGTGAACAGTTTGATTTAGTCTCGTCATGTATGCTGTGAACATTGTTCCATCTTGCTGCTTGTGATGTGATGCATTCTTGTGCGAAAACCTCGGGGTGTCATCCTGCAAACACAACTCCAAGGAGACAAGAAAACCATGAGTGAATAATCAAGCTTAGACTTACACGGCAGCAGATGAAACAAAGATGCCGAAAGAGATTTCAAGCACTGTATGTCAATGGCAACAGCGTTGGTAGGATCTTCTGATGGCGGATGATGTAGTGATGAAGCTCAAATGTGGTGGCAGATTGATGAACCAGGGATGAACTTGCCAGTTTATAGTCTTGACGGACTATCATGGGTTAGTTTTATGTCGTACCCTTTGGACATTGCCTGTTTAGCGTCGTGGCAAACGTTACATTGCCAGTTTTTAGTCTTAGCGGACTATGAGGAGGCAAGCTAGTTTATAGTCTTAACAGACTCTGATGGTTGTGACGGTGGCAGTTTACTGTCATGTCGGACAAGTGCTAGTTTATCGTCATTGTGGACACTGTGGGGTATCAGTTTATCGTCATGATGCCAGGACAGTTGTGGTGTCAGTTTTAAGTCATAACCCAGGACTGTTCTGTGGTATCAGTTTATTGTCATGATTCCAGGACTCTTACGTACCTGAGCTTGTACTCAAATGTAGAATGGTTTCAGGAACAAGTGATTGGTTGGATTGACGAATTCATTTCCTTCCATATCAGCTAGCTTGAATGCTCAGTTGTCAAATGTTTTAATGACCAAGTAAGGCCCTTCCCAATTGGCTGAGAATTTGTCCAAGTGTTCTCGAACAGCTTTAAGCACAAGCTCACCTTCTTTGATAGGGCACTTGTTGATGTCATGTTGATGTCGTTGCCATTGTTGTTTTTGATACCATTCGATTTCATCGAGGGTGCACACGCGTTCTTCCTCCACCGAGTCAAGATCAACGATGCGTAGATCATTGTTTTGCCCGTCGTCGAGAAGCCCCAAAAGTGTTATCCTTAATGATGGTACCTACAATTCCAAAGGTAAAACAGCTTCTGAACCGTAAACAAGACTGTATGATGTTTTACCTGTCGAAGTTCGGTGCGTAGTACGGTATGCCCACAATGCGTATGTCAATTGCTCATGCCATTTTCTTTTGCTCTAGGTAAGCATTTTCTTAAGTATTGTAATAATCGTTTTGTTTGTTGCCTCCACTTGTCCATTGCTCTGAGGATAGTAAGGGGATGAAAATGAGTGTTTGATCCCTAAATTTTCACAAAAGGTTTTGGTCTCGGCACTGCTAAATTGTGGTCCATTGTCAATGATGATTATCATGGGAATGCCAAAGCAGGTTACAATGTTTTTGAGAATGAAATTGCATACCTGTTTGGATGTAGTTTTTCGAAGGGAAGTAGCTTCTACCCACTTCGTGAAGTATTCTGTGATGGTTATAATGAAACTATGGCCCGTGGAAGATGAGGGGGTTATCTGGCCAATGAGGTCCAACCCCCACTTTTGAAAGGGCCATGTGATTTGCGTTGTGTGCAACTCATTTGGTGGGACATGTATCAGATTGCTGTGTTTTTGACAAGTACTACATGTTTTGACTTTGGTGAGACAGTCGTATTCCATGTGTGGCCAATAATAGCCTAAGCGGCTAATCTTTGTTGCCATGGCTTTCGGTGCTATGTGTCCTCCACATAGTCCCTCATGTACCTGTTCAACAATAGTTTGGGCATTGGTACTACTAACGCATATTAGCAATATGCCTTCGTAGGATCGACGACATAGTGTGTCCCCTACTAAGGTATACTGCTTAGAACATTTCCGCACTGTGTCTTTCTGTGCATTTGTTAGATGTCGTGGTGTTTCGCTGCATAGAAGGTATTCTTTTATGTCATCGTACCATTCAATCACGTGTGTTGAACTAACAGATGCAATCGGCAACGTGTCAAGGGTGTCAGTGAATGGTTCAGCACAATTGGTTATGGAGCTTGGCAACGTGTGGAACATGTTTGACGATATGTTTAACACTAATGTGGCTAGCGCGTCTGCGATGGTGTTATCGTTTCTCGAGACGTGTTGCACATCGATGTTTTCAAATCGCCTCATTAGGTGTTTTGCCAAGTCATAGTATGGTTGTAAATGTTGGGCTTTGCATGTATAGACATCCGTGACTTGGTTTATGACCAGTTGCGAGTCTCCTCTGACTACAAGCCGTGTGATGTTTAAAGCCAAAGCTGCCACGAGACCTCTAAGGAGACCTTCATACTCTACTATGTTGTTGGTGCAGTGAAAATTGAAACAATAGGCAAAGGGTCGAATCTCCCTGGAGGGATAGGTGATGACAGCAGCTGCACTTCCTTCTCGAGAGGTAGATGCTCCATCAAAGTTCAAAATAGCATCGTAGTCATCGAGCACTATGTCTATGATGCTTATATTCTCATCTGGGAACTCTGGGTCTATAGTCGCTTGGTCTCGTGTCGGTGATGTTGCCAGTTGATTTACTATAGCTTGTCCCTTAACTGATGATTGCGCTACGTAATACAGGTCAAACTCGGCTATCATGGCTTTCCACCAGGCTATTCGACTTGTTTCGTAAATATTCCCTGTTATGGATCTTAGTACATTGTCCTTGCAAATTATGTAAACCTAGTTATGGAAGAGGTAATGTCGTCATTTTCTTAAAGAAAAGACCAAAGCTAAACATGACTTCTCCACGTCGTTGTACCTTTTCTCGTGGGCAACTAATACGTGGCTCAAGTAATATACAGGGACTTCGGTTCCATCATCGTGTTTCTGGCAAAGCATAGACGCAATGGACGAATCTGAACTAGCGAGGTAGATGTAAAATGGTTTATCATTTTAAGGTGGATAAACCATGGGTAACCGGGAAAGTGTCGTTTTAATGTTATCGAATGCTTCTTGGCACTGCGGAGTCCATTCAAAATGTATGTTCTTGCGTAACAGGTGGTTCATAGGTTTTAGTTTATCCGTCAATTTTTCTATGAAGTGCCTGATAAACTGCAATCTGCCTTGTAGACCTCGAAGTTCGGTAAGATTACCTAGTGGTTTCAGGTTCGTTATGGCCTTAACCTTATCGGGGTCTACTCGTATCCCTGCTTCCGAGGCTATAAATCCAAGCATTTTGCCTGTCTTAACGCCGAAGACACATTTTTTCGGGTTGAGCCCCAATTCGTACTTCAAACAACGTTTTAAGACTAAGTCGAGATCTTGTGTATGTTGTTCCTCTATTTTTGACTTAGCCACAATGTCATCCACGTAGTCGTTGAGTGAGTGTAATATGTAATCGTTAAAGATAAATGTCATCGCTCTTTGATACGTGGCCCCAGCGTTCTTGAGACCAAAGGGCATCATTGTGTAACAAAAGCTTCCCCATGGTGTCATAAAGGTTTTCTGAAGCTGATGCTCCAGTTTGATTCGTATTTGATTGTATCCCGAGAAGCTGTCCATAAAGGATAATAGTGCGTGCCTAGCAGTTGAGTCAACAAGTTGATCAATGCTGGGTAAAGGAAAATCATCCTTTATGGTCGCTACATTCAAATCCCCGAAGTCAATGCACAAATGAATGCTTCCGTTCTTCTTCAGAACAATGACCATGTTAGATACCCATTCGGCGTAATCGACGGCTCGAATGAAGCCATCTTGATAAAGCTTGGTGATCTCATTGCGAACTGCTAATGCCACCTCGGGCTTAACCTTTCGTGCTTTTTGTTTTACCGGTCTCAACTTTGATTCAAGGATAATATTGTGTTGGACAATTCGGGGGTCTAGCCCGGGCATGTCTGTGTAGGACCAAGTGAATGCTTTCATGTTTTCCCTAAGCACGTTCTCAATGTTTTTAGCTAATGGCGGTTGTAATAAGGTGCTCAATTTAAAATTTTAGTTTCCCCATTGAGCATGACGATGGGAGTCTCGGCCAACGGGTCTTCGGTGATATTCTCGGCCTCTATGTCAAGGAATTTTGTCATGTCTTTGTAATCATCTGTTATTTGTTGTGCTAAAGCTATGACTACATTTTCTGTTAGTGAACTTAAGTTGATGAGGTTTATGTTAATGTCTCTTGTAATTTTGCAGTATGATTCGTCAATGGTTAACGGTGCGGTTAAATGCTGGCAGTCCTTTGAGCGGCAGTCCATTAAGCTCACTCTTGCCAATAAATAGAGAGCTAAATAAGCAAAGGGGTATCGTTCTGTGTCTTTTGGTGATTTTAAACTATGTGTAAATGTATAACGATGGATTACCGTCACACCGGGACGCATGGTAGTTTAAGGCCTTACCGGGCCATAAGTGGCAGTTTATCGCCTTACCGGGCGTTAAGTGCCAGTTTATCGCCTTACCGGGCGTTAAGTGGCAGACTGGGGTCCACAGGAGAACCAGGATGTAGTAATTTCTATTTTTCATATTTTTTATTATTTTTCCTAGGCAAATTTTAGCGAAAAATGAGCAAAAAGGAACAAAATGGCAAAAAGGGGGCAACGGTGGCGTAAGTGGCGGCGGCGGTGTCAGCGGAGTGCTATAAAAGGGGGGGGATTTCATTTTTTCTTACTTTGAATTGTGAGCGTAAGTGGAAGAGTGTAAACTGTTAAAGCGTAAGCGTAAACTGTCGAAGCGTAAACATAAATTGTCGCGCCTAGCGTAAGCGTAAACTTGCTCGTGAGCGTAGACGCCGAAGAGTAACTCTTAGTGTAGATGCCCAACACTCAACCCTAGCATAGACGTGGAGTGTAGAATTTTAGGCGCCAGCGTAGATAGTTCTTTTCTTTAGCATAAACTTGTGCAACCAACGTAAAGGAGGCCGAGATGGGCAAAGGAAAAGAAGTGGAAGGCCAGGGGAGGAAGGGTCCCAACTTGACCTTTGCGGAGGAGACTGAAGCCATGCTGCAGTGCCTGCCCCGGCCAAGGATCCCATCATGGCCTGTGACATCCCACAGGTAGGCTCTGATCCCTGCCTCTACTATTATTTCTTTGCTTCTTTTCTTTAGTGTAGACAGTCTCGGCATATACGCCGAGCGTAGAGGGTTTGCAGCGTAGAGGGTTTTCGGCGTATACGCCGAGCGTAACCTCATAGCATGAAGTCAGGTAGCGTAGACTATCAGGGCGTACTTAGTTTTATCAGCGTAAGCATTTTTCCTGCACTGTTATGTCAGCGTAAGCCACAGTGTCATGAGTTCTCTATGCGCGAAGTTTTGTCAGCGTGATTTGTTTGTCCTATCAGCGTAAATCTTGTTTACTGTAACGGCGTATACGCTGAGGGTTTGTTCAGCGTATACGCTGTGCATGCGCAGTTGTCTTCACAGCGTAGACTTATTTGTCATGTTTCTGGCGTAAACTCATTTGCTCAGTGCCGGCGTAGACTGTTTACGCTGAAAGCGAACTTGGGCGTATATGCTGAGGGTTTCTTCGGCGTATACGCTGGGCGTAAATAGTTTATTGTCGGCGTATACGCTATGTTAAGCAGCGTATTGCGCTAAGCGTAAACAGTTTCGTCGGCGTATACACTGGTTTATGGGGCATATACGCTGAGTGTAAACAGTTCTTTGTCAACGTATACGCTAAGTTAAGCAGCGTATTGCGCTAAGCGTAAACGGTTTTGTTGGCGTATACGCTGGTTTATGGGGCATATACGCTGAGTGTAAACAGTTAGCAAATTTTTAGATTTTAAGTGTTGATTCATGATGTGAACTCTTACTTTTTGGGCTGTTTTGAAGCATGGCTAATTTATCGTGGCGTCTTGATTGCTTGTAGGGACAGTAAGCGCTTCCTCCTTGTTTTTGAGCTTGTAGGGGGGTTAACATGGGTTGGCCCCGTTGAGACTGAGGAGCTTCCCCCGGATCTAACCATGGATAACAACGGGGTATGGTTCCAGGAAGGTGCATGTGGATTTTTGGCCTTCCTACTGGACAATTTCGAGGTGGCCATCTGGTTGAACTTTAGTGAAGTGATTGCAAGGAGCGTGCTTGAGGCAATGCTGCTGGGAGCTGCAGAGGGTGTCATGGTCTTCATAGAAGACATTGACGAGGGGCCACTTGTTAACGAGGATGGTTCTACCCGTGGGCCCAGGTCAACACGCCCATTAACGCGAGTGTGGGCACTATTGCCGCGAGGGTTAGATTACCTCAACAATACTCTATTCATAGTTGCCCGCGCGCACACATTGTTCCAGAATCCTCTCGGCATAGTGTACCGAGTGGACAGGTAGGCCTATTTAAGTTTATTGTTTCCTTTCGTCGTTTGGTGTTTGTTTCTTGTTTTGACATTTATTTGTTTATAGACCAAAGACCAACCTGGACTGGACATGCATTGAGGATGAAGGACTAGCTCTTGCTCGCACGGCCTTGGAGGCATTCATGACAGGCCCCACCCTTCGTGGAACCGTTCTAGGTCAAACGAAGGGAGCGATCGTCCATTTTCATAAGCAGTTCTCCAGAGCATTTGCGATGTGCAAAGCTCATGGATGGCTTCATGAAGATTGGTCGGACAAAGGGTCAATCTTCCCTCGTGACTTTGGCAGCACATCTCAATCCACCACCAACGGTAAATGATGACATTTCCTAGATATGTTAGTGAGTTGGTCCAACTATTTGGAGTTACGCTGATATGACCATTTTAAATTGCTTTTACAGTTGATGGACCTCCTGGTGGGGATCCAGTGACAACTGGACGAACTGAGACTACCTTGTCGATGAAGTTCGGGGAGGTGACTAAGGCTCAAAAGTGGTTGCATAGACAAGCCCCACCGTCCATCGTTCATTGCCTGGATAATGCTGGCCTCATGGAGCTTTTTATGACCCCTAGTCCTAACGTATCCATAGGGGAGATGATTGGGATCGTGGATTCTTTTAATGAGTCTGTCTCGTACTACAGCACCCGGATTAAGAGTGTCAAGGTAGTTTCTCATCTGTCGCCCAAGTTCCTTTCAAACTTATTTGGCGTACCGGCAAATGGCTTACATGTAGTATTAGACAAAGCTCATAAAGAGCTCCAAACGGTTCATGAGTTGGAGGATTGGCTAGGCGTGGCCAAGGGTACCAAGGGATTCCCAATGCAGGGGAAAGCAAAACTTGTGGAAATGAATGAATTATATCCCCTATTTAGGGCACGGGTATTCCCTAAAACCCTTTCCCAGGTGAAGTGTCTTGGGGTTGAGGCTGTTCATGTCATGCGAACTATCTTGGACATGGGCATGCGATATAACTAGGCACGAATTTTGTTGTCGGGCATGCACAAGGAGATAGTGCGGTTGCGTTCGAATGTCGAGGCGCAATCCCACTTCACCTTTGCGTTCTTCGTCAGTTATCTTCATCATTTTGCCGAGTTCCTAGTGGTCCGTGCAGAAAACAAGTTTGTTCTGTGGGATCGGGGTTAGCTATCGTGCCCGTGGATCAATCACTTGTTTGATACAGCAAAATCCCAAGATGCACCTAAAGGCATTGATGAATCTATTTCTATCACTACAGGGGGATCATCTGGCGCTTCAATCCACACACGTGATAGTTTGGGATTGGAGCCAGATGACGTGCCCTATACTGCTAGAAGGGCAGAACGTGTCATCAAGGAGACCGTTGGCCAAGCCAAGTCAAAGTTAAAAAGGCCTGAACGCACGACTGAGGAAGTCCCCGATGTGAACCCGCCACGTGTGAAGCGCATATACCTGGTAAGCGGACCTCACCCGCTTATTTCTTTATCATTTTTGTTTTGTTTATAACTTTTACTTCAATCGCTTACGTGTCATTGATATTTTTGGCCTAATTTAAAAAAGTGAGGAAGCAGGCTTTAGAGACTATCACCAAGGAGAAGGAGACCAACACAGAGAAGAATAATGAGGAGGAACATACGGAGAAGAGCCAGGGTGGAGGAACGGAGGAGTTAAAGGAAAATACCACTGAAACCGCACCGTTGGATGATCAGGACGCTATCAACCAAATGTTTAGCAGCTTCCTTAAGGGAAATCTAGACTTGGGCGACCCCCTAGAGGGTGATAAGGATCATGGTACGTTTTCCTTTTTATTTCGTTTTGAATTGCCTGACCAATTGTCATTCCTATGGTATTTTATTTTTGTGCTTTTATCCTATTTAGATGAAGGCAGCGAGACCAGGACGGTGCGGCTGGACGTACCCATGAAAATGTTTCCTCCTGAGACGACCGCGGAGGTTAGTTCGTCGCGTACCCGTGAGCCATTTACTTGGTCTGAAATGCCAAGCAAAATGGATTTTGTGGCTGGAATCACGGAGGAAGTTGTTGAACGGATCTAGGAAGCCCACCCAGACATAGGTATAAATCATTTAGAGGTTTGGAATTTCACATCTTGTTTATATTGTCCTAACATTTGCATTTTTTGCGTGGGTAGGCGCTAAATTGAGATGGGATCCCTCTGAAAGCATTAGCATAGAAAGTTTAACCACACTTTTCCCAGAAGTGTAACAGGTGCCAAGGCCTGTTTACGATGGAGTTGCAGAAGGCTTTGTACACAACGCTAAGTCGTTATGGACCTGTAGGTGTTCCATTGAGCAGTTGTGGCTACAAATTCAAGCAAAAGAAAAGGAAATCTCTGAATTGTCAGTGGAACGTGACGATCTGAAGGCTTGGTACGAGTTCGCCGCTGCCAAGCTAAGCGGTGATCGCTCCTGGTGAACGTCCGAGGTTACGTACACTAGATATTGGAACCTACTAAATCGTCATGCATCGCTGACTCGGAGAATGGCAAAGCACAAAACCCAAATTGGTCTCCTGAATCTTAAATGTCAAGATTGGAAAGCCTTCGCTTCCAAGGTTCGTAAGTGGGGTCAAGATGAGAAAAATCACAAACATTACTACAAGAAGTCGTTAAAAGAGGTGTCTATTGAAAAGCGCCAACTAGAGATGTTTGTGGAGGGTTTGGGTTTGTGTTCTACCTTCGATACTTTTGCTCAAAATACAACTGTGGAAATGGAGTCGCCTACAAGGGTGATCACAACTGCTTCTGGGGAAGTATCAGTGGGCGAGTTCCCTCTGAAACGTCCGACATGGTCGGCTGTCGACAAAGGAAAGACTTTGGCAGATGTTGACTTAGGCCTGGATGGGACAGATTGGGCCAACATTTCAGAAGAAGAAATCCTTCGTCGGCTGGAATTCAGCTTAGGGGGATCTCCTATGGTAAGTGTTTTGTCCTTATGAAGTTAATTTATTGAATAATGTTTAAAATTTTGACATTCGCTTATTCTTATGTTGGTTGTTTCTTTTTGGTATTTTTAGGATGAAGGTGGCAATGATGCCCAAGAAGCGGGCCCCAGTGGAGCAGGGGCCCCTGATGCTGGTGAATTTAAAGGGGACGACCCTCCCGGCCCAGATGTTTAGCATTTTAATTTTTAAGTTTTTGTCGTTTTTTGACTGAGATTGATGCGGAAATTGTACCTTGAAAATTTTTGAGATGGACGAAAACAGTTGACACTCGTAATTGTACAACATTGCATGTAAGAAAATTTTTGTTGATTTTGAATTTAATTGTAAACACAACATGGCAATGTAAAATGTTTTGGCTTGTCTCTTTTTTTCTTTTTTTTACTTTAAATTTAATGCAGAGATGTGACCGTGAATGCTAAACAAAAAGGAAAACAAAGTATACGTGCATGAACTAGTTTAAGGCCATTTCGGGCCCCAGTCGTAAATGAGGGATATTTTGAATGATGTAGGCGGATTTTTCTGTTGACCAATCATTGCCGATCATGGCTAGTTTTACGTCTTTTCGGACATGATAGTTTAGCGTCATCTTGGACAAGGAGTGTAGTTTAATAAAGAAAAAAAAATTTTTGTTTTTCGATTGATCGTAGTTTAGTGTCATTTCAGATGAGTTGTAGTTTAACGTCATTTCAGACATGTTATAGTTTAATGTCATTTCGGACTGGGCATGTTGATATTATTGTAATAGTTTTTTAATTTTCTTCCTCTTAATGTTAGGTGATGTGTTAACGGGTATGATTCTGTATGCAGCGTCCCCTTCGCTGATCACATTGAATGATAATTCAGCCCAAGGGACGTCTGACGAAATGGCTTCCACGTTAGTGTTTTCAGATGTTTCGGTGGTTGGCATGATTTTTGTGTGAGTTTCCATTTAAGAAGTTGTATGTACAGTGTCAGACACAGGCATTTTTGTTCTAGGTGGGTCTTGTTCCATGTTTAAAGGTTTACTGCTTACTGGTTATTGCGCATTTTTATCGTTGTGTTTAGGCTCTTCAAGCTCGACCTCCGAGCCTTGGTCCATGTCTACATGTGATGAAATGATAGGCGTAGTAGCCTCCCTGTGTATGATGATTTCACCACCTTCATAAGGCAGGTGGATCTCTTGGTGTATAGGGGAGGAGACTACTTTTAGTTGGGCCAACCAGGGTCTCCCTAATATTAGGTTGAATCCTGGCATTTCGTCAACCACCAGGAAATCGACGAACATGGGAAATTGATCCCCTGCTATGAAGTCTAAGGTCACTGTGCCTTTGACTATTACACGTGACCCGCTGAATGATTTTAAACATGTGGTTGCGGTTGGTTTGATTAATTCAGTAAGCCCTAGTTGTTCAATGATGGGGTACGGTACTACGTTTGTGGCAGCTCCATCATCTACATGGACCCTATGTATCCTGAATTGGTTTATGCGTATCGTTATGAACATGGGGGCTGTTGTTATTTCCCTTGTTTTCTTATCCAACTTGATGTTGTCGTCATGGAAGCTCAAGGGTTTAGGAGTGGTCACGTGAGATGAGTACATTACCGCATGGATGGCGGGTTCGTTCAGGGGCAAGTCCTCGATTACCGGGATCGACGTTAACATGCGTACTAGAGCTTCTCAATGTGTTTGGGATGTTAGCACCAAGTCATACAAGCTCAACGAAGTGTTCTTTTGCTTCAATGCTTGGGTGACTTGTGTCAAGGCCGTTGCTAAGGCTCTACTGTTTGGGGCATTTTTATCAATGATAACTAGATCCATTGGGCCCAACAATTTTATTTCATGTTTTGTTGGTTTGTCATTTTTGTTCGAAGCTATCGTTTTAAGCGGTTCATATTTTTCAGATGATTCACCTTCATTACCTGCGTCCGATTGGTTGTTAGGTGATGACATAGGTATAGAGTTAAGTGGAATGGGCTTAGGTGGACCCAGAGCTAACCATTGGCGTTCCTTCTCCACACGTTCACGTGTAAGCCTATCTGCTAGGTGTTCTTGTGTGTGACGTGGAGGTGGGGCTGGTCTTGGAGCCTCGGGCTGCCCTGGGATTTGCACCACATACGGAGGCAGGCGGGGTTACGGTTGGACAGTCAGGTGTGGTTGAGTGCAAGACTGGCCAGGTACCCTAATGACGTAGGGGCTGGGTTTGCCTTGCATTTTTGAGGTGGAGGCTTGGTAATCATTAGGATTTTTGGGTATCCTAACGACATATGGGGTTGGTTTCGATGGAGGTTGGACCTCTGCCGTTGCGACTGCTGGTGGTACTCGGACTATGAAAGGGGCAAGCCGAGTAGAAGGGGTTGATGCATTTGAGGAAATGATGGGAGGGACACGTACCACGTATGGTTTGTCACGTGTCATGGTGTTAGGTGTGGATACGGCCAAGGGTATTCAGACGACATATGGCTACTGGGGAGCACGTGGTGGTTGAGGCGTGGGTGTGGGCACAGCGGGGGGAACCTGAACCATGAACGGCCTATTAGGTGTTTCCTGTTTATATTGGGGATAGACAATGTTAATGTTGGGTGCATCAGAATCATCATCAAGGTAGATTGTATTGATGACGTATGGGGCCTCTTTGGTGTTTAGGGGGTCTTTGTACACCCCTATAGCTTGATTCTGTGGTTGGACCGGGTTGGCCTCATCAAAAGTGATTTGGCCTTCATCGATCATCCGCTGAATATCCTATTTCAAAGTGAAAGAGTAATCCGTATCGTGCCCGTTTCATTGATGGTAATCACAAAAGCAATCCATTCTAAAGCCTTTGGGTACGGGAGGCTCATTCGACGTTGCTAAGCTTGGGTTCTGAACGAGTTGACAGAACCGGTCATGTCTCTTGATGGCCACAGGAGATAACTGTTTATGTTTCATCAAGTCAGCCTTCAGGAGTTGATTGAAGAGCTGGGAGGGCTTCATTGGCAAAGGCGTATATTGAGAGGGTTCTTTCCTCTCAAAATTTTGCGTACGATTTGTTGTTGGGTTTTGCGATGATGATGATTTCGGTGCGGTTGTGGGAATTGGTTTATTGTAGTTAGTAGGGGCTACGGGTGATTTATTTTGGTGTGTCATGTTTTCTTGTTGCGCACCTGCTATTGCTGCTATGGTTGTCTTAGCCTTCTCTTTATCTTTTTTAGTGTGTTGATTTTTGAAGGCTAAGTATGCAGGGTCGTGGCTGTTTTGAGCTGCCTCTTCTATATTTTTGATTTGTAAAAAATCCTGATTAAGCTTACGTGCGTTAAGGTAGTACAGCTTAGATTTAAAGAAATCGTTAACAGCTCCCTTGAGAATCGTGAGCAAGTATGTTTGGGAGATCGGCTCGTGCAACTCGTTGAGAGCAGCACTCCACCTCTGAATAAATTTCTATACAGGTTCAAGCGGTGCTTACTTGACCTGTATGAGGCTGTCCAGTGTGGCCTCGGGTTTCAAGTTGTATTTGAACCTGGTCACAAACTGGTGTAATAAGTCTTCCAAGGAGGAGATGGAATTCCTTCGCAAAGCCCGATACCAATCGAGTGCTCTCCCCGCGAGGGACATGGGGAACACTCGGAGAATGGCATGGGGCCATGCTTGGAGTAGCACACATTCTAACCTAAATGTTATTAAGTGTGAGTTGGGGTCTGTCTCCCCATTGTACTTGGTTAGTGTTGGTAAGGAGACACCTTTGGGCAAGGTTAAGGATGGGACAGAAGAGCTGATGGGGTCATCTTGGTAGAAGTCCACTACCTTCAACTCCCCGTCGGTGGCTGTTTTGAGGCATTTTACCTCATCAGTTAATTCTTGCATCAATTTCTTGGCATCTGCCCAATCTAGGACACTAGGTGACAAGGCAACTTGCGATTGTGGTATATTGTACAGATTAGACTGTTGGATGGTGGGTTGAAACGCTGAAAGTTGCATAGTCGGCGATTGTGTTTATGGAAGGTGAACAGCATGTGGCGCTAAGGATGATACATTATATACGGGGGGTTATTGCTGCTGCGCTTGTGGTCATATTTGGGGAATGTTAACATGTGGAAATGTGTGAGATGGCACATTGTGGTGAGCGGGTTGGTGTGACGGCACACCCATTGTTGGCCATTGCCCAGCCACGTTGTGCGAAGGGACCCCTTGTTGGGTTACGGTGGTCGAGGGGGTTACGTGCGTTTGAATGTGAGGGATGTAGTGGGCGGATGTGGAGGCTGGTATTACGTGTGGCATCCCTATCACTCGGGGTGGGAATGTCACTCCCACACTGTTGTGAGGGGGCGATGCTTGTAAGGACGAGCCTGCAGCTACAGTAGGTATGATTGCGAGAGGGAAGGTGTTAGGTTGGGGGTTGCTCAGGGGAGGAATATGGACTAGTGTTGATGTTTCTGGTGGTGGTGCTTGGGCCCGGGTGAACCTGAGATGCTGGAGGGGCATGATTTCCCCTGTATCAAGATGAAAAATGGGGTTAACATGTGCTTGCGGGCTCAGAGTGTGGTAAGAATCCTCTTGTTCAAATGGAGCAGCGAATTCGTCCTCTTCCTCTAGTTGGGACTCTAGCATAGGTTGATCCAACGAGTGGCTCCTTTGTAGGAGGAGCTGTGTGAAAAGCTCCGTATACTGCTCCGGAACAGGGATTACGTCATACGGTGAAGGGATGAACTCACATCCCCCTCTGTAAAAGAGTTCGAACTGCCTCTTTACCTCCATTTCAGCTCGGTCTATAGCCAGGCCAGCTTGTATCTTAATGCATATGAAATTGTACTGATCTTGGGTTATAATGTTAGAGGCCGGGTCTCTCCCTTACAACCTTAGGGACCAGCAGGGCCCTGCTGTGGGTTGTATTCCTGGGTGTTGCGCGACAGGCTATTGGATAGCCATGGTGTCCACGATGTTAGTTACCTGAGTGGTTGCAGCGGTGGTTTTTACGGGGTTCATGATGACCTGTTGAGATTATGACACGGGTTAGAGGAGCGAAATTAGCGTGCTTAGTACAGCGTAAACTAGGTGGCAAAGTGCAGCGTATACGCTTCAACGTTCAGTGTCTAACGTCAGCGTAGACAGCGTAAGGAGTGTAGCGTATACGCTAGGCAGTGTATACAGCCTTGGCGTAAAACAGAATACAGCATAAAATAAGGTACAGCGTAAAAAATGGCACAACGTAAAATAAGGCACAGCGTAAAACAGGGCACAGTGTAAAACAAGACACAGCATAACACAAGACACAGCGTAAAACAAGGCACAGCATAGAACAAGGCATAGCGTAAAATAGGGCATAGCGTAAAACAAGACACAACGTAACACAAGACAGCGTAGAGAATGGAGCGTATGGTTTTCTAGTTAAGTTTTAACAGGGACGGCGTAAACACTGACCAGCGTAGACGCTAGATAGTTTTGCAGGCTGAGTTTCCCGAACAGGCTACGTAGATGCTGGGAGGGTTTCAGTAGGAAGCGACGTGTCGTTGGCAGTGTATACGCCAAATAGCATAAACGCTAGGAATTTTGCGAGTAATTTTTTTAGGAGGCCCTCCTTCTAGCGCCAATTTCTGTACCGCCTGAAATCGTCGGTCTCCGGTTGGAAGGAAACAAAGACCATGGGATCGTAGGATGCACACAGAAGACCCTACCTTTGCCTGAGGGCGAGCTGGAATGCACGAAGGTAGAGTACCTTGGGTGGTCCGCACGCGAATCAGACAAGGATTTCCCCGAACGTATGCCGAAGTGCTATACGTTGGGTTATGTGTAAATGGCATAACAGGCATAAACGAAAGCGTAAACAGCGTAACAGATGCGAACAGGACGTAAATGTAAACGAGCGTAAATAGAACACATGTAAGAAATTAGCGGAAACTGTAAACAATGATATTACACTAGGAAAGTACAATACACCGGTCTAACGCAGTTGTGATGGAACACAAGGCGGACGAAAAGCCCTGGTGGATGCAGGGATGACTCGGCTGGTTCGGACTGTATGCACAGCGTATAGTCTGTGTGCCTAGCGTACAATACTATCCAGCGTAAAGGGGTTTTTAGCTCTGGTGCACAGCGTAATCGTTCTCTGGTATGCTCTGGGAGTTTTTGCCAAAAAAGCCCCGTGCAAATGGAAAAGTGGGGTTTTTATACCGGTTGTTACGCTAGACTCAGGTTGGGCGACACATGGACATTGACCGGGTGCAAAAGGGCATAAAATTTACAAGTGTACAACATATTACATCTGCTGAGCATATACGTCGAGCGTATATGCTGTATCAGATGGGCGTAGACTCTCAGCGTATACGCTAGATATGCTGGGCGTAGATGGTGTGGAGGCGGAGCGTACATGCTCAGCATATACGCCAACAATGGCTGGGCATTTCCTCCGGGCGTATATGCTGATGGTTGCCAACTTGTTTCAATGCTTTCTCTTCGGTGTTGTCTTCATTCTGTCTTTGGAGACTCCATGTCAGGCGTAAACATTTACCGTACCCGCCGAGCGTACATGTGAAGTGTACGTCGGGTGTGTAAGTTGGATGTATACGCTAGGCATATACGCTATTGATGTTGGGCGTATATGCTGGGCGTATACACTGGTACTGCATACTTAGTGCCAATTAAGCATTTTGATTCCCAAAGTTGCAATGTGCGACACCAAATGTAGCCGTGGTTGTTCGTGAGCCTTAGGGACCTGTTTCTTGCTGGAGAAGTACCAAGCTTGAAATTTTGTGGTGTTTCAACATTGTAGTGGTTCATAAAAAGACTGAAGGAATACGCATCTACATAGACTTCTGGGACTTGAACAAAGCTACAATCAAAGATAACTTCCCATTGCCGAGTATCGATCAATTGGTGGATACAACCAATGGACATGCACTTTTGTCCTTCATAGATGGCTTCTCAGGCTATAACCAAATATGCATCAACCCAGAGCACCAGCTAACAACGACATTCATGATGCCTTGGGGAACCTTTTGTTACATCATGATGCCTTTTGGCTTAAAAAATGCTGGAGCGACATATCAACGAGCCATGACGTACATCTTTAGCGATTACCTTCTAGGGAGACTGAATGATTATGTTGACGATATAGTTGTTAAGTCTTTAATGTCAAAAGATCATTCAAAGGATCTGGAATTAGTCCTTAAAAGATGCTCTAAATATGACTTCCAACTCAACCCAAAAAAGTGTGTGTTCGAAGTCAAAACCGAACGCATGCTGGGTTTTGTGGTATCAGAAATTGACATACGCGTGGATCCTAACAAAGTCAAGGCCATTGTTGAACTAACACCCCCTACAAGTCTTAAGCAATTACGCGGATTACAGGGGAGGTTACAGTTTATCAGGCGGTTCATCTCGAGATTAACCGACAAGTTACACCCTATGCAACATTTGCTTAAAAAGGGGGTCAATTTCGAATGGACGGATGATTGTCAGCATGCGTTTAACAGCTTGAAGCAAGAGCTTCAACACTTGCCAACAGTTTTCCCGCCACAAAGGGATCAACCATTTTATATCTACCTCGCAACTTCAGACGTAGCCTTAGCTGCATTACTCTGTCAAAGGAGGAGCGATGGGTTAGAAGTACCCATCTACTACTTGAGTCATGCCCTATGTGCGTACGAAACGAGGTACAACGAAGTAGAGCGTAATTGCCTAGCGTTAGTATTTACGCTAAAAAAGTGTAGGCACTATCTCTTCCGTAGTCAGGTTAACATCATCTGTAAAAATAACATCCTTAGAGCCATTACGCATAACTTATATGAAAGTAGCAAAATAGCTCGTTGGAAGGCTATCACGGCAGAATTCGATCTGCAGTACATTGGTCAATCTTCTACGAAAGGCCAAGCGATAGCTGACCAATTAATAACATCACCTATTGACAGTCAGGCAACCATAGAGCCTAAATTTTCAGATGAACATGTACATAGCTTAAGCCCTGTCCTAACAGGCCCCGAAGCAACATTATACTTCGACAAAGCTTCAACTGTTAGAGGTAGTAGCGCCGCTATAGTTATTACGCTATCACCTGAAGATGTGCGTCTTCACGCTTATCGCTTAACCTTTCCCTATACGAACAATGTGGCAGAGTATGAGGGACTCCTCAGGGGATTACTAACTGCCAGTGAACTCGATGTTCGATACCTGGCAATTAGGGGTGATTTGATGCTTGTCATAAATTAGATCACAAGAATCTACACCTGTAAGGCTGCACATTTATAGCCCTATTGCGATATGGCTAAAGATCTTCTGAAGCGGTTCACAACCATCGATGCCCAACACGTGCCACGCACTGATAACACGCTGGCCGATGCACTGGCTACACTGGCTTTGAACGTACCCTCACACTTATTCGAAACCTGTCCCGTATTAATAACAGATTGCACAGATCCCATCGTTCAAGTGGCACAAATATCCTCTCTGCTCGAGGACAGAACGCCAGAGTGGTACGATAGCATTAAGACTTACCTCTTACATGGTGAGCCACCGCACGAATTAACATGGGTGCAGAAAGATGCAATCTGCAAGCGAGCTAGGCAGTACATCATCATAGGAGATAGTACTCTCTGTAGACGCTCTTTTGATGGTGTGCTGCTTACTTGCGTTAACAAGGACCAAGCACAACGTATAGTTGGCAAGGTCCATGAGGGTTTATGCGGAGGACACGTAGCAGCATGGGCTATAGCTTCAAAAATCCGTCGCTTAGGGTATTACTGGCCATACATGGAAAGAGATTGTTTAACAAAGGTTAAAACTTGCGACACGTGTCAGCGTTACGCAAATCTTATACACGTGTCGCCTACAGAGTTACATACGACTCAGATAACATGGTCATTTCAATGATGGGAACTGGACATCATAGGTCCTATCACACCGAAATATTTCGCAGGTCATAGCTTCATAATTACCACTACTGAGTACTTTACAAAGTGGGTAAAAGCTATTCCTTTACGGAAGATCACATCTCAACAGATTTACCATTTCATCTTAGACAACATTGTAACCAGATTTGGTCTCCCGATGACTATCGTGACCAATAACGGGCCACAGTTTAGTAGTATGGAAACCAAATCCTTCTGTGATAGCCTTGGCATTAAACAGTCTTTTTCCTCGCCCTATTACCCGCAATCAAATGGTCAAGCTGAGGCCACAAACAAAGTCATCATCAATCTGCTCAAGAAAATGCTCGACAGCAACAAAAGATGATGGCACAAAAAAATCCTCTATGTGCTATGGGCATATCGTACTACATGTAGGACGGCTACAGACAATATGCCCTATAGCCTAGTCTACGGATCTGAGGCGGTGCTGCCCCTCAAATTACAAATTCCTTATCTAAGAATGGTCCTCTCCATGATTATAAATGAGGCTCAACACACTGAGTCTCGAATCATGGATTTGGATTCTGTAGAAGAAAAGCGAATACAGACGCTTGATACAATCGAAAAGTATTAAGATAAGCAGACACAAAAGCATCGTCATAATCTTCAGCAGCGTTCGATCAAGAAGGGAGATTTAGTTCTCAAGGCCATTCGCAAACCAGTGGGTAAATTCTCTGCAAACTGGAAAGGTCCTTTCTTGGTGACGGATGTGTATGGCAACGGAGCATTCAAGCTAGCGGATATCGATGGCAACAAGTTACCGAATCCTATGAATCACATATATCTGAAAAGGTACTACATATAGTTGCATCTCTAGTGTGAACATCAGGCATCACCATAATCGTCCGCTACGACGCTAAGCTGGCAACAATCGTCCACTATGACGCTAAACTGGCAACAACCGTCTGCTAAGATGTAAAACTGGCACTCCCTTCACGCGTTCTCCACGACGCTAAACTGGCACTGATCGTCTGCCATGACGCAAAAATGGCCAGTTGTAATCGTCCACTACGACGTAAAACTAGCAGTGTTGTACAGGTCCGCCAAGACGAAAAACTGGCATTTTCAACATGCGTTCGCCACGACGCTAAACTGGCATCGGCTGTCCGCCATGACACAAAACTGGCGCAGGTAAGCATCCGTCTGCTGAGACGTAAAACTAGCACAGACTTGTCCCTGGTTCATGACACAAAACTGACACCCACAGCACAGTCTGCTGAGATCATAAATCAGCTTCGCCACCATCCGCTACGACGTAAAACTAGCATTTCTCAATCCGCCCAAACTTTAAACTGGGACCATGGTCTGCTAAGACTTAAAACTAGCAACGACAGTCTACCAAGACTTAAAATTGGGACTCACAAACTACCATCATGCAAGTTAAGCGAGCGTAATCCTCTTTGTGTAGCTGCAAGACAAATGAGGTGGGACACTGGGACAGCCCCAGCGTCATTACCTCACCAACATTCTACTGATCTCTCGGATGTGCTGAAGGGCATACTACTGACCCCTCGGAAATACCCTCACCGCACCCATTCCAGCGGTGGTACCTCTGAGAAGTTAGTTTCACCGTCCAGAGCCCCAAAGGATTTCTCATCAATTATGACTTTGGGGTTCTCCGCTCATCATCGCTATCAGGCTCTAGCTTCACAGATTCACCTAGCTGGTTCTTTACATAACCAGTCAGGTGCAATGATTCTGATGTTCTTTGGCAGCGATATGCTGGGCCAAGCGTCAAGGTTGAAGACTCTGGCCTCGTGCTATAGTTCCTCCTTCACGGCCCGATCACATTATATTGCCTCTAATAGTACTTGTTTCAACAACCTCGCCCGCGATTCGCATGAACAATGGTATCCTCTGTTTTCTTCTTTGGTTGTAGGTTACTTGTTACAAGGACGTCATTCGAAGGTGCGTTCATCTGAGTGGTGTAATACCGACAGCGTTTTGAGATGGCTGCTTAAGTTGGCCTATCCACTTGGGGGGTGCATCCTTGTGTTCCTCATAAACCTACCCCTAGCCCTTATCACTATCCTTAACTATCCCATCCACTTCTCGTACGCAAAATGTACATACGCAGCACATGCTTTCCACATTCGCATTACACTCAAGTCCATGAACCGGCGTAACGCAACTTCCCTAGTGGATGCAAAAAAAAAGATGGGGGTTGGTAAAATGGATGAAACACATCTCACCCAGGCCGTGCAAATGCAACACAATTCGTCTATGCAACCCCCTTTTTAATACGGAATGATGGCATAACTCCCCGCGAACGCAATCGTAGAAGAATGCCTGAGTACTTATGCGTGAAGATGCTATCCCCACCACATTTGAGTCTTCCCCGAACCACATTTGCGTCTTCCCCAAACCTGTTTCCTCCCGTACCATTCTATCTCCCATTTCCTTCATCTCTGTTCCTCTGTGTTAACATGGCGACATTTGAGTACCTGTTGATAAACGTTGTTGGTACTTTCATCGGTCAGGTGTTTCGTATTCTTTGTCGATGTCTTTCGGGCAAGCCCTCTAACCATCAACAAAGAGGGGCCATTGAAACACCATGGAAATTGTGAATCGACCTTAGGTGAAGATTCACAATTTAGGCAAAATTTCGTGATAGAATTCCAGAAGGTAGAACAAGGCAAAGCAAGGCGAAACGGCGCTCGGCATCAAGTCTCCAACTTCCTTACAAATTCCAATTTTTACTATGTTTTCTGTCTTTACGCTACATTACGCAACATAGCGTAATGACACTTAGTGTAATTCTGCTTAACATAGTTTAACATCAGAAGGTGACTTACTTTGACAGATTTGGTGAAGTTTAAGGCCTAAGCAGCGTAATATGCGACTTCTCGCATATCCTGCTAAGTCTTTTGTCCAGGGTCAGATTTACGCTCTGTTACGCAAGGCAGCGTAATGAGCTTCAAAAAGGTCAAAGGAAAAGTCCAAAGGAAGCGCGACAGATCGACTGCTTTCTTTTTGCAAATTAATCACCTTATGCTCGTTACGCTACGCAGCGTACGTCAGCGTAATTTATCGCCGAGTTGATCATTTTTTACACTTCACTACGCTTTGCTGCGTAAATGAGCATAAAACAGTTTGACTCACTATTTCCATGCTTTGTTACACTCTGCCACGCAACGTAGTGTAAACAAGTGTAATACAGCATAAAGCCAGCTAAAGCAGTTACACATTCGCTATCCATACGCACAATACGCTGATGAGCGTATTGTGCGTAATCATGAAGCAACTTCGGTAAAAGTGTTGACATTATACGTTGCAATGTGACATGACATAGCCAGTTCATCAAGTCAACGGCATCCGAAAACTTTGGGACACGTGTCGTCAAGGCCGTGCCTTTTCTGCATGTTATAAGTACCCCAGTTGGCGAAGAGAAAAAGGACTTCTGAAAAATTTTGGGAGAGAGGAGTAGCGGCTGGCATCTTCAACTTTTGGCAGTTATCATCCTTGAGTAGAAACAAGAGACATTTTCAAGCATTTAGCAGCAGGAGCGATCATACCCTTTGGCGAAAATATAGTTCTCCCATCGGTGATCCTTGGTAGTTTTGAGCAGAGACTATCCAAAGCGAAGAAGATAGATCAAAGATCGTGGGATCATCTAGTGCGGTTGGCAAGATCTATTGATCAAACACAGTTGGTTGATAGACGTCCGAGCTTGACCTTCCTTGCACTTTGTCTTTGGCTTATAAGGTAGACCGAGCTTCATTCTGCACTCCTTGTTAAACAGTTTTCTTATTATTTTGTGTATGTTTCGCACAAGATAATCGAAGTCTTCCCATTATAATTTTGTATACAAGATACTCGTTCTTTCGGGTCAAAGTACAGATCTTGAAATCATGCATTTCTCTTAAATCTGATTCCCTTTGTCGCGTTAACGTCATCATTATTACAATTTATCTACATCATTTTCCTCTCCTTTCGAGATCTATCGAATCAAATCGTTCCACAAAACACCTATAATCTTTGTCGATTTACTGATTTAGTAAGTCCCTGTCTAATCGACAAGACCGTTCAGAGCACTGCGGATTCATTTTCTCCAGCACAGCCCTCGCACGGATCCGTGGTTAAGACTGTGTACATGGATTTTATTTGGTATTCCAGCTGCTGAAATTTTCTGTCGTTACAAGTACAACACACGCGGTAGAATGGTATGACGACATAAAAGAGTACCTTCTACATGGTGAAACACCGTGACATTTAATGAATGCATAGAAAGATGCAGTACAAAAGCGTTCTCGACAATATACACTAGTAGGGAACACATTGTGCCGTCGGTCCTACAAAGGCATACTCCTAACATGCGTTAGTAATGCAGATGCCCAAACCATCGTCGAGCAAGTCCATGATGGACTATGCGGAAGACATATAGCACCTAAAGCAATGGCAACGAAAATAAGACACTTAGGCTATTATTGGCCACACATGGAGTATGATTGTCTCTCCAAGGCTAAAATGTGCAGTGTCTGTTAGAAACATAGTAATCTGATCTATGTCCCACCAAATGAGTTGCATACAGCGCAAATCACATGGCCCTTTCAAAAGTGGGGATTGGACCTTATCGAACCAATAACACCCTCATCTTCCATAGGGCATAGCTTCATCATAACCGCGACAAAGTATTTTATGAAGTGGGTAGAAGCTATTTCCCTTCGAGAAATCACATCTAAACACGTATGCAACTTCATTCTTGAAAACATTGTGACCCGTTTTGGCATCCCCATGACCATCATCACCGATAATGGGCCACAATTCAGCAGCACCGAAACCAAAACTTTCTGTGAAAGCCTAGGGATCAAAAACTCATTTTCATCCCCTTACTACCATCAGAGCAATGGGCAAGCTGAAGCCACAAATAAAACCATCATTACAGTACTTAAAAAGATGCTTACCCAAAGCAATAGAAGATGGCACGAGCAGCTGGTATACGCACTGTGGGCTTATCGTACTACGCATCAAACTTCAACAGGTAAAACTCCATATAGTCTTATTTATGGTTCAGAAGCTATTTTACCCTTGGAATTACAAGTACCATCTTTAAGGATCACACTTTCTGGACTCCTCAACGAAAGGCAAAATAATGACCTACGCATCATTAACTTGGACTCGGTGGAGGAGGAACGCATACATGCACTCNGCATCATTAACTTGGACTCGGTGGAGGAGGAACGCATACATGCACTTGATCAAATTAAATGGTACCAAAAATGACAATGACAATGCCATCGGCACGACATTCATAAGCGCCCTATCAAGGAAGACGACCTCATACTTAAAGCCGTTTGGGAAATTCTCAGCCAACTAGGAAGGGCCCTACATGGCCACCAAAGCATACGACAATGGAGCATTCAAGTTGGCTAATATGGAAGGGAATGAGCTTGCAAATCTGACCAATCACTTGTTCTTGAAACTGTTCCACATTTGAGTATAGGCTCAGATACCACAGCTCATCCTTGAATCACGATGGTAAACTGATACCACAACTCGTCCTGGAATCAAAAACTGATACCACAGCTCGTCCTAGAATCACGACGGTAAATTGATACCACAGATCGTCCTGGAATCACGATGGTAAATTGATACCACAGCTCATCCTGGAATCACGATGGTAAACTGATACCACAGCTCATCCTGGAATCATGACGGTAAACTGATACCATAGCTCGTCCTGGAATCACGATGGTAAACTGATACCATAGATCATCCTGGAATCACGATGGTAAACTGATACCACAGCTTGTCCTCGAATCACGACGGTAAACTGATACCACAGCTCGTCCTAAAATCACGACGGTAAACTGATACCACAACTCATCCTAGAATCACGACGGTAAACTGATACCATAGCTTGTCCTGGAATCACGACGGTAAACCGATACCACAGCTCGTCTTGGAATCACAACGGTAAACTGATACCACAGCTCGTCCTGGAATCATGATGGTAAACTGATACCACAGCTCGTCCTGGTATCATGACGGTAAACTAATACCACAGCTCGTCCTGGAATCACGACGGTAAATTAATACCATAGCTCATCCTAGAATCACGAAGGTAAACTGATACCACAACTCGTCTTGGAATCACGACGGTAAACTGATACCACAACTCGTCCTAGAATCACAACGGTAAACTGATACCACAACTCATCCTGGAAACACGATGGTAAACTAATACCATAGCTCATCCTGGAATCACGACGGTAAATTGATACCACAGCTCATCCTGGAATCACGACGGTAAACTGATACCACAGCTCGTCCTAGCATCATGAGGGTAAACTGATACCACAGCTCATCCTAGAATTATGATGGTAAACTGATACCATAGCTCGTCCTAGAATCATGACGGTAAACTGATACCACAGCTCGTCCTGGAGTCACGACAGTAAAATGATACCACAGCCCATCCTGAAATCACAATGGTAAACTGATACTACAGCTCGGCCTAGAATCACGATGGTAAACTGATACCACAGCTCATCCTGGCATCATGATGGTAAACTGATACCACAGCTCGTCCTAGTATCATGACGGTAAACTGATACCACAGCTCGTCTTGGAATCACGACGGTAAACTGATCCCACAGCTCATCCTGGAATCACGACGGTAAATTGATACCACAGCTCATCCTGGAATCATGATGGTAAACTGATACCACAGCTCGTCCTAGAATCACGATGGTAAACTGATACCATAGAGTGTCCACAATGACAATAAACTAGCACCCATCCGGCACGACAATAAACTGCCACAGTCACATTCGCCAAAGTCCGCTAAGACTATAAACTGGTTTGCCTCTTCACAGTCCACCAAGACTAGGAACTGGCAATGTACCATCCGCCACGACGCTAAACGGAAAATGTCCAATGGGTCATGACATAAAACTAACCCATGATAGTCATCTACGACTATAAACTGGCAATTTTCTCTCTGGTACCTCGATCTGTGGCTGCATCCCAACTTCATCAAAGCCGTTACATCACCTGCCATCAACCGATCCTACCAACATTGCTACCATTCATATACAGTGCCTGAAATCTCATCCGGTGCCTTCGTTTCATCAGTAGCTGTTTAAGTCTAAACTTGCTTACTCACTCATGATTTTCTTGTCTTCTTGAAGTTGTGCTTGCAGGATGACACTCAGAGGTGTTCGTACAAGAATGCACTTCGTCATAAGCAGCAAGGTGAGACATTGTTCACAACACACGTGGCAACACTAAATCAAGTCATTCACTAGTACATCTCCTGTTACATGCCCCACCTATCCCTTAACATCTCCTACTTGGTTACATCCTGGGCACACCCAGTACAGCCCAATACATTGAACATACCGTTGGATACTATGCCACCTTTAGGCAATTGCAACCCACGACATGACATTTGAGCATGAGCATAAGAACGCCAAAAAAAATGCTCAATTGCCTCGAAAGCAAACGCTCATGTCTCGAACACTCAAGTAACATCTCATTGCATGGCTTTGGCTCTTTGCCAACAGGTTCCCTTAAACACTAAACAAGGGCTCTGTTCCTCCAAAGAATGCAACACATCATCACGTGGCTTTGGTTTTGCCAACAAGACCTCTTAAACACTAAGCAAGAGTCTTGTACCGCCAAAGGACGTACACATCATGTTTTGATCCCAAGAAGATAAGCATGATCCGCATGCATACCCGGACATCCCCTTCACCATGCACAACCCCTTGATTTCTCCCCAATCCCCACAATCTCCATTTCCCTATCCAACTACAAACGTCATTTCCCACAATCCCATGTACTACTAAATGCGATATGATGACATCTGGTCAAGTGCCAACAGACAATATTTCTACCAAGTTTTTTGTGGTGTTTTGTACTTCTTTGTTGACACTTCTCGGGTCGATTCCTCCAAGCGTTAACAAAGAGGGGCCAATGAAACACCACAAAATTCTGAGCTTAGTACTTCTCCAACAAAAATCGAGCTAAGTCACGACGTTCCCCATCATGACTAAAGCTTGGGGGCCCCAGAGATAGCTTCAAGCAGAGTCGGGCTCAACGGTTCCCTAGGACCCGCAGATGACCATGGCAACATCTACTATCAAACATGGCAACTTCGGAGCTCAAGATACTTAGTATTCACTAAGTATGCATTCACAGCATATACGCCCAAGTATGCATTCACAATGTATACGCCTAGCGTATATGCCCAGCGTACATGCCTCACATGTACGCTCAGTATGTATGACTGATGTATATGCCTGGCATGCAATCCCCAAAGATGGCATGGAAACAGCACTTCAGAGCAAGATTTGGTACAAGGCATCAACTCACACGAATAGAGCAATCATCAAGTGTTGACATCATGCATTCTGGAGTTCATACGCTGAGTATACAACGTATATGCCCAGTGTATACACCCAGTAGATGCAACCTGTATGCCCAACATATACGCCCAACAAATGCAACATGTGCACCCAGCGTATACGCCCAACAGATGCAACATTTATGCCTAGTGTATACGCCCAGCGTATACAGCGTGTACGCCCAACGTATACGCCCAGCATGTACAAAGTGTACGCCCAGCCTGCATAATGCACACCAATCAAAACTCTCTAGAACTGTCTCAGATCAAGGTCAACCAAGCTGAACATCTACAGGCAGCATCCTCGTGGCATCCAAATTTAAATCCGAAGGCTGAACAACTTCTTTTGTTTTGATCAAGTCTGTACGTCGAGGTCAGCACGTATACGCTGGTGTATAGTGGTATACGCCGGCGTGCAGCATGCTGTATACTTGTAAAATTTCATTGTTTCGCACCCAGTCAATGTGCCACATGTCACCCAACCCGGGAACTCAGCACTCCACAACCAATCATCCCTTCTCAAAACCCGAGTCTCACGTCTACACTTCTATAAAAACCCCAATTTTTCACTAGACAAAAGGGTTGGCAATTTTTTGGAGCAAAAGCCAGAGAAAAAAAAAGAACCAGAGACGCTGAGAAATCAGAGAAAAAACCCTATATGCTGGATCTCGACCCTGCACGCTGAGCATACAGCCTTTACACTGTGCCTGCAGTTGAACCCAGCACACAGTCATCCTTGCATCCACTGGGGCTATTCGTCCACCTTGTGTCAGAGTCACAACTACGTTAGACTGGTGCATTGTAACTCTCATTTCGCAATAATATTGCTACATTTCTATGCTAAAATTTGTTACAGTTTTTCATTCATTGTTGCATGTTTACTATTTATGCTCTTGTATATTTACACTTCGTTTTACATTCGTTACGCCGTTTACATATAACCTAGCGTACAGTATATCGATGTACGTTCGGGGAAATCCTTGCCTGATCCGCGTGCAAACCACTCAAGGTACTTTGCCTTCGTTAATTCCAGCTCACCCTCAAGTGAAGGTAGGGTCTTCTGTGCGTGTCCAGAGATCTCCAGGTTTCAGTTTCATTCCAGCCGAAGATCGACAATTTCGGACGGTACAGTGGGTAACTTGCTAAACACATTTGGTGTTACATTGATTGCTAATGTTACAATTGCATTAGCTATGATGTTTTCTATTGGCGACTGTTTGGGACACGATCGCCAACAAGCGTCCTCGAACAGGATTTAGGTGCTTGTTGGTCTCTGGCAACACCAAGGCCCAGATACCTCCAAATAAACTTAGTAGTTAATGTGAGTATGTGTGTGTGCTGTTGCGGCGTGCGGTTGTGAGAAATGTAACGATTGCGTTGTGTAAACTACAAATGACTTATTTTAAAGAGATTCAGCCAACTTTGCCAAGTACTGTGAGTTGTTGAAAGTTCCCTATTTTGTTCAATTGCCTAGTCTACGCGATCCTTATAATACCTACTTGTAACAAATAAAATTTTGCAAAAACATTTGAGCACAACTCCGCAATCTACTCCTAATTTTCCCCATAGAAAGAGATAGTTCCATAAGAAAACTAGAAATAGAGCAAGATTCAATGGAAATAAGCAGAAAACAAAAGAAAGCAGATTTGTGTAGACCTCAAATATTTCAACAAGGTAAAATGACACGAGTAAACACTTCACAATAAAGCTATCCCAAATTCAATATCTACGAATTGTTCAAACTTCCAAGGGTCAAACAAGCAATATCTTCAAGACAGCGTACAGTATATCGATGTACGTTCGGGGAAATCCTTGCCTGATCCGCGTGCAAACCACTCAAGGTACTTTGCCTTCGTTAATTCCAGCTCACCCTCAAGTGAAGGTAGGGTCTTCTGTGCGTGTCCAGAGATCTCCAGGTTTCAGTTTCATTCCAGCCGAAGATCGACAATTTCGGACGGTACAGTGGGTAACTTGCTAAACACATTTGGTGTTACATTGATTGCTAATGTTATAATTGTATTAGCTATGATGTTTTCTGTTGGCGACCGTTTGGGACGCAATCGCCAACGAGCGTCCTCGAACAGGATTTAGGTGCTTGTTGGTCTCTGGCAACACCAAGGCCCAGATACCTCCAAATAAACTCAGTAGTTAATGTGAGTATGTGTGTGTGCTGTTGCGGCGTGCGGTTGTGAGAAATGTAACGATTGCGTTGTGTAAACTACAAATGACTTATTTTAAAGAGATTCAGCCAACTTTGCCAAGTACTGTGAGTTGTTTAAAGTTCCCTATTTTGTTCAATTGCCTAGTCTACGCGATCCTTATAATACCTACTTGTAACAAATAAAATTTTGCAAAAACATTTGAGCACAACTCCGCAATCTACTCCTAATTTTCCCCAGAGAAAGAGATAGTTCCATAAGAAAACTAGAAATAGAGCAAGATTCAATGGAAATAAGCAGAAAACAAAAGAAAGCAGATTTGTGTAGACCTCAAATATTTAAACAAGGTAAAATGACACGAGTAAACACTTCGCAATAAAGCTATCCCAAATTCAATATCTACGAATTGTTCAAACTTCCAAGGCTCAAACAAGCAAT
>MNCI01030582.1:3981-88288 GCA_015680685.1 Gnetum montanum | reverse complement strand
AGGACCATGACAAAGAGGCTGAAATCTTTACTCTAGCAAGCCATCTTGCAAGCAATCGTCACAACTTCTTCTTTACAAAATGCTCTTCTCAAGACCTCAAAGTGTCTCCAAGTGAGAGCCCAAGTGATCCTAATGTCTTCTTAAAAAAATGTGATGTATGAGACCTCAATGTGATGTGAGAAGTGATCATCCTCCTCCTTGATCCTTGAAGCCTTTTTATAGGGTTCCAAGGTAGGTAGGGAAGTTACATATTTAAAAATATCTCACCTAACTTCTCTCCTAAGTAACTTGGCCAACCAATAGGAGATTACTTGCTAAAATATCCTAGCTAACTTTTCTCCCAAGTAAGGAAGTTACAACTTACTCATTTAATTAGGAAGGAGTTATTTAGGAAGTTATACATATAATTAGAAGAGATTTATGCTTTGGAAGTTATATCTATACTACAAATATTTAAAATATTATAAACATGTTAATATTAATATTACAAATATTTGTAAGTAGTAACTTATATAATATAAAAGGTAAGTTTATAACTAAGGCTTCACACTCAGTGCATATGGTATTGTGGATTATTTTAAATTTTAAAATTTTATTTAATAAACTGCAACTCCAGTTTACCAGCATCGGCCCAAAATATCTCTGGACACTTGTCTTGATGTGCCTCTATGTCTTTGTTGCTGTATTCATCGAAATGGTATGCGATGTCGAATGCATCGGCATTGGACATGGCTGCTGTTTTGGAAGGTAAGTTGCAGGAGGAGTGAACGACATACTGCCTAAAAATTTGAAATAAATCTTTTGGAAGAAAAAGCCCTGTTTAGCAATGAAGTAACCTGCACAAATTTTTGGAAGTTGCAGGGACGAGCTAGAAACGCGCCTACTTGTTCTCTGTTCTTTGATTTCCGCAGTGCAACCATAGCCAGACCTTTACGCGCGGGTCAGAACACAGAAAAATGCAGGTTTAGATTTGCGGTTTTCTGTACATGTCGCGATCGCATGTTGTGTTGGTGCCATTGTCGCAGCCCTCGCCTCCCTTTATTCGCCCGCCGCCTGCGTGTTGTGTCGGCGCCGCTGCAAAATTAACCCTGCCGAAAGCCCTAATGGCGGAAAAATAGATCCACGAATTTTTCCAAGAACGCCAAAACTTCCATCAAATGATGAATTTACGTTGGCAGTGAAAGAACCCTCGTTAATTCTGCAATTATTCTTGCCATGGCATAGAGAAGGAAAATTGAGGTCATGCCTAATTTCTCCAATTCCATTGCTGAACCCACCAAATCGTTAGCGGAATCCGCGAATAGGGCTACGTTCAGAACAAAATTTTGGGAAGTAAAATGGGCATTTTCTGTAGCCATCCAGAGCACATTCAGACGATGATGATTGCAGGTATAATTTTGCTATTGTGCGTGCCTTCCATAGACCCATGCCCAGGAATCCCATGGTTTGTTGTATTGCTAACAACTACGTGAGTGAGGGTTTTGGCATTTTGCAAAATCACGAGCCTGCAAAAGAGCGTAAAACTAAAATATTTGTATTTTTGGAATATTTTCTGGAATGGTATTGAGCACCGGTAGCGGATGTTTGCTAATATCTTTGGAATATCCAAAAGCTAGTTTTTGCCCCAAAATTACACCCATAACAATCCTATCATCTCATTCAAACTTTGATTTACACCACAAAGTCTTAACAACCGGGCAATTGAACTTTGATAGGCCAACAACCTTTGAATATATAACTTTGATAACTTTTGTAAGTTATTGAAAATTTACCAAAATCAAACCCATGAGTTTTAGTTTTCAAATCAGGAGTCTTACTGTTCCATAGAATGGTCAAATGTGCCAACATTTTCATTTCAAGGTATGTGTTGGATATCAACATTTATGAATTATTGTAATAACTACTTTCATAGGTCATAGTAAGGTTGTAAATGCTTATCTTTGGATGCATAAACTTTAGTTACTTAGTTAATCCTAAGTTTTGAATCACCTTTGATGGCTAGGTGTCTAATTCCCAAGTTATGAGCTACCATCATCCCTTTGATCAAACCCTTATATTCTTCTATGTTATTGATACATGGGAACAAAAAATGATAGGAAAAGGATTGAATCTCACAGAATGGGAATGTTATGATGGCAATAGCACTAGCCCCATGGGTGATTGAGGCTTCATCAAAGTCCATGATTGCCTCATAATCCTCAAGAACTTGGCTAACTGTGTTAATTTGTTCATCAGGGAACTCAGGATCTATGGTTACTTGTCATCAATAGGTAAAACTATGAATTGTATGACTATAGCTTGACCTTTTGTTGAGGATTGAGAGATGTAATGGAGGTCAAACTCCATGGTTATGGCTTTCCATCAAGCTATACGGCTACTTTCATAGATGTTGGTCATTATCACTCTGAGTATGTTGTCCTTGCAAATTGCATTGACTTGGCTTCTAAGGAGGTAGTGTCTCCATGTCTTCAAAGAGAAGACTAGTGCTAGACAATACTTCTTCACTTTAGTGTATCAAATCTCATGTGCAACTAATGCATGGCTAAGGTAATATGCAAGAATTTCTACTCCATCATCACATTTCTAACAAAGTAGAAAGGTAATGCATGTATCAAATATTGTGAGGTAAATGTAAAATAGTTTACCCCCTTACGGAGGATAGACTGTCAGTAGTTGTATCAACTCTTACTTAAGGTTTTCAAAGGCCTCTTGGCATTGAGTTATCCACTCATAGTGAACTCCTTTCTTAAGTAAGTGTTGCATGGACTATAACTTATCCATAAGCTTAGCAATAAACCTATGAATAAACTATAATCTACTTTATAATCCCCAAATATTCTTATGGTTGGTAGGTGCTATTAATTTGGATATGGCCTTAACCTTATCAGGATTTACATGTATCCCTGCTTCAGATACTACAAAGCCAAGTATTTTACTGATCTTGAGACTGAAGATACACTTCTTATGATTAAGCCTAAGCTCATATTTGAGGCATCATTTAAGCACAAGATTTAGGTCATTAGCATGGTTATTAGCTATCTTAAACTTCAGAGCTATGTCATCTACATAATCATTAGGTAAACTTAACATATAATCACTAAAGATATAGGTCATGGCTCTCTAGTATGTCACTCCAATTTTTCTAAGGTCAAAGGGCATCATGGTATGACAAAAAGTACCCTACAAGATAATAAAGGTCATGCTAAGCTAGTGCTTTGGGTTGATCCTAATTTAGCTATATCCTAAGAATCCATCCATAAAGGAAAACAAGGCATGTCTAGCTGTAGTATCGATAAGTTGATCAATACTAGGCAAAGGAAAGTCATCCTTGATGATTGCTTTATTTAGGTCTCAAAAATCAATACAAATACAGATACTCCCATTTTTCTTAGGGACTACAACTATGTTGGATTCCCATTCTATGTTATCAATAGACCTAATGAAACTAGCTTGGTAGAGCTTTGAGATTTCATCGTGAAATACCAAGGCCAAATCACATATAATCTTGTGCACTTTTTTCTTAATTGGTCTAATGCTAGGGTCCAGTATGATGTTGTGCTAGACTAGACATGGATCTAAGCCCAACATATCTTCATATGACTAGGAAAATGCCTTAACATTATTTTGTAAGACTTTGGTGATATCTTGGGCACGTTAAAGCTCTAGTGAGGAACTTAGTTTAAGGGTTTTCCCCTCACCATTGTTTGTTGTAATAGGAACCTCAACTAGAGGGTCTTTGGTTATGTCTCCTACTTCTAAGTCAAGGGCTTTAACTAGGTTTTCAAGCCATTTTAGAGGTTCCTCTATTGAGGCTATGTGGTCTACAAGGCTCTCAAGCTCAAGATCTAGGCAACCAAGGTTGATACACCATTTAATATCACCATGTGATCCATGTAGACACAAAGGCAAACTAATTGGCTTCTAAGTACTCATACTTTGATCCTACATATTAGCCAAAAGCATATTAAGTAGCACTTGGATAAAAGTGAATAAATAATGTTACAATGCCATAGAACATATACAACTCTATTGCAATCAAGGCCATCTAAGGCCATCAATGAGGTAAGGTCAATTTGGGAAAGTGCAATGGTTATTGCTAGGGTTCTAGAGTGCATGAAAGGTCGTTTGATGTAATTTTGAGGTGTTTAGGAGCCTAGAACAAGTTTTCCCTTGAGTTTCCATAATTAGGATACCACTCTTAGCATGGAAAAAGAGACCTTTAACCTAGAAGAACCATTAAACTTACATCTAGGCCAATTTTAACATCAATCGACTATGCATGTTAGCTTCCAGGGCTACCGAGGTCAAGGACTAGGATTTGGTATCAATTTTTGGAAAATTTGAGTATTTGTAAGTGTTTATTGACCTCCACACTTATTTCCAAATTAGGGATAGTATGATCAATGTGGAAAAATGGGTGAAATAGATTTTCATGTTTTTGCATCATTTTTAGTCATGCATGTAGGTCCCTAAGGTTGCTAGCAAAAATGGTCAATTCTTGGTGTTAGAATTTGGCTATCTTGAAGGCTGATGAGTGGTTTTTGGAAATCCCCCTTTTTCCATGCTAGGTCTTCCATGTTCAATGTGAAAAATTAGGGGAAAAGCTTTTTAATCCTCTATGATCACTTTCGGGAATGCATGCATGGTTCTAAGGTTACTAGTGTTGATTGCTACTACTTGATGCAAAAATATAGTTGTTTCAAGGATTTCTAGGAATTTTTTGAACTTCCCATAATTTTCCCACACTAGGGCTTCCATGCTTAGTGTGGAAAATTGGGGAGAAAGCTTTTTGGTCTTCTATGGTCACTTTCAGGCATGCATACAGGCTTCCAAGATTGCTAGCATTGACTATTAACATCTGATGTAAAAATTAGGTTATTTCAAGCTTCATAAGGTATTTCTTTTTTGAATTCCCTCCTTTTTTCATGCTAGGGCTTCTATGCTCAATGTGGAAAAATTTTGAAAAAGCTTTTTGATCACTTGTGTTTATTTTTGGACATGCATGCAGGCCCCTAAGGTTGCTAGTATTAACTGTTGTCATCTAACGTTAAAATTTGACTATTTTAAGGGTCATAAGACATTTTATTGACTTTCCCCTCCCCCCCCCCCACCTTTTCCATGCTAGGGCTTCCATTATTAGGGTGGAAAACTAAGGAGAAATATTTTTTAATTATTTTTAGTTGATCTAGCTATGCATGAGTGCTCACAGGGTTCCCGATGTTGGCCATCAATGCCTAAGGTCAAGATTTAACTGTTTTGAAGGGTTTTTAGGCTTCTCCAATTTTCTCCACATTGATGGTGGAATGCTCAACATGGAAGAGGTCCAACTCAATAACAAAATTAGATCTTGGCCAAATCGATAGCCGATCGACCATGCATGTCAACCTCCAAGTTTGTTGATGTTGACAATCAATGTTGGATGTCAAGATTTGATAGTTTGGAGGCTTCTAAATGTCTCATGTAATATTTCCCTTTCTTCCATGTTTCAAATGCTAGCCTTAGCATGGATGAGAGGGGGATGATAAATTTGTGCCATTTTAAACCTATTTTTGAGCTTTCAAAAGCTCCATAGGGTTTCAACAAGGTCTAGGGATCACTGGGCTTCAAGAAATGGTCATTAGGTCATCAATTTAGGTCATTTTTGGCTTCCCCCATCTATCCACACTAAGGGTGAAAGGCTCAATTTAGAAGAAGCTTTCCCCATGGTGTGAAAACACCAAATCCTATATTTTGACCAATTTCAACTAGTTTTGACTAGGTTTGGTGAAATTTCAAGGGTGTCGGAGATGCTTCCAAGGGTTCTAAATTATGTGGGGCCTGATTTGGGGTCAAACTTGTGATAGATGAGTGTTGGAAAGTAAGAGTGAGTTTTACCACCCTTCTTCCATGATGGGCACTATTGCCTCAGCGTGGAAATCCATGGTACTTAGCCTTTTTCATGTTTTGCCCAATTTTGAAAACTTGAGGCTGAAAAAGGTAGGTTTGGGCTACACAAAATAGAAAGATATTTATAAATATAATGAATTCACAAAATGATAAACATGTTTCCATTCTAGGTATGGTATTCCTAGCATCGATGCATGAGGGTAAGGTTGCCATAATGTTTTAAGTGTCAAAATTGGAAAAAAATCTTATTGTTGATGCAAGTTTTGGTCAAAAGTGAAGATGCAGGGTGGGATCGACAATTCAAAAATTTAAAATTTTGAAAAGTGAAGTTGTTTCCCATCCAAAAACAACATAAACTAGGCTTTCCCCCCTTTTTCTTCAATTCATTTGTAGTTATGGTGCACTAAATTAGCATTTGGGGTTTCATTTAGGTTTTAGATGGGTTTTATATGTCAAATGTTGCAATTTTTTATCATGATTGTCATTCTACAGAAATAGTGCATTAGAAGAGATGTTTGTGTCAACCACAACCAATCTTCACCATGGAAGCCTCCCATCTCCCCTACAGTCAACGTAGAACTCCTTTCTTCTCCTAATTTTCTTCTTCCTTAATGTTGAGCTTACAATGGCATCCAAACAAATAGGAGGAAAGAGTAAAAATCCCTTGATCCAAAGGATGGATGATCATTCAAGGGAGTTGTTAGAGGTTCAAGGCCTATCTCTATCCAAGACCCATCTATCACTACTCCAAGATAGGCAATTTTACCTATTTTTGCCTTTGTTTCTTGTAATTTTTTTAGATTTTTGCTTTCTAGATATTGAGGCCATTTTTTCATATCTACTCTAATAGAAGGATTAAAATGGAATTTTGATGAAATCTTGTCTCCTATTTTGGCTACTCCCATGTAGATCTATAGTTGTTTAATAGTTCTAGCTTTTGTAGATTTGATTTGAAATTAGGGCTTGTTGTTTTATGCCTTTTTCTCAAAATCTTGCAGTATGGCTGTATTTTTTTTTTTTTAAGATCTAGGCCTTAGGATTTTCTAAAATTAAATTTTAACAAAATCCTACCTTTATTTTGATGTGAATTTAAATGAGTTTCAATGGTTTTGGATATTTCAACTATTTTAATGGCTATATGAAATTTAGGCCTTGATATTTTTGAAGTTTTTCTATAAATAAGCAAGAAAAGTTGTGTATTTTTTCTCAATAAAATTGCTAAATATTTGTAAAATTAAAGGTTATGAATTTGTATCCATTTATTTAAGCTTTCCAACAATTTTTATCTCATTTAATTTGACTTTGACATGAGGACGTTATGGCTATTTTCCTAACATTGCGTAATTAGGTTATTTGTATTGCTTTTGTAATTTCATGTAGATTAATGAAATTTTTATAAAATAATGGAAAATATTTTTACTAGTTTCTGGTCACGGCTACATAGGCTTTGGCATCAACTTTCCAATAGAGGTGGAATCACTCCAATTGGACTTAAAATAAAGTTTTTATGAATTTTTTGCTATGGCTGTGTGAATCCAAGCAAAACTCATGGTTGTAGTACATTAACCAAAATAAAAGTGGTTGATGTGCTTAATTTTTCTTTTTATAGAAGAGTAAAACGTTTTTCTATTTTAAATAACTTTTAAGTATGGCTACATGGCTTTTTCTAAGTTTATCATGCTTTTTCTAAACTTGTGCATAGTTTAGATTGTTTTTCCAAATTTAGGCATACTTTTCAAAATTTAGATGATCTTTCGAAATTTATGCTTGCTTTTTTAAAAATTTATGCATAATTTAGACTAAGATATTGTTTTGGCTATAATGTTTTGGCCATAAAGGGTATGAGATATAGTGACAATGCTTTTATGGAATTTCTTAAGATAACTTAGAGCTTTTTACAAAGGCTAATTTCACCTCTAACTTTGGAAGTTTTCTCTAAATTTGTAAAGAAATTACAATTGGTCATGATGTAAGGTTATGTAGGGTTGTGATAATGTTTTCTAGTGGAATTACTTAGACTACTTTAGATAAACACCTTAGAGCTTTTTGCATAGGCTAATTTCACCTCCAACTAGATGTCCTGTCTAAATTTGCTAAGTAATTCAAATAGGTCATGATGTTTTTGCTTTGAAAGGTTGTAATCGCGCCTTTTTATGGAATTTCTTAATCCAATTTATATAAACACCTTAGAGCTTTTTATAGTGGCTAATTTCACCTTTGACTGGATGTTTTGTCAAAATTGTTAAGAAATTCTAATTGGTCACAATGTTTTTATTTTGTTTCATGTAGGGTCTTCTTGAGGCCTATTCCCATCATAGTGGAGCTGGTTGGTATTTTGTGCTACATTGGTCATCCCAACACCAATACTCCACCACATGACATGCCTCTTGGAAAGCTCTTGTTATGGTTCCGACCTAAGGCAAGGGACTTCCTTTCCTACCTCCTTAGGAACTTTAGTGTGATGCTATGATCACACTTTTCCATGAGTGTAGCCAGGGTCACTATGGAAAACCTATTGCCTCTAACATCTAGCCTAGTTAATAGGTATATTACTGATAGGCTAGTTCTTAAGACTACAGGGGGACCAATAGATGCCATAAGTTCATGTTACCTTTCAAAGATCTAGATGATGCCAGAGTATAGTCAATATAATACTAACAATACTCTGACGGTGGTGCATAGAACCCACACATTATTCCATAACCCATTTGGCACTATGTATCATCTACAAGGGTAACATGGTTATTGTAATGTTTTTATGGTTTTAGCTTGATTATCTTACCTAACTTCATTGATTTAACTTATTGTAGGTACAAGGTCAATGATGAAATCCTAGTAGTGGCTCAAACTACTTTGGATGAATTCACCAAGAGTTCCCAAATCAAAGCTATTGTGTATAAATAGTTAAGAGGGGACTTTGATGAATACGCCACCAAGTTTAACCTTGTATACAAGAAGTGAAAGGATGATGGAATGATTCACATGTAGTGGGTAGCTACTGATAGCATAGATCGAACCCTTGTAGCTAGAACCTCCTCACTGTAGAAGAAAAGTAAAGGTAAACATATAGTTTATAGTGTTTTATTGATTTTCTTTGTTGTTAAAATTGCTCATATAGATGCTAACCTTTGGTTATTTCTTCACATGACCTTCCACCTTAGGTGATGTCACTATACAAGTTTCATGTTCATGTCATGAGGATACCATCATCCTAAAGTTTGGTGATGTGACATCATCATAGGAGTGGCTAAATGGGCATATGCCTAGATATGTTCAAGCAAACATCTAGCATGCAAATTTTCTCAATGTATTTATGGCACCTATCCCTTCCATTCCTACTACGGAGATGTTGCATGTTATCAACTCCTTTGATGAGAAGGTTGGTTACTTTAGCACCATCATCTAAGGTGTTAAGGTAAACATGGATGTAGGTGCTACCCTCTTTCGTGACTTGTTTGGTGTCATGAGGCAAAGGTTCCCATTAGGATAATGAGGGAATCATTCCATCACAAGGAAGTTCTAGAGTGTTTTGATGCCAGCATGGGCCACTCTGGAATTTTGATGGATAGCTTCATGAATCCTGATGCAAGGGAGTCATATCCTTTGTTTAGGTCTCATGCATTCCCCAAACTACTATCACAAAAGAAGGTAATCAACCTAGCATAGGGGTTTACCTTTAAGAAGGTCTTGATGGAGGGCATCAAATTTGATTGGGCTACTACTTTGGCTATTGGTTTTAAGAGGAGATCCTTAGACTCCATGTTGATACCTCTATGATAATCCATATACACTTTGCATTTTTTAGATTATCTAAAGAGGTTTGTGAAGTTTTTGGTGGTATATAGGAATGGGTAATGGATTTCCCAAGATCCAAGCCAACTTCCTAGGCCTTGGATAAAGCACATTTATCCAACAATGCAAGCCCAAAACCCACTAGAGGGGATGGATGAAACATTATCCATCACCACTAATAATCTTGATCTTAGGTAGCATGAGTCTCCTAATAGTATTGATGATGATAATCCCCTCTAGTTTCCTGCTACTATCCATGATGCTAGACAATGATGCATGGAGGCTGAAGGGGTAGCTAGAGAGAAACTCAACATGCCTATGGAGGAGGCACCCCTAGCATTAGATCAACCTACATCGAAGAATTTTAAGTTTAAGTGTAAGCCATCATAGAAGGTAGTTACAAGTATTCTTTGTTTAATTTTGGCTATTTTGTTTTTAAAATTTTATGACTACTTTATGATTTTATGTGTTAATGAATTTTCTTTGTGCTATGCTTATAGATAAGCATCAATTTATAATAGCCAAAGTTGCTATATAGGCAAAATAAAGGTATGTAGAAGAGGCACTCCTAAAGCAACCTACAGTTGAAGGACTTGCCAACGTAGGTATAGATAATTTAGATGCCTTGTTTGGTGAGGCAGTACTAGGTACCTCTTCCATCATCCTAGAGGAAAAGGAGGAGGAGAAGCCAGGTATGCTTATGCCTCACTATTTTCATTATATCTTATTAGTTATCTTTGAATGTCATCCTAACCTTTCAATGATTATTATGCTTATTGTAGTTTTTGATCTACCAGCGCAAGCTCCTATCCCTAAGTTTCACATGAAACCATGGGTAGAAACTCTAAACAAAGTGGAGTCCTTGGTGGGATGGCTAAGGACATCATCGATCGATTGCATCAGGTTGCACTTGAGATAGGTAAGGATTTTGTTTTATGTGCTTCAGTCGTGGACTTTGCTTGCATTATGGTTATCTTGGGTTTTGTCTTATGGTTGTATTTTATGTTTTGTGTAGAAATATCCATGGCATGGGACCCTAGTAGAGACATGGAGGTAGACTCCTTACCTAGACTTCCCTCTGATGTGTCTAGTATACCCGTGAAGCTGTACAACACTATCGCTAATTTAGCAATGTCATGCACAAAAGCTTCATGGGAGCTAAAGAAGTCCAATGAATCCCTATGGGAGGAAGTTGTGGCCTTGAGGGAAAAGACTCAAAGGTAGGAGGATATTATTAGGGATCTCTAAGACCATAAAGCCTTTGTGGAAGCCCAAGTGGCTAACTCATGGGAGTTACAAACTAACGAGATCACTTGGATCCACTACTCACATATCATTCAAGACAAAGTAGCAATCCTATGGAAGATGGTAGAATATTGTATGCAAATGGACCTCATTTTCCAAAATTTTGAGAACTAAAAGGATCACTACATTTGGGTCTTGGAGTGGGGCAAGACCCAAAAGACCCACAAGCGTCAATATAAGGCCAATCATGAGACCTACCTAAAGGGGTTTAAGGAAGACTCGATTGAACAACACAAGAGAGAGCTATTCATTCAAGGAATCCAAGTAGAGAGTGCTTATTGTCATTTTGAAATTACTTTCAAGGTGGAGCAATTCCCTACTTTTTAGATTACTACTATTGCGAGTGAGACTGCTACAACTACTATTACTCATAAGCCTCCTACTTGGACTTCTATAGATAGGATCAGCATTCTTTCTAGCATTGATCTTAGGGCTGTTGACTGGGTCAACATGATGGAGGACTAGATCCTCCATCATTTTGAGGAAGGCCTTCCCCATCTATCCTTGGAAGTGATGAAGCCAAACTCTCCATAGATTTGATATATTTTGTGTTTTAGTCTTTGTCTTAAGTTATGATTTCAACTATGGATTACTAACTATCTATATCTTATTACATTTCAAGCCTTAGGAGACATTGATGGCCACAATAATAAGGGTGGGAATGACCCCTCACTTCCTCCTTCAAATGCTACTTAGCAACCTCCTTCAGTTTAGCTCGTTGCCTATCTATTTATTTTTTCATGTTGATGGTTATGGTTAGTGAAAACTATGTCATGGATGGTTACTCTTTGGCATCATTGCTACACATTGTGGTTATGCCTATATATGTTATGGACATTTAATTTTAAATTTAAATATTTGGTTTTATTTCTTGGTTATATGCATCTATGGTAGTAGTAAATATTGTAAATGTTGTAAACCTTGAAAATAGTTATGTGATGTTTTTTGGTTATAAAAGCAAATGGCTAATTGATGCAGTAATAGGCTAAGAAAAGAATAATAAAAGAGATGTTTGCTAGTTTTAGGCCATTACAAGAACAGGTTATATAGTTTCACTAGTTTAAGGCCATGGTAGGTCATATCACCAGTTTAGAGTCTTAGCATACTATAGTGCTAGTTTAACGTTTTGGTGGATGAGAATGCCAGTTTAAGGTCATAATGGACTGGGTGCTAGTTTAAATTCATAGTGGACTGTATGTCAATTTAAGGTCTTAGTGGACCATAATGCTAGCTTAACATCTTAGCAGACGTAGTGCCAATTTAACATCTTAGCATATGAGAATGTCAATTTAAGATCATAGTGAACTATAATGCTAGTTTAATGTCTTAGCAGACTTGAATTTCAATTTAAGGTCATAGTAGACCATGTTTGTAAGAGATGCTTTTCTAATGTTTAAAACATAAGTAAAAATAAAGAAAGGTTGTAGTAAATAGGTAATAATGTAAATAAACTTAGGCTTCAAGCATTTGGCTATATGCATAAAGCATAAAATAACAACTACATACATAATAAACTATAAATGAAAAGTAAGGCTATATGGATACTGGTGCATGGGAAGGTTAAGCTGAACTTCACCTGTGTAGATTCTTACTAATCTTTGCAAGATCAAGGAGTGCATAAGGCCTATTCTGCACAAGCTTGTATTCATCATCCCATTCACTTATGATGTTAAAAAGGAGTTCATCCCATAATGTATCGCATTACTTATCATTGTTCTCATTGGTTATCTTGGGTTTTTTCTCTTCATGGCTAGGAGCTTCTTCTTGAAGCTCCACTTCAAACCCCTATTCAATTTTCACATTGTTAATAGCTAGGGAAACCTCATTGTCACCATGAATGATGATTTCACCTTCCTTGTAAGGAAGGTGAATTTCTTGATGGATGGACAAAGACACAACTTGTAGCTAAGCCAACCAAGGTCTTCTCAAGATCAAGTTGAATCATAGTGTATGTTCCACCGCCAAGAAGTTTGCAGTTACAGGAAATTATTCTCTATCTACAAAATCCAAGGAGTTATACCCCTTGATGGCAACTCTTGATCCATTGAAGGGCTTAAGAATTGTAGTGGTTGTAGGTTGTACTTGCTCAATTAAGCCCAAGCATTCAATGATGGTACATGGGATGATGTTGGTTATAGCTCCATCATCAACATGCACTTGATGTATTTTAAATTTTCCTATGCATATGGTTATGAATAAAGGAGTTGTTGTCACTTCATCATTCTGGGGATTAACCTTAATTTCACTATCACAAAATGTTAAGGATGAACCATCACTACATGGATGGCTTCCTCATTAGTAGCAATATCCTTACTAATAAGTATGGAGGTCAACATTTTGACTAGCACCTCATGATGTGTGGCAAATATCATGATTAGGTCATATAAGCTTAAGGTTATGTTTTTCTACTTGAGGGACTACCTAACTTAGTCCATTGCACTAAGGAAATTTTTTTCATTGGTTGTGGGCTTTTCATCTTGATTATGCTTTACTTCCTCCATGCATCCCAAAATGCGAACTTTGACTTTAGGTTGTGGCCATTGTGGATCTTCTTTGTCATCTTGATTATGGGCTTTGATGTCCTCCTATGGCTTGTTGGTTGAAGGGGATGGGGCAAAGGAGATCATAGGTATAGCCAAAATGGGAGTGGGCTTTGGTGAGCTCACTTCCTTTCATGTCTCTATCTACTTATCTCCCTTGTTATCAAGCTTTTTCTTATGCTTCTTCCTCTAGTTGGTTGTAGCTTTTTGGTTGTCAACGATTGGTTATAAGGAAGAGGTAATAGCATTGGTTATCATAGGGGGTCGTTATGCAATTGGTTTCGTTATGGCTATTTGGGTTGTGTTGGGTTGGGAGACCTTAATAACAAAATATTCCCTTGAAGGCAGTTGTGATAGTACTCTCACAAAATATAGGGGTCTTGAGCTATGGAAAGCCAAAGAAGCCCTTTCATTGTTGAGGAATACCTAAATCATGAATGGCTCTCTTGCAAGTCTTCGATTTTCATCGATGTCAAATGCTAAGATAACAAGGGGCTATCATTAGCATTCAATGGATCTTTGTAGATCTGCATCAACTGGTTTTGTGGCCAAACTAGGTTAGAAGCATCTAAGACCAATTTCCTCCTATCTGTCATCCTTTGGAGGTCATCCTTTAGTGCAAGGCAAAAATCTGTATCACAACTAAGTAGTTGATGATAATGCTAGAAGTGATCTAGCTTGAAGTATTTAAGCAACTAGGGGTCATCCTTCATTGCCTGAGTGGGATCTTTGACTATTTTGCATAGTCACTCATGTTTCTTTTGAGTGACTTTGGTCATTTGCTTATGTTGCATGCATCCACTTCTTAATAGTTGGTCTAGCAACTCAGATGGTTTTAATGGCAATGTAGTGTATTTATACCTATCCTTCCCTTTGAAGTTAGGTCTATTTCTTGTTGATGTAGTGATACCAAAAGGTGATGGTTGGTTATTACAATTATTTGTGGGGGCCTTGGGTAGGTTGACCTTCAACCCCTAATTCATGGTCTTAGTTTCCTTGGTTACGATTACTATGGTAGTGTAATTTTGTTTACTCTTTTCTTTATCTCTTTGAATGTGTTGGTTTCTATACGACATATAGGCTAGATCATGGCTAGCCTTCATGGCATCCTCAATATTTTTAGTTTGTAAAAATTATTGGCTAAGAGACTGTGGATCAAGGTAGTAGATTTTAGACTTGATGAAGTCATTAACTACTCCCTTGAATATGCCTAGTAAGTGGGCTTTGGCTATGAGCACTGTTATTTCATTTAGTAGTCCATTCCACCATTGAATCAATTTTTGTATAGGTTCTAAGGGCTTCTACTTGACCTTCATGAGTTGGTCAAGCATTGTGTTAGGCTTCAAGTTATACTTGAAGCAGCTAACAAATTGGGCTACTAAGTCCTCCAAAGAGGATATAGATCCTCTAGGTAATGCATGATACCAATCGAGTGCTTTCCCAGTCAAAGACATAGAGAAAATCCTCATGATGATATGAGGCCATGGCTGCAAGAGTAAACATTTATATCAAAAGGTAATAAGGTGAGAATTAGGGTCACCTTCTCCATTGTATTTGCTAAATTGTGGAATGGGGACACCAAGAGAAAGTGTCAAAAGTGGGACTACAAGACTTATGGAATCATCCTATTAGAAGTCCATAATCTTGACGATTTTTATGGTAGAGGCTTTAAGCCTCTTCAACTCCTTTGTTAGGTCTTGGATCATTTGGAAGGCTTGATCCAAGCCTTGTAGTGGCCCCATAGTTTTCAAGGTTTGTACACAAGGTTGTGGCTTCTATTGTAAGGCTTGTGGCCTCATTATGGGCTGCATGATAGAAGGAAAATGTTGCACTATGGTTGTGGCTTGTGGGTCAAACAACAAAAAGGATGTTTATGCCTATCCAAGAGGGACAAATGGGACAAATGTCGTGTGTGACCCTTGTGTTTTTGTGGGTCCCATGGTGAAACCTCTGTGAGTATTTAATAGATTTGCAATGGTACAAGACACCATTAATGGCTTAACATATTGAGACTGTGTTGTAAATGGCATCGATGTGTTATAATTTGTTGTTTGTCACATTGATTGAGTGTGATGTGTGGCTACAACTGGTGTGGCATCTACCATAGCAGGGTATGGAGGACTAGAAGATGATGGCACCATGCCCATGTAGAAAAAAAATCATTAAGGGAAGGTTCTATGACTTTGGAGGATGTTTGTTAGAACAATCCTCCAAGGATGTCTTCAAGCTTAGATTCTACCTTGAATTCATCCACCTCTTCATGTTGTTCCCCAAAGGTAGGCTGGTCATCTTCCTCTTCTGTGGTAATCAATTGGGCTAGGATGTTAGAATAGACATCCTTAAGAGGAATTTCTTCATATGGGGAAGGGATGTACTCTTTCCCACCCCTATGTATGAGCTCAAATTTCCTTTGGCCTCCACTTCAATTCATAGAATTAGCATGCCTACCTGTATTTCGGCACAAATGAAGTTATAACGATCTTCATTAATGGCTAAAAAATCACCACACTCCCCTCTAACTCTCAAAGATCACCTACACTTAATGATGGTAGGGTCTTTGGGATCATACATCCTCATGACTTGTTGGTTATGATCTTCACTAGTGAAGATGAAGGGAGATTTAGTGGAGTTTCGAAAAGGCATGGTTATAGTGCTAAGGATTTCTTAAGAATAGGCTACAAATAGTAAAATAGGAGTAGATTCTAGTTACTTCAATTAAAAAACTCTTAGAGGGAATAAGAATGGAAAAAAATGATGTACATACTATAATTAGTAAGTGGGGGATCAGGGGGGTTTACCCTTTTACCATAAATGAAATATTGGCAACGTTGGCTTCAAACCTCATCCAAGTTGGCCTCCTAACTATCTCTACACTAGGTATGGTAGGAGGGAGAAAGGAGGTAAGATAATGGAAATCCCACATCTTCTTATTCAAACATTGGAGAGAGGGGAAAAAATTTGAAGACCAAAATGAAAACTTGGTAATTTCCAAAGATGGTTTTGGCAAGCTACTAACTTTTACCAAAAAGGAGAGAAAAGTAGGCTTGGTTGATATGGAAACCAACATTAGTTTAGTGACAAAGAATATGGCAACAAAAATTAAATGTTTATTAAGGCTTCCACATTGGCTTTGCTCTAGGAATTTACAATAGATTGTGTGAAATTCCAGCATCCAAACCACTTGTAGCTTCCATGCTGGGGTTTCTCCTATAGCAAAATAAAGGTAGTGTTGGATTCCTTGGGAGTTTTGGTTTCAAAAAACTAGAAAATTACTTTCAACTTGCAATAAAAGTAGATTTGGTTATAAAATTGGTTTCAAACTTCATCAACGTTGGCCTTCCAACTGCTTCCACACTAGGTATGGTAGTGGGGGAAAGGAAGGAGGGGTGAGATGATTGAAATCTCACACCTCCTACCTCAACATTGATGGAGGAAAGGCTGAAAACCAAATTGGAAAGTTGGTGTTTTTTTACTAAAATTGATTTTAGGCAACTGCTAATTCTCCCAACTTGGAAAGGTGGGGGAAAGCCAACTCATGGGAGAGTTGAACTACCCACTTTTAGAAGCTTAGAAAATAAACTTTTGGTAGTAAAAATAATGGGGAGAAAGAGATATCTTTGCTAGCTTTGGATTGTGAAATCCATATCAAATGCTATGAAAATCCTAAAACCCAACCACCTGTAACTTCCACACTACAGTTTTCGTCACAAGGGGGGAAAGACTAGCATTGATTTTTTCAATGGTTTTGGCTACAAAAATGAAGAAAGAACTTGCAAACATCTATGGAAAGAATAAATCTAATAAAAAAATTTAGGTGAAGGCCCTCCTTTTAGTGCCAAGAAAAAATGTTACAACCAAAATCCTTGATCACTAAAATGAAAACCAAGGACCCTCGGTGCAAGCAGTTCTCCAACCCCGAATGCCCACAACCACCATGATAAAACTGGGATTCAACACATCCTAACCAGTATAGTAGATCAACTAGGAATGTATGAGATGTGAAATGTGGGAGTATAAATACATTTGAATAATGCACAAAAAATAAATTTATTTTTGAACACAAAACTCAAAACTTAAAACTTTAGTAAGAAAAAAATAAAGAATAAGTTAGAGAAATGTGTACAACTAATTCCTAGATGAGCAAAAAAATGGAGGGTTCACTTGTGTAGGAGTTCAAAGCCCATTGAAGCTGATGTAATCTACTCCATGATCTAGGTTCTAAGCCACTCCTAATGCTATCGAACCTTTCTTCACTACTGTAACCTTGAATCTACCAATTAGGTCATTATTGGAGGGTAAGAAAGGTAGAAAATTTGGATGTCAAGTTGCTCCATGCTAGGATTTGGAAATCTTAGAAGTGTAGTTTTGACATCAAAATTCACCAAATCTCAAGGCCACAATGCTTCCATGTTGGGGTTTAAGAGAATGCAAGTATGGAAACTTGCAAGAGCTCTTGAGTGCTTGAAAATGCCCCAAGTGTGGAATTGTGTGTATACCAATTTCTTGATAATTCTTAACTTGCTTAGAATTACTGAACAAAAAATCCTTAACTTGGTAAAAATTCTAGAACTTGCACATGGTATTGGAGGCTAGTTTTTATAGGATTTTTGGGCCATAAATGGAGCTGCAAATTGGCTCTGAAATGGCTACACATTTGTTACAAATTGGATGCAAATTTAGGTGAGATGGATGCCCAATTTTGAGGGGGATTACTCTACATAGTGAGTGCTTCCTTCCATGGCCATTCCATTTACTATAAATAGTAATCGGGGCACACCTTTCATGCTAGAGATGAACTTTCCATACTGATNAAGTGTTTCTTGTGGCGTTAAGGCATTTAGTCTGCGGAGTTCGACTGGATCGCGCGTGCATGCTCGTATTCGTATGGTGGAGTGTAGGGGTACCTCGCCACTCATCAAACCTCGTAAGGATCTTCATAGTCCTCTAATCCCTATTTTAGAGGGAAACAACATTTGATCTACCAATAAGGCATGTTTTCCTATACTCTTACCCTCTTAAAAGAAGCATGTCCTCAAATCTTAAGTCTTTATTTGACATTACCTTAAACATGGAGAGCACATTTAATATCAAGAGTATCAAGTCACTCAAATTCTATTTGATAATTGTAGATATGAAGATTGAACAACTAGGATAATCAACCACAAAGCAAGATTGTTGAACTCAACTTGACATCCAATCAAGGTTTAGAGATGCTTATGCCACATAGTCAAGGGAAAAAAGGCTTGCATTTTTCATGCAAATAGTACTAAGATTTCAACCTAGAAATTTTTTACTACACCCACCCCCACCCCCCTCGGCCACCCTAAAGCACAAATATAAACACTAGATGACTTTTTTCACTTGGGGAATGAGGCTTTGACCACTTATGAGGCATTTTTCAACCTCAAAAGTATAAAGCATGTGAAATTGCCCATTGTGCATTATAATTTTCACATTTACAATGAAATTTTACCTTGGATTTCATGGAGTGAAAGCTACATGATAAAGATTGGTTATAACATGTAAAATTTTGTGGTGTTTTAAAAATCTTGATCAATGTTTGACACTCATGCATTATGACCATATGACATCCCTTTGTCATGCTCCACCCACAAGTCTGTTGGATGTAACACATCTCATTTAACAAGAAAACCTTTAATTCCATTAAGTATAGCACATCTCATTTGATGAAAAATCCATTCAATCTACTAAATGTAACACACCTCATTCAGCAAAATAGCCTTATCAAAATCAACCTTGGCAAAGAAACCCAAAGAAGCTTTCACCACACAAGAAAATGGGGAAGCAAATTTCCAAGAAGCAAGAATGGCCTATGAAGACCAAAAGCTCAAATCAATGGCTCCAAATATGCAAAGGGAGGAGTCTGGTAACTAAAGAAACATTAGAACAAGATGACAGTTCATCAAATGTATCTACTAAGTAAACCATACTTCAAAACATGAAATGTCAAAACCACTAACTGACTAACATGTCAATGCCATAGCCATGATTTAAGTACTTGAAATGCATTATTGATCCTCATGATCATTTTTCTATGATCTCATGACCATTCCTTCATCATAGCCTTCTTCCATCCTCACAAGCACTCTTAAGCATGATTTGACATAACTGAATTAAGCATAAAGAGGCAACATTGATGGTGGACATGCAATGGCATTTTGTATTCTTTGTCGATGCCTTTCAAGTGAATCATCCTAACACCAACAATGAGGGTCCAACGAAACACCACCAAAAATACATGTTGTAATATTTTTAGTCTTCACCCCATGAAACTTTAGGCTAAACTTCATTCTAAATGTGAAGATTGCAATCCAAGAGATGCAATTTTGTATACTTTAGCTTTAGGGCTAACAAAATGCCTCATAAGTGATCAAAGTCTCAACCCTCAAGTGAAAAGAGCTATATAACATCAATATTTGAACTTGGAGGGATTAAAATTCCTTTCAAGATACCAAAATTGGCATTTTCATGGGTTTTGTGGGGGGTACAACATTTTCCACACTATAGGTACCTATTGAAGGATATAACCCACCTGCACCTAGCGGTGGAGGGTGTGGCATCACCCATGCCTATTGTGGGGGTTATAACTCTTACTCCCCAACATTAACATTACATCCCCCCAACGTTGCACCTTCCCCCTAGGATTGCTCTAGCATCGTCCAAGATTATAGCATGGCACCAAATCCAGCATTGACCCTACACTTTAGCATTGCTATTAGAATGACCAACATGGGTGAAATTCTTGTTTACTATTTTTAGTAAACAAAATGATTTTGATGTCATGGGGATATCAAAAACTTATCATACATAGTAACCTGACTAGATTCTTACACCTGCAAGCACTTGTACATGGCCATAATTTTGTCAACAATTAGGCATAATTTGCAACCAAATTTGTGGCCTAAAACCTAAAAAACCTACCCTAAACACCATGTAAAGATTTCACACTTTTGCATTTTAAGGCATCTTTTGCATTTGAGAGCTCTTGTACACTAGTAAACATGAAAATTTTAGAATCCCCTAGCATGGAACCTTTTGCAACCATTGTTACCCCTATTATTCCCCTTTGAGATTTATGAGATTTTGGCATCAATGCAAAGCACCTAGGCACCAAGACTTCCAATGTTGCTAACTTTTATGATCCAAATCCCTCACATGTTTCATCCCCCTATGTTAACAACGTTGCACATATAGTGTAAGAGTACCAAAGGTTTGAAAGCATTAAGAGTGGTAGAACCTTTGAATCTTGGAGCTGATTGTAGTAGTTTCAATGGACTCTAAACCCTCACTGAAGTGAACCACCCTACTACCATAGGCCATCTTGTATACATTTCTTGTACCTTCTTTATTTTTGCTAAAATAAACTTTACAGTTTCATTTGTATGCAAGTTTTATTCCTTTGTTTCATTTTGACATAATTTATCCCCCAGATTTATATTTTGCATTTCCATTTTTTCTATCTTGTTTTACCCTTCTTTAAGTCCCTAGGTGATATTTTGGACCATCCAAGGTACCTTGAATCTTTTTTTTCACAGAGGCCATTGGGTTCTGAGGTAAAAGTTGTTTCACTGAAAATTTTTTGATTTTCTAGTAACTAAGATTTTCAATCACAACAACATAATGAGGAAACAAATATTTTCAAAGGATGTTTACCAAATACAATAAAATCATGAGTGGTAATGCATCAATGTGAGACTAGCGGAACCCAAGGTGAAAGTCTAAAGAATTGACAAATTCCTTTGATTCTATAACCTTGTCCATACCTTCTTGGTTCTTCCTCCTTCCTTTGAAGCATAGCACTCATAGATTAATTAGAGATTTTAAATGTGATAGAAGATAACATTACTCCCATGACAAACACCTCTTATTAGTAGGAATGGAGAAATGCATGACATGGTCTCACTACCATGTTCAATTAATCCTTCTATGGTTTGATATCATAAGGTAAAATTCCATTGCATGGTATTAATTTCTACATGATGATTAATAATATTTTTAATACAAACATAGAAAATTTTTATAAAAAAAATCAAGAAAATAGAATATTATAAAGAAATGAAAAATGTAGTAAGAAATAAGAAAATGAAAAGAAGTGAAAAATTTAGAAGAAATTATAAAAATAACAAGAATAGAAAAAAGTTTTAAAATAATATAAAATGAAAAAGTAAAAATTCACTCATCAGATTATTATTCAAGATGAAGCATCTCACCCATAACTAAGCTTATGGATGAGCATGTGAAAAATGGACTACATATTTCTTAGATCATACAGCATGGATTTTCTATTTATCATCTTTAGTAATTTATATTTTTATTTGCTAACCCATTTAATATTGAGGAAAATCAGGTTTTGATCATTTAGAGATACATATTTTGTTGGTTAGAATGTATTTCTTCAAATATGTTTTTTTTTTCTCATTTTCAATTTTAGCTTTCAAGTCTTCTTGGTCATCACTTTCTTCTATTGTATGATCAAGTTAATGAATGCCCTTTTGTAAGTTCTCTATTCGATATATTTTCTTAGAATATCTAAAAAGTAGGTTGGATGTTTCCATGCATGTTTTAAATAGTTTGGCACTTTCATTTTCTCACCACTAGGTATATTTTGATTTAGTGACTATTGTACATATATGTTTTTGAACTCACACTTGTTTTTCAAGTTTGTTGTAGGCTAGTATAGAGGTTGTTTTTACACTCTAGACTTTTGGTAGACAACTACATCCTATATTATTATAAGTAATGCATGGAATTTTTTGCCTCTTCACCATGCCATGTTCAATCTCCTGGGTAATCATCAAGGAGAGGTCTTGAATTCTAAGCTTAACATCAATGGTGCTAATCTAGGATTTTTCCATGATGATTGAAAATTTTCCCTTACTACTCTCCACATTGATCACAAGGAAATTTGCTAAATAAGATCATCCATCAATAGTGTCCATCACATTATCTACCTACCCTAATGGGATAATGATAAATTGATCTATAAGCTCCAACCTAATGTTTCATTTCTTAAGTGGTGGTAGTTTCCATGCTTTTTACATTTCTTATGAGATTAGAGTCATGCCTAAACCTGGGTCTAATAGACTTTTGCATGATGGATTTCTAGCAACCCACAAATAGATTAAGGGACTCCCTAGATTTGTCCTCTTTTTGGAAAGAGATCTTACCTTAATCCAATCACTTACCATGTGAGTAAACATGATAGTTTTATGTCTTATTCTAGAGTGATAATGGTTGTTAGTGCTTATGAAGGATTATGAGGCATTATTATGAAAAAGAAAGTTACACCATTTGAGCCTTGTACTAGTCTTAGTGTGATGGTAAATCTACTAGCTCTTTTCATATCCATGGAAGCCATCCTAAAGAGAGTGCATTTTTTAGACTTACACATAGAGTTACTAGCACTATCATCAAAATGTATGTTGATAGCACCAGTGACATTCTTTTGTTATGGTTATGATGGTAAGTCTTCTTATAATAGTGCTAGTATGACAGTGTTTAGGGTTTATTCTTGTAATAGTGCTAGCATTATTATAAGTCTTCTTGTAATAGTCTTCTTGATGAGTATGATAGTGTTCGGAAGAATGTAATGGATTTTGAGAGGTGTAAGATGGTAATTCTACATCAGGTACTACAAGTTGATGATATTCAAGAGGGTATTAATAGTGAGCAAAGTTATGGGTAGTGAGACCACTAGGAAAAACAAAATATTGAACATAGTATCCATAAGCATCTAGTTGATGATAAGGATACTACTACATTAATGGTGACATCTCCCATGATTGTGGGTTTTTCCACTACTATCAGGAATAGTCTTGACATTAATGAGAAGCCCCACTTGGATAGTTTTCTTTATTGTAGGACTATCTATAATTACCTTGTAAATAAGGTAATCATATAGATGATTCTCCTCCATGAACTTGAAATTGAAAACATAAGCTTCAAACTTCTATAGATGTGACATGACTAGGTAATAACTCTTTAGATGTTAATATTGATATATGTCAGCATATCCATCATATTCTTTTAAATCTAAGTCTACAACCTCTTCTACTATTGTAGCTTTTTCTTTTTGCTAATAAGTATTCCAACTTATTTTCCTATCCTTTTTTTTTCTTTTTTCTTACCTTGGTCTTTTATCCTTACATGCTCTATCTTTTCATCCATAATTTCAAAGTAGTTGCAAATTTTCATCCATTAAATGGCACATCTTATTCATTTTTATTACTATTTTAATGATGGATTTTTGCATTGACATGATCTTATGTGAAATAACCTCATAACAATATGTCTCTTCTTGCTAATCATAGATATAGATCTCCTTCTTGTAAAGGGCTGGATCCTAGTTATAATCCTTTGCACTCTTCCTTAGTGTAGCTTTCCTTGGCTAGGGCATCTATGTAGTAGAGAATACTATCTATCTAGGGTTACATCAAGGGATTTAAGGTTCCCTTGCTTTTACCCATGGATATTTTTCCTTAGATTAGATATCCTTTCATTAAAGATATCCTTGGATTTTTTTCCTTGGTACTTTTCATTAAAGAGCTTAAGCATCATGCACCACTAGTGGATTAAATCTCTTTACAATGATCTATACCAACTTTTGACTTCCTTGATTAGTATCTTGGGAAGAGCTTAACTTTCTACCACTTACGTTTAGTGTTTTGTCAAGTGCAAGCATCACAGAAGGTTTGTAGATGAAGTTGCAAATCAAAATTTATACTCTTTTGAACTTTGAAATCTTATTCATGTCAAGTTATTTAATGTGGCTTTCTTTTTAATGCATGTGTGGAATCCTCACTACCTTCCTAATTTGAATCTTTTTTGGTGGCTAATAATGGTTTAACATCATCAAATATATCATAGTCATAATCTCTATCTCTATCTACCCAATTGTAATGATCTCATCTATGCTTTCTTTGGTACCTTTTATCTAGTCCTTGGTCTTGGTCTTGATCTTTTCCTCCATTTCAATTCCTACAAGGATATCTATCATGATTCCTCATTTTATGATCATTCTATGGTGATTGTCAAGTTTTCTACTTTGATCCTATGATAGAGCTCTATCTTTGCACCTATAGTCATCTTCATCAAAACTAAATAATGTATACAAAGAAGAAAAGGAGGGTGAACTAGGAGAACTATCATGAAATCCATTTATTCCTTCATGATTTATCAATTTTGAAACACCACCAAGAAAATTCATGTTGCAAATTACAACTTTCATACTCTAACTTGAGGAAAGATTTTATTGTAAATGTAAGATTTGTAGTCCATTAGCTACAATCTTGCATACTTTAACTTTTTAGGGCTGAAAAATGCTTTAGAAGTTGCTATTTCCTCACTTACAAAGTGGAAAAGGTCACATCAAATCTATATTTGAGCCTAGGAAGACTGAAAATGCCCTAGGAATTGCCAAATTTAGCATTTGCATGGGTTTTTGTAGGGGTATAGCCTCAACTATGCTAGAACCATCTACCTCTAGTGTAGATGATATTGGATTTTTATTTTCCACCCAAACCTAGTGTAGTCACCACAAAACCCAACATAGATGCATATATCCAGTGTTGGAATTGTAGCAATTTCCATTTTTCCAACAATGACAAATGTAGTCACCACAGGTTTTCAGCAGTTGTAGCAGGGCTAGCATAAACATCATGTTCACTAGTAGTTTTCAGCAACCTCAACATAGTCCACAAAGGTTAGCATAGTTGGGATGATGCCAGTGTAGTTACAAAAGTTTGTTTACTATTTATAGGATTCAAATGGGCTTTGTTGTCTATAGTGTATTAGAACTTACTATAAATGGTTACCCATGCTAAGAATTGTACCCATTACAACCTATAAATAAATATCAATCTATCAGTAATCATGACAGTGATATATAGAGCCTAAAAATAGCAATTCCATAGCCTATATAAATTGAACGTGAATACCTTATTGGGGTTCCAACTTCTTTCAAGCAGTAACAATTTCAAAGTTCAACAACTTGAAAAGTAATTCTGCACTTTTGCAACCTAGAACCTATTGTAATCTTGAAATACCTTTGAGAGAAAATTGTCATCTATGCTAGGAATTAGAGAATCTCAACGTGATACCATTGCATCAATGGTGGAATACCATCTATGAACAAAGTTGCAGATTCCAATGAAAACTAGTAAGGAGCTACTGGCAACTGGGGTTGGAAAGTATCCGAATTATGGGGTTCGAGTGCGAAACACAGCCTACCAACTCCAACAAACTTCAAGCTCAATCCACACAAACTTCTTGTGCAACTGAGTAGACAAATATGTACTTCTTGAACCTTGTACTATATGCATTTTACATTTCAATAAAGTTATAGTTCATTTTCGTTCATATTTAAGTTCAAGTTTTCATTTCTATGTCTATTTTCATTTCAGATATGCAAACCCATTTTCATTTTTACCATTATTTATATTTTCTTTTACATTTTTGTAAGTTCCTAGGTGATTGGCTAGACCATCCAAGGTTCCTTAAATTTTATTTTTTAGAGGCCCTTGGGATTCGAAGCTAAAAATATCTAGCACATGGAATTTTCTAGTCCCTATTTCAGAAATCAAATTTTCTAGGTGCTACAGTTTTCTAATGTTAGAAGGGCCTCTATCCAAATTCTTAGCCCAAAAAGCCTTTAAAAATCTTTTCTAAAACACCAAGACTTTTACATTTTCAAATTTCAAAACCTATAAACGTATTCCATCAAAGCCAATGTTGTTGCCTAAATTCCCATCCAAATACCTTATGGTAAGTGAGCTGTGTTTCAAGTGTATTTTCATAGTAGTTGCTGAATTCCTTGGAAGTAGCATAGTTTACCTTGAAAATCCAAATCCAAAAATCCATTTTTGTTCAAAAACCTAAATCCATCTACTATGAAATTTGATGAAAAGAGCCAACATATATACTCTCATCACTTAGCGTATTTGATTGGGAATCCTAGTGGTCTACTATGTCAACCTCCAACATAGACCCTACTAGAAGGACCAACATAGTTAGTGCTACCATCTCCGACACTGCCTACTACATAGTATACAACTAAGCACTACAAAGCATTTTACAATAATAGTTTCTTGACTACCTTTCTATTCATAGTCAACTACACTTGTGGATAATCCCACTGTTGGGAATTTTTACTAAAAATAGTAAAAAGGTCAAAATAATATCTTTGACAATGTCATTCACCTAGTTGACCATTTTTCCTTTTAACTTCCATGACATCAGATCTAGCCAATAGGCCATAAGACTTTATGACCCCAAGGATCCTACTATAGTTGAGTATAGGCAATTACTCAAGCTTTGGCAAAGAAGCCTAGAATTATCGATGATGAACAAAGATCACTACCACTTCTTTTATGCAAAAATTCAGGTTGGCATGCTAATTCCAAGAATGAAAGCAAAAGCCAAAAGGAAGTATGAACTTATCCACTATGATGGAAAGGAATGCATACCTTCCCCGTACTATAAAATACCTTTGACTAAAACCTATGCATGCATCCTTTCTCAGTTAATTGAGATGGATGAATAGGATGGGAAGGCTAGCTCAAATGAGTAGCAAGAAAAAGAGGATGAGTTCGAGGTGGAGTCCAAACATTAGAATTTCATGGAGGGGCTCTTCAAATAATCAACCCCCAAACCCACATTGCCTACCTCAACCCCCCTCACCTCTTCCACAAGACAAATTCCTTAATCCTCACCTCCCCCTATCTAACATGTTTGGGTTAAAGCCCATTATAGTAGTGCACCAAATACAATCGATGTCACAGGCAATAACCTTCCCCTTTTTCATGTCATTTTCAACATAACCATGGTTTGTGTAGTCATCATTAGTGGTTGTAACCACCACTGATCCATTTTCCATGTAATCCAAGGATCACATACCCCTTTTGTCCCCTTTGTACCCCAGATACCAACATAAAACTTTATTTTTGTTGTTTAGTCAATTTGTAACAATGATAACCCAACCTCTTCCCTTGGTGCCACAACCCATCGCAAGGCCATAGACCTCCTAAGTTACACCTCAATATTTTGTGCAAATCCCATAATCAACAAGGATGCCTCAGGGACTAAATCAAGCCTTTTGGATGATCCAAGACTTAAGGGAAGAGCTACAAAGGCTTAAGGCCTCCATTTCCTAGACCATTAAAATAATGGATTTCTATCAAGATGATCCCATTAGTCCTACAACCCACAACTAACTCTTACCCTAGATGTTTCCATACCCTAATTTACCAAGCACAATGATGAAGGTAATCCCAAATCACACCTTATAACCTTCCACTCTGAGTGCTTATTACTACAAGCCTGGCTACACATAATAATGCAAATATTCCCTATGGCTCTTATTTAAAAAGCCATAGATTGGTACCATGCCTTACTGAGAGGATCCATATCCTCACTAGAAGACCTGATTTCACAATTTATTAACTGTTTCAAGTATAACTTGAAACTTAACACAACCCTTGACCAATTAATGAAGTTCAAGCAAGGATCCCTTGAGATGGTGCAAAATTTGATACAGCAATTGAACACTTTGTTCAATGAGATTCTAGAACCAATAGCTGAGACTCATCTTCTCACTATATTCAAGGGAATGATTAATGACTTTATCAAGTCAAATTTATACTACCTTCCATTCCCAAAGGAAGGGAAAAGAGGCATTCCCATGAACTCATCCATGGAAGTCATCATTTTGGGGTGCATAACCAAAGGGAAAAGAGCCCCAAAGGAAGGGAAAAGAGGCTAAGCCAGCATAACCAAAACATGAAGTTCACATTTTGGGGTGCATGGAGGAAGATAAGAATAATAAGAATGAAAAGTCCACAACCAACAACAAGGACTTCCTCAATGCAATGAAATAGCTCAAATAATCATTAAAGCAAAAGAATATAATCCTTAGCCTGTAGGACCTTATCATGATCTCCATTGTACATCGTGAAGTGCTAGTCAAGATGTTGACCTCCATTCTTGTCAGCAAGGACATCTATGCTAGTGAAGAATCCATCCATGTGATGATGGTACCATCTTCACCTAGAAAAAAATAAAATTCAATACCATTAGTGCTTCGTGATAGAAAAATCAAAACCAATCCCCAAAATAGCAAGGTAACCAAGGCTTCCCTCTTTATAACAATAAGGGTAGGACAATATAAAGTGCATAGGATTCATGTTAACGATGGAGCTACAAAAAGTATAATACCTTATATCATCATTGAGCATTTGGACCTAACAAAACATATGAAACACACATACAACTTTAGCCCTTAGGTCCCTCAATGAATCATAGGTTTCTATCAAAGGCTCTATCTTTGTAGACTTTGTGACAAGGGAATAATTCCCCACAATCAAAACCTTCTTGGTCGTAGAGGAAACATCAAGATTCAACCTTATCCTATGGAGGCCTTGGCTAGCTCAATTATGAGTTGTGTCTTCGCCCATCCATTAAGAAATTCACCTACCTTATGAGTGAGGTAAAATAATTATTCATGGCGATGGTGTGGTTCTTCTAACATTCAACAACATTGACATAGAATAGGGGTCCAAAGTGGAGTTTCAGGAGGAAACTCGTACTATTAGCCAAAAAGATAAAAAGCCCAATGGAGCAACAGAGGCCAAGGCCAACAACGATGAACCTATGGATGCACCATGGGAAGAGCTCCCCTTCAACATTATTAGCAAAGGATATGGGGAATACAAGTTTGTATAAAGTAGGCTATACACATTGTCTAAACTTTCAAAGATTAGGAAACATTTGCACAAATGATGTGTATCCCTAATCCACCTACCCTATGCACCTATGACTATGTAATCATATGTATTTATAGCCTTTTAGACTAGTTTATACTTTACTTCTATGCACTATTTGATTTTATTTTGTTTTGGTTTTATTTAACTTTTAATTCACATGTATCCAAAAGTTTACTCTTGTTTTCATTTTTACTTTTAAGACCTTTTCTCTTTTAGCATGATAAATATAAAAAATGTTATACAAAATTTTAAACTAGAAAAATTCATAAAATTTTATATGTTTTCTTTTGCAACAACATGAAGGCCCACCATGACCTAAAACTGGCAACAACAGCATGGCCCACCATGGCCTTAAATTGGCAAACATCTATAGCCTATTTACAACTTAGTTTACACCCTTACAGCCTAGCCGTTTTTACCATTTTTAGTGTTTGATGACACTATAGGATAATCAACGTAGCCCTATAGTTTAACAAAAAATGTATAATGCATGACATATTTAAAATATTGAATATTATTAAACCATGAAAAATTAAAAGAGCTTAAAGATAATAATCAAAATACCATAATACATAACCACGATCGCAAGAGTTTAAATAGTGTTTAGAATAATGAACCATCAATCAATAATCAGAAGTCTAACACTAGCCTCAACATCATAATGTTAACATCATAACATCAATAACAATAGACATAACCAAGATCATGATCAAAATAGACAAATCTAAGATGCAACTAGAGGAGGAGGAGAAGCATCTCCAACATGATCAATATTGGGGACTGCCAACATCATTTGTGACCTGCAATAACAAATATAAAACATGAATATGTAACCAAAAAGAATAAACTAAGTAGCTAAAAACATAATAATAAACTAAATCAAACTAAACTAAGATATAATAAAACAAAACTAAAATAAACAAACCTAAGAGGGTTCCAAAGTAGTGTACTCCATGGGCAAATTTCAAAGACCAACCTCTAGATGGTGGAGGAGCTGATCTTTAGTCATGTTAGCCTAGTATATGTCCCCAAAATTAACACTAGTGAGGATGTTACTCTCATTGATGTCACTCCATGTAGGTGGCTCATGTGAGAATGTGGCAATAGTTAGCTCCCCTAAGGTAGTGGTAATCTGATGAGTAGAGGAGTTAGCTACAACTACGCTATCTGCAAACAACTTGTAGGTGTGCTCTACATGGATCTCCTTCATGAATAACTCTAACCAACACTTTTCAATAGATCACCCTACAATCATTTAACATAGGAATCCTACTCAACTTTGTACTCTTCTTATGATCCTTTTGCACTCAACCCCACTCAAGGAACTAAGTGCAGTAATCTTTCCATTCACCAACCTTATGATTTAGTAGGTTTATTTGAAGTTTCTACTCCACAATCTCTTTGGCAAGGGGAACCTTACCATGAATAGCATTCTACTACCATGCCCAAGTTATTTCCTTCATGTGCAGTGAGTCCCTATTGGTCACTTGTCAAACACCACAAAATTTTTGGTCTCAGCATCTTGACTGCAAATTTGGCTAAGTGTCAAAATGGTGACACTTTGCCAATATTTTTCCAAGTGTTGAGTGTAGTCGACACCAAACTACCAGACTTGAAAAATTGTTCTAAATGTTAGGACGACAGCACTTTCTGTAGCACCCTACTACACTTTATAGCGTAGCACAGTGTAGCACACTGACACACTAAGTGCAGCGTAGTGCTATAGTGCAACTCCCTACTATGATGTGTAGTGTAGCACAGCGTAGCACACTACCATGCTATAGTGTAGTGTAGCGCTACAGTGCAACACCCAGAGCTATAGTGTAGCGTAGTGCTACAGTGCAGCGTAGCACTATAGTGCAACTTCCTACTACGTTGTGTAGCATAGCACACTACCACGCTACAGTGCAGCGTAGCGCTACAATGCAACACCTGGCACCATAGTGTAACACCCTATTATGCTTCATTGCATAGCAACCACACCTATTGCAATGTAGCACCCTATCCATTGTTGCAGCCAGCATCCCATGTCCCGCATGTAACATGGGATGAGCATGGTACCACCCACTGCACTAAAATGTGGCACCTAATTCGCATTTTGGGCTAACCCTAGCACTATAAATACCCCTGCATCCTCTTTGAAAGCGATGGAGAAGAGGGGGTTGGCTTTTATTTTTCACCAAAGAGGTAGTTGGTACTTCCATTTAGTATTTTTGGCACTTTGGCATCCTGGTTCCTATCTCCGTGGATGAACAAGACCCAGAACACACCATACCAATAGAGAAGCATACTAGCATCACACGGTACACTGCAACCCCATTGCAAACCTATACAACATTGCACAATACACTGTGACTACCAACCCAGCAGGCACAGTTCATCATAGTGAGCACCAAACTTCACAACCCAACACCACCAAGGTTGTGACTATGCTCCCACTGCGCCTATTGTACACTCTGTATACCTATATGAATTAGCTACGCTCCCTTTTTTTGGGGCAGTACATCTTCCTATACAAACTCTCTTTTTCTTTTATTTACCATTAGGTGTTCCATTCAAAATCATTGTTTGCAAAAAGGTTATTGTACACCAGTTAAGTCCCTATTTGATCGACTAGACCGTTCAGGGCACCTGAATCCGTTTTCTCCAGCACAACCCTCGCGTGGATCTGGCCTTAGGCTGTGCACCCGAAGACCTCTGTGTTTCTAGCCACCGACATTTTTTGTCACTATAGTTTTTGGCGCTCGAAGGAGGATCCAGACCTAAGTTTTTGTCAAGTATGATTTTTAACTATTATGACTTGTTCTGTATAGCGTAGCAGCTGCACCACAAGCAATGTACTAGGGTGGTATAGGGCGCAGCATAACAGCCATACGCTATGTAGCATAGCGTAGCATAGCACACTGTGGCACTACATTGTAGCGTAGCGCTACAGTGCAACACCCAGTGCTACAGTGCAGCATAGCGCTACAGTGCAACACCCTGTTACACTACACCAGAGTTGGCCATTTTTAGCAGTTTTCATACTTAGCATTTTTTCTACATTTTCATACTTAGCATTTTTTTTTATTCTTTTTCATTGTTACACTTAGCCATTTTCTTGCTATTAACAAACTTAGTCATTTTTCTTCCATTTTCAGAGTTAAATATTTTCTGCAAATAGCAACTCTCACTACCTAATCTGTGAATATGAATCCAGATCCACCTTCCACGTTGGTGTCTAACACATTTGATACCACAATCTAGCCAAAGCATGTTGCATTAAGCCACAAACAATACAATTTTTTTTGTGCCAAAATCCAACCAAGACTACCAATGGATTACCTCAATTTAAAGGCAAAACAGGACTATGAACGAGTCCACCGGAATGGACGGGAGTACAACCCCTCCTTGTTTGACATAATTCCACTCACGAAGTCCTACCACTAGTTGTTATCCCAACTCATCCATGCAAACAAGCATGACGCAAGGACAACCTACAAGGAAGCCTCACAGAAGGAGGAAGATGAGTTCAAGGCCCACTCTGAGCATGAGAGCCCCCTCCACACCATCTTCCAACAACCACTCCCTAGTATAGCCCCTCCTCAGTTTGGTCCATCCATCCCCTCTGAGATAGTGACCATGCCAATTCAGCCTTCGTTGCAAACAACTAATGCATTTTCCCAACACTATGCTCATGCGGGGGCCACCTCCTAGCCCCAAAAAACTTAGGCATCCTACATCCCGCTTGTCTCATCGGTGTCTGCGGTGTCTGTCCAACCCACCCATGTGTGGCCCACTCCAATCACCACACCCATCGCTCAACCAACATATCAGCAATCATCTGCTATGACATTAAACTGACAACACCCGTCCGCTATGATGTTAAACTGGCAAACTCCATAACCAACAATTCAACCCTATGCTATCCAACCAACATAAGCCTAGCCAATTCAACCAACTGGCACATCCCCAAGCTTGGATCAAGCATTCCAACTAATCCAAAGCTTGATGGAGGAGATCAACTGACTTAAGGCTACCTCCTCTGACACCATCAAGGTGGTGAACTTCTATGGAGACAACCCCATAAGTCCTACAGTACCACCCCTAACTCTTCCAACTAGGGCCCAACTGCCTTAATTTACCAAGTACAATGGAGAAGGGGATCCTAATGCACACTTGGTCACATTTCGATATGAATCACTACTTCTTCAAGCTTGGCCACATGCCATCATATGTGTCTTCCCCATGTCACTCACTGGCAAGGCCTTAGACTGGTATCATGACCCAATGCCTCAATATCCTCTTTGGAGGATCTCATAAGAAAGTTTGTGATGCACTTTAGGTACAACCTAAAGCCTGAAGCAACCCTCGACCAGCTGATGCAAGTTAAGCAGGAGCCTCTAGAGCCCATGTCAAAATTCCTCCAATGTTGGAATGTTGCATTGAGTGAAATGCATGAACCCTTAGTGGAGACACACCTACTACTTATCTTCAAAGGTGCAGTGAATGACTTCATCAAGTCCAAACTATATTATCTAGCCTTGAAGTCTCTTAGCCAATCCTTTGCCTAAAAAAATGCATAGAGGAAGTAGTGCAAGCTAGCAATGATCTAGCCTATGTGGCCTATAGAAACCAACATGCTTGCAAGCAAAACACAACAGTGATAATAGTAGCCACGAGCACAAAAGCAACCAACCGAGGCCTGATAGCTAAGCAACCCAAGGCCCCAACTGACAAAACCATCAATTCTGGCACTAACTCACCTACATTGATAGGGGCTACCCCAAGGTCCAACTTTCAGTGCAAGGACTGCTCAAAGTATACACCACTACTGGTGCAACCCTCTAAACTACTACAGCAACTCTTGAAAGCTGGGCAAATCCAACACAAACATGTATCGACAATTACCTACCAAAAACATGATAGGTACTACGAACTACTAAGGAACCCTACTTTAGTAGTACCAAATGAGCCCCTAATTCCACAACATTTCAAGTTGGACCAATACTGTCATTACCACCAATTGGCTAGTCACAGTACAGACAATTGTCATGCTTTGTAAGATGACCTGCAGAGAATGATACAATGTGGCTAACTGGGGATCAACACGGTGAGTCAATCCAACATAGATGATGCCTCCTAGTCATAAATTCCATTAGCATAGGTGGTAAGTCTAAACCTATGCAAAAACCTTTTGTGATTCATGTACTTCCCAGCGAGGCAAGGATCCCCTCCTCCTCCACAAGCAAGAGGCCTCCCTTTGTTATCAAAGTGCCACCTAGGGCACCCATAGCACCCTTTGTGGTCAAAGTTCCACAACAACTATCCACTAAGACATTAAACTAGCATGATGCAACAACAATCGCTAAGCAACCTTTTGTTATCAATGTGCCACAACAAGTTGACCATACAACAACTCCACCTAAATCACCATTTGTCATAAGGGTGTCACAAAATGAAGGCCCCTTACCTACCCAAAGCCCAATAGCAAGAAATGTCTAAATCTCTCCTCCCTCAAGGGTCGACCCCACTAGCAATCCAAGTGGGCATACCAAATGGCAATGCAAGAAGACAAATGAACACCTTGCAACCCCCATAGCCAAAGCAAAAGCCACAACTAACAAGCAACAACCAAACATTAGGATCCTTGCCCCCAAGCAAGCCAAGCAAACCAAGCCCAAGTCCCCTTCACGAGAGATCTGTCTCTTAAGCCATATGGAGGAAGTCAAAGCCAACACAACAGCCAATGACAAGGACTTTGTAGCTGCACTAACCCAGGTGAAACAAACACTCAAACAAAAGAACACAACATTGAGCTTGTACAACTTGGTCATGATCTCATCTACTCATCACCAAGCCTTGGCCCAAATGTTGGCCTCCATTCCTATTACAGAGGACATCCCTATAGATGAGGCATCCATCCATGCAACAATGTTGCCCCTTACACCACAAGAATTAGGTTCAACAACCCTAGCCTTTTGTGATGATGCAGTCAAAGTCAACTCTAAACAAGGGGAGGTCACTATAGCTCCACTATCCATTAGCATTCATGTTGGGCAATGCACAATCCGCAAAGTGCATGTCGATGATGGTGCAACAACAAACGTAGTCTTGTACTCCATCATCGACAAACTAGGCCTAGCAGATGAAATCAGGCCAACCAAAACTACAAGTCTAAAATCCTTCAATGGATCACGTGTCATAGTCAGGGGTACAATCAACATAGCCTTTGTGGTAGGAGACCAATTCCCCACTAAGGCAAATTTCACTATTATAGAGGAGATGCCAGGTTTCAACATGATTCTAGGTTGGTCTTGCCTAACCCAACTAAGGGTCATCTCCTCTCCCATCCACCAAGAAATCCACCTTCCATACGAAGGTGGTCAAGTTATAATCCATGGTGATAATGCTTCCTCTTTGACTATCCATGACATAGACATGGCACAAGTTTTGGAAGAGGAGTTTCTTAGTGGTGCACATGTGACAACCAATGAAACGCATAAGGCTAACACACCCGAATGAGTGGTTGAAGCCAATAGCTTCCCAGAGGATCCTAAGCCTTACACACTCCCTAATCCACACCCAATTAGGAAGCAACTACATGACCAACACTTTCCCTCAGCCAAAAATGTGCTAGATGCTTACCTACCCTTTGCCTCCGCTTGCCATGCATTTTTGACTTTTGTTTATATTGCACTAGCCTATGCGTTTACATTTTTCCTGCTAACTTAGATCATGCATTTTGCTTTGTTTACACATTTGTCAACTTAGTTTACACATTGCATTTGAAAAACATCAAAAAAAACATAAAATAACAAAAACATCTGGCTCGAAAAGGCCTTAAACTAGCCTACAACCCAGAATGGCCTAAAACTATCACTTTTTGCATTACTTTTCTTTCATTCGTACATTTTAACTCTGTTTACAATAGGTGTTGCTTGATGTTGTTTTCTTTCTAATTTATTTTTGCAGGATCTCACAAGCACATAGCATGACTACGCATGTAACATCGTACCTTACATAAGCAAGGTAAGCACCAGTCTGCTATGACTATAAACTAGCACAGACAATCCGCTATGACTATAAACTAGCACAACAGCTCGTCCTTGGGTCATGATGCTAAAATTACACAACATCCACTATCTGCTATAACATTAAACTAGCATCTAGCAGTCTACTAGAATTATAAACTAGCACATCATGGTCTACCAAGATCTTAAATTGGATTCACAGTCTGCCAGGACTTTAAATTGGCATGTTACGGATCTATTCGAGCACTTTCCATTGGTGAAACTCTTAGGGGCACTCATAGCATCATTGCCTCCCACCATTCTCCTGATCTTTCAAAGCACTTGCCATTAGTGCAGCATTTAGGAGACTTGTAGCATCATCACCCTAGCACTTTCACTAGCTTCCCGAGCACTTGCGATTGGCACAACATTCTACACATTTCCAGCGTCTTCACAGTTTTGCACTTGCAGCATCTTCACATCTAGCATTTGCACTTGCATTTCGTGTTTTGTGGTTTTCTTATCCTCTCTGAGTTGTGTTTGTAGAATGAAGCCTTGGAGGCAATCGTGCAAAGGTGTATCTCATCGCAGCAACAAGTCACCACATTACTTTGATGTGCATGATTGGACTAGTTGAACCACTCAAGAGTGCACATCCCTCTCATCCTTGTTACAGCCTATGCACATCCATTCATTCATCCCAATATCCTCTCATCCTCCCCATACTCATGATTTCACACTTCTTTGATGCATATGCACTATGACACACATGTCATTCTCTTCATATCAATAGTTGAACCCATGGTCAATGTAACACAACTCATCCTATGGGAAGCCTCTATTGCATGGTCGAAGCCTAAGTGGATGTGACACAACTCATCCCAAGGAGGAAACACCTATCCTACAAATGCGATTTGAATGCATCAAAACAAAGTGCATCTTCTCAATGACCAAATTGCAGCTAGTATTCAATGGTAAGCCGAACCCAAAGAAGGTTTGCCTCATGCAAGAAAAAAAAACAACACTGCATCTTCACAATTGGCCCATCCTTGGATCGACTTTGATCCTCCCATGAGTACTCTGATGAAAGGTCAACGTTTCAGGGGCAAGCTACTTCATGTCATGGTCACCATCAACCATGCTGACTTTGCATTTTACATCAGGATCCACTATTTGCATTTCGTTTTCACAATTTGCATTTCATCTTCCTAGCATCACCTATACCCCTTTTCCCTTAGCATAATCTTATTCTCATAGCACTCTTGAACATGGGAAAATGATATCTGACCTTGTACTGACGAGTGGTGTTGGTAGCATGTCTGTTGTGGTGTTTTGTAATTCTTTGTCAACATCTCTCGGGTCACTCCTCCAAACCTCAACAAAGAGGGGCCACTGAAACACCACAAAATTTTAGGTCTTGGCATCAACGCTGCAAATTTTGGGTGACACTTTGTCAATATTTTTCCAAGTGTTGAGTGTAGCTAGCACCAAACTGCCAATCTTGAAAACTTTTTCTAAGTGTCAAGATGGCAGCACTTTTTGTAGCACCCTGCTACGCTGTATAGCGTAGCGCAGCATAGCACACTAACATGCTACAGTGTAGCATAGTGCTATAGTGCAACGTAGCACTACAATGCAACTCACTGCTACGCTATGTAGCGTAGCGTAGCGTAGCGTAGCGTAGCACACTACCACACTACAGTGTAGTGTAGTGCTACAATGCAACGTAGCGCTATAGTGCAACACCTAGAGCTATAGTGCAGCATAGTGCTATAATGCAACTCCCTGCTACACTGTGTAGCGTAGCACACTACCATGCTACAATGTAGCATAGTGCTACAATGCAACGTAGTGCTACAATGCCGCCTATCTCCATGGGAGAACAAGACCCAGAACACACCATACCAACAGAGAAGCACACCAGCATCGCACGGTACACTACAACCCCATTGCATACCTGTACAACATCGCACAATACAACATGGCTACCAACCCAGCAAGCACAATTCATTTACTCTCTTTTGAGGTGGTGCGTCTTCCTATTCAAACTCTCTTTTTGTCTGATTACAGCATTTATTTTTTGGCATTTTCAAGAGTTTAATCATGTCCACTATCTTGTTACGCACTTTAGCATGTTTCTATTGTTATGAACATTGCGTTTTCTTTTATTTTACCACCAGGTGTTCCATTCAAAATCATTCTTTAGAAAATGGTTATTGTACACCAGTTAAGTCCTTGTCTAATCAACCAAACCGTTCAGTGCACCCTGAATCCATTTTCTCTAGCATGGCCCTCACGCAGATTTGGGGTTAGGCTATGCACCTGAAGACCTCTCGATGTTTCCAGCCACCGACATTTTCTGTCGCTACAACTTGGGCTTCCACGAACTCCTAGCAATCCTTGATCCTTCACCTCCTTGACCAACCTCTTGTTATCCCTCTTTAATGCCACAACTTGTTCCTACAAGAACTCATTAGAGCATTTGCGCTCCCACTAAGATTTTGCACACAAAAGTGCACATGCAATGGCACTCTCATATAATTTATGTGGAACATTTATCACATCAAAATGTAGGGCAAGTAATGCATCAATCTCCATAGCCCAATTAGAATTCCATCTAAGCTTAGCCACTGTAAACAACACAATAAAAATTTTAGACACATAAAACTAGTTAACAACTCAAAATGAAACACAAAAAAAGCTATATAATCATAGAAACTATGTGAAAACCAAAGACATGTAAATAACAAAGGAAAAATGGGTTAAATTCTCACCAACTTCAAGAGCTATCTATTGCAACTGTCAATTATGTCTTCATCCATGGCCTGCATAAACTTAATCTTATTAGGGGTGTTTACCCATGGTTTCATGCAAAAGATGAAGGTGGAAGTAGCAACCTAAGGCTCCAGAGATATAACAAGAATAATAAACAATTAACACCTATGACCAAGGTAAAACATAAAATACAAAGAAAAATAAAAAATAATAATGCAATATATGAAACCAAAAATCATAAATACCTAAAAGATCCTCTAGTGTGATGGTAGAAGGTTCACCTAGGTGTAAATCCTTGAATAAGGCATCAAATCCATCCAATGAAGGATGGGATAGACCTTCATCCTCATGATGTTGTAATTCTTCCTCTTCTTGATGCCTTCATTCCACCTCAGCTACTGCTATCGCTACTATGGTCATTTGTTTCTATTGCCTGCCTGCAAGAACAACAACCACAAAATATAGAACAAATTAACACATTTTTCCTAAGACAAAATCATAACTCAACTACATCACATAAAACATAACTTCAAAATGAATTAATAGAAAATAATAAAACAAATAGAATGTACCTTTAACCTCATGCTATATTTAGTTAAGTTTAACGATTAATCTCCTCTTCAAGGTCTCCCCAATGACTAGCATTGTCTCATCAACTAAAGGCCTCATTAGTTTTACTCTAGTTGAATCTTCAGCTTTGACATGCAACTCCATGGCTTTTTCCACATTTCCTTGCTTAACATGGGGCTCTTTTCCCATGCTATCAAGGGATGCACAATCATTACCACCAATTTCCTTGGTGGTGATAGACAATAATTCATCCACATCCTCTCATGGATCCTAAGCCCGCATGATCAAAATAAGATGCCTTATCCAAATCTTGGTGAGTTGGCATGGGTCTTGAGTCACCCATCATCCATCCTTCCTCACCTTGAGGAATTTTACAAATCTTCATGGGTACACTACAAAAAAATGCAAAATGCACATGACACCTTGTAGCAAGATTGTTTTAGACCTTTAGGATTTTCCCATGAAGCCCAAAAATTAAATAACCAACCTAATTGAATTGGGTGCCCTCGATAAGGACCTTCTTTATGGCCCATGATTTTTCCATTTCCATTATCTTCCCCTACAATAACAACTTAGGGAATGCCCAAGATCAGAATAGGGGATAAGTCTCTCTAGCTTCTAGAACCTAGAAAAATTATCAGGAAAATGGTTAAGGCTATGTGGCTAGGGTACTTAGATGTGCAGCCCTCTCCAATTGATGGCTGTGAAAGTTGAGAGAGGCCATGGGCTACTCCATCTACCTATTCTAGAGTAGGGTTTTTAACAAGAGACATCATAAAAGTTGATGAAGAAACCATAAAAAATCCTTAAGTATTGGAAGTCCTAGGATAGCTACACTGGCCTCTTGGTGGAGAACGCGTTGACTACACTAAGGACTTATGGTAGTAGAGGTCAAGGCATGCACAAAGCTGCAATCCTAGGTGTAGTAGCTTGGAATCATGAAACAAGAATGATTTTTGCAAGATTGAAGCAAGAAAACCAAACTTAAACCTAGGTGCCTACTGTAAAACCATGGGTTCCATAAATCACATCCACTAGTTCTACTTAACTCAGTGATTGCAATCAAAAAGTAAGAATACACTATATGGGTGGGAAGCCAAGCCATTTAAACTTTCTGATTCAGTGTGAACCTAACTAGGTTCTCAAGATACAAATCAAGAAATGTAGACTATGCTAGGATTTGGGCATCCCATACTAACTATGTTGGGGATTAAACCCTTAAGAGCCTTGGGATAGATGCCAAATCCCATTCACTATCAAAAATTTATCTCCATTCCTACATCTATGAAAACTGAGTTGCAAGAAATCCCAAAACCCATGTAAAAATTTGGTTACTATGCTGACTTAGAGCCTAACTACACTGGCCCAGCATGATCAAATGGAATATCATGCTTTCTATCACCTTATAATAGCTCATCTATGCTATGCTTGAACCCATGAGACCCTATGACCAAAACTAGCAATTGGAAGTTGAACTTAGAAGTCATCAGGCACTAGGAAAGCTTCAAATCTATTACAAACTAGTTCTTATGAGTGCTTATGCTAGCCAGGTGCATCACTACATTGGCCTAGTGTAGTCAGAAAAGAATAAGCTTCTTCCCCACTCACCAAGCTTCCAACTAACACTAGAACACCCATGCCATGTTCCAAACCCTAGCTAAAGCTCTTAGTAGCTCCAAAACTCCAAAAAAACTCACCAAAAGATGTCATAAATTAGTCAAAACCTATGACTATATTGGAGGAACCCTATGACCACGTTGGCCCAATGTAGTCACAATGTAGCCAAGTGGGATTTATCATGAAAATAATAATAAACCTTCAAATTATCATTTCATAATTTCTACACCTTCCTAGGACTCCCAATGACTCTAGATTATCAACTAGTGAAACCAAAATCCACCAAAACACATATTCCAATGCCAGCTATGCTAAGGATTACATGCCTACACTAGGCCAACGTAGTCATCAGTAGAGCCTAGTGTACTCCACATGGAAAACCCCAAAGGTTTTCCATATACAAATCAAATTAACATCCCAAAAATCCTAGAACCCTACTAGAGCCTCTTAAGACCACAAAACCCTGGAAATCAAGCCATAAACTCATCATGTTTCATCCCAAATCTTTTAACTACATTGATGAATGTTGTGACTATGTTGGCCTAGCATATTCCTAGTTTTGTGGTAAGGTTAACCAACATCATACCACTTAAAATAGCCTAAGACTTAGCTTGGAATCCTAGAACACTGTTCAACTTCATCCAGCTATAATCCAACCCAACTTCAACTGTGAAAACATCACATCCCTATCAACTATGATGAACCCATGCATGACTACACTTGCCCAGCGTAGACTAATGGAAACTACTAGGAAAATCACTTTTTTGACTCATTTTAACCTCTAAATAGTCAATTTAGGTCTTCCAAGAGCCTACACTACCCTAGGGAGATGATGGAGTCTTAATTCAAATCCTAAAACCCCATGAATTTCGCTATTCCATGTGTCTACATTGGGACCTACCTTGACTATGTTTGCCCAACATAGTCACTAATGGAAACATCATTTTCATGTTCTAGAAGGTGAGAATAGAGTTAAAATAAACCAATCTTCAATCCTAACCCCTTGCGCTAGCTGTGTGAACCATTAGGAGTTATTAAACTTAGGAAATTTCCAATCAATGGTAACTATGTTGGGGTGTGCATGACTATGCTAGGCTAGTGTAGTCACTAGTAGAGCCTAGCGTAGCCATAAGAAAAATGTTCATTTTGCCTTGAAACAACCCTAAAATGACCTCATCAAATGTCCAAAATCCCCTGGTAACATTGTAGCCTTATACCATGGCCTACTAAGACCTTAACCTAGCAAAATCAAACTCTTTTTTATCAATATAGGCTATGTTTTACCACATGTATTCTACTTTGACTAATTTGACCTTGTTTCATGGTGTTTTGACTTGTTTTAACCTTGTTATGTATTATTGACCTTTATTATCATTAGTTGACCTCATTCAATTTCTACATAACTTTAGTTTTATCATATTTACCTTGTTCTCCCTATTATGGCCTCTATTGACCTTTGTTAACCTTTAATTAGTGTTAGGTGATGGGGTTTGACCATCTTTGATCATCATTTGACACCATCTAACCATGGCCTACCAAGGCCTTAAACTAGTAACATGGCCCACTAAGGCTTAAAATTGGCAAAAATTTAACCTTAGTTGAACATGTTTGACCTTAGTTTTTATGCTTCCATTATATTTCAAGTTATTTTAACCTTACTTGACCTTTATTTGACCTTATGTGGCATTTGTTCCATTGACCTTGTTTGCATTTTGTTTGACCTTAAAATAGCATGTGTTTGCTTAGTTACTAAGATATTTTATATTTTTTTGGCATTATTTACTCATTTTTACCTAGGTGTCACTTAGTGTGCTTATGGTTGATATGTAGGATTGGATTATGAACACCTAGAAGTAAATAACCTTGCCATTAAGCCTAAGTTGGTCAAATGATGTATTGATTCTAACTGCTAGATCTTGAGCCTGAGAGTCTCATCGATTATATAGCTTTTATAGAAAAAACTCTAGAATGGCATGAAAACTTAGTCAAAACCCTTGACCTTGAAGCTGGCAACATTACAAAAGAATCTCTAGTTGAGGTTCCTATTGTTGACCTTTTGATACATCAAAACATTAAGGAAAATGAAGAATATAGAATGTAGTGGAGTGTGATGCTTTTGCATGGCATGAAGGAGCAAAGTGGAGATTACAATGACTTGCCAAACATGAATGAAGACTTAAGGAAAAAGAGCTACAACAAGATGTCAAAGTAAGGACTACAAAATTCTTCATAAAGAAATTTGGAGCAAGAGCAAAGATAAAGACTACAACAAAATGAAGAAGTTCTCAAGATTAGGGATTAGCCATATCAACTAAAGAAAGTCTCCAAAAGCAAAGCCAAAAACTGAGAAGGCGTCTACAAAAAGCAGAAGACGTCTTGGCTGAAGTACAAAAAAACTACAGAAGACATCTTGGAAAATAGTAGACGTCTACCAATAGGAGAAGATTTCTACATGTAGATGTCTCCTAGAAGACATCTCCCTTGGGTGTGAGACGTCTACCTAGAATTTAGTTCTAATGTAGAAAGATGTCTCAATCTTGAAGATGATGTCTCTAGTGACCATTAGATAACCGTTACATGAATTCTAAGGTGATTTCAAAAACATTAAGATTATAAGAAGACTTCATTATCTTGGAGAATGTGCAACTTTTTGTGTATAAGCAAGTGTCAACATCAAGCAATCATTGTGCATATTATTCTATTGTTTTTATGTACTTCATTGTTCTATCTTTTGTACTGTTATAAGTAATTAGTTGTGCTAAATCTCAAAGAACAAGGACAAGCAAATCAATTGCATCCTTTCCTTGTAATTCTTATTTCTCTTTTGTTGCCCTATGGGATTGATGTGCTTTTTACGAGAAGGCATCATCCTTAAGCTTGTTGAGATCCTGCAAGATTGAGTGTTGATGTAGTATTGTAGCACTCCGAAGTGGAGCTCAAGTTGTAAAGGCTATGGGATCTTGGAAACCACATTCTAAGCTTGTTGAAATCTTTTGGGATTGAGTGGATTCATGGCATTGAATCACTTCGAAGCAGAGCTTCTAGCTTGTATAGGGTATGGTATTCTTCAAACCACATTTTGAGAGGAACAAAGTCCAAAGGTGTGCAAGTGATCTGCCCTTTAAGTGTGGAGTACCCAAATTGGAGAACCATGTAATTTTTGGTGTGGTTTTTGTGACAATTAATTTTAGTTGGGAACTTATTCATCCCTCCCTTCTAAGTTCAACAATTATCACCTATTAGGACACACAGTGGTAAGGAGAGAAAACTAAAACTAAGTTGCTAACTAGAACCTCAATAGGTTCAAGACATCACCAAGGTCCTATAGGATAACATTAAGGCCTTTTTCTAGTTTTATGAATATATACTAGGTCTAGACCCACACTTACTACAACACAACATTATACTCAATCCTAGCATTAAACCAGTCAAGCAAAAGGTCTGTAAGATTGGACCTAATTCGAACCTGGTAGTTCGTGATGAAATCACAAAACTATATCAAGTTGATTTCATTATAGCTATTGATTATGTAGAATAAGTGTCTAACATAGTGGTAGTCCCTAAGAAAAATAGGAGTATATGCATTAGCATTAATTTCTAAGATCTAAATAAGACAACTATCAAAGATGATTTTCTTTTTCCTAGTATTGATCAACTTATCGATACTACGGCTAGGCATGCCTTATTATCCTTTATGGATGGGTTCTCAAGATACAACCAAATTAGGATTAACCTAGAACATCAACTTAGTATAACCTTCATGACCCCTTGGAATACCTTTTCTTATACCATTATGCCCTTTGGCCTAAAGAACGTAAGAGCAACCTACCAAAGAGTCATGACTTATATCTTTAGTGACTATATGCTAGGTTTGCTCAATGATTACATAGATGATATAGCTGTTAAGTTCAAAGTGGCCAATGATCATAGACATGACCTTTATCCTGTGTTAAAATGATATCTCAAATGTGAGCTTAGGCTTAATCCCAAAAAGTATGTCTTTGATGTCAAAACTATTAAGATGCTTGGCTTTGTAGTATCCAAAGTAGGAATATGTGTTGATCTTGATATGATTAAGGTCATATCACACTTGGCAACACTAACTAACCTTAAGAAGCTTCAAGGACCACATGATAGATTACAATTTATCTATAGGTTTATCACTAGGCTTATGGATAAGTTACAATCCACGTAACACTTGCTTAAGAAAGGAGTTCACTATGAGTGGATGGTTCAATGTTAAGAAGCCTTTGAAAAACCTTAAGCAAGAGTTAGCACAACTACCAATGGTCTATCCTCTACAAGAGGATAAACCTTTTGACATTTACCTTTCTATCTCTGACATGTCCATTACCTCTCTACTCTGTCAAAAACAAGATGATGAAGTAGAGTTGTCAGTATACTACCTCAACCATGCATTGATTGCCTATGAGACTTGATACACCAAAGTAGAGAAGTATTGTTTGGCACTAGTCTTCTCATTGAAGAAGTGGAGAAACTAGCTTTTTAAGAGCCAAACCAACATCATTTGCAAAGATAATGTACATAGAGTCATAATAAGTAGTTGTATAGCCCATTAGAAAGCCATAATAGCCAATTTTGACCTTTATTACATCTCTCAAGCATCAACAAAAGGTCAAGCTATAGTCACACAACTTACTACTTCACCAATAGAAGACCATGCAACCATAGATTCCAAATCCCCTGATGACACATTAACATCATTAACCAAGTGCCTGAGGGCTATGAGACCATCATGAACTTCAACAGAGCTTCAACTACCCATGGGCCAAGTGCCACTCTCATCATAACATTCCCATCTAGGGAAATCCAATCCTTCACGTATCGCTTCAAATTCCCAGGCACCAACAATGTAATGGAGAATGAGGGTTTGATCATGGGAATGATGATAGCTCGTGACCTAGGAATCAAGTGTCTAATGATTAAAGGTGACTCACATCTTGTGGTTAACTAAGTAACTAAGGTTTACACATGTAAAGTCAAACATTTGTAACCTTACTATGACCTAGGAAAGAAATTAATACAATAGTTTACAAACATTGATATCCAACATGTACACCAAATAGAGGACACACTAGCCAATATCATTGCAACCTTAACTCTCAAAGTGATGCATGATATGTTTAGCAAGTTTCCCTCATTAACTAAGAACTATGCTATTCCCATCACAAAAGACACTAAAGATTACTTTATAATCATAGTTCATATTACTCTTGTAAAGGAGTGGTATAACAATATCAAGTTTTACCTTATGCATGGTGAACCTTCACAAGACTAAACTACTGCTCAAAAGGGTGTTGTATGTAAAAGATCAAAATAGTATGTCATCATAGGAAATAACACATTATGTTAATGGTCCTATGATGGCATCTTGTTAGTGTGCTTGGGTAAAATCAAAGCCCACACAATCCTTGAGCAAGTTCATGAAGGTGTATGTGGGGGACATATAGGACCTAGATTCATGGCTGCTAAAATCAAGTGACTAGGCTATTACTGGGTCTCTATAGAAAATGACTACCTACAAAAGGTTAAAACTTGTAACACTTTCCAATGGCATAGCAACCTTGTACATGTATCACCAATTGAGTTACATACCACTCGAATAACTTGGTCGTTCCAATGGTGGGGGTTGAATATCATTAAACCTATAATGCCTAGGTCTTCCATAGGGCATAGATTTATCATTACTACAACCAAATACTTTACCAAGTGGTTTGAAGGTATTCCTATAAGGAGGACAACATCTTAACAAATTTGTATATTCATACTGGACAACATAGTAGCTCGTTTTGACATACCTATAACCATAGTCATGGATAATGGACCATAATTTAGTAGCCAAGAAATAAAAAAAATTTGTCACAACCTAAGCATTAAGCATTTATTCTTGTAACCATATTACCCTTAAGCCAATGAGCTAGCGAACACAAGAAATAAGGTCATCATAAACTTGCTCAAGAAGATGTTGGATAATAGCAAATGTAAGTGGCACGAGCAACTTGTCCATGTGCTTTGGGCATACCAAACTGCAATCGATGTAACCCCATATAGCCTAGTTTATGATTTTAAAGTTGTTTTGCCTCTTGACTTACAAGTGTCATTGCTCCAAGTAGCCCTATCAGACTTCATTAATGATGAACATAATGAGCAGCTGCACATCATGGACTTGGACTCAATGGAAGAGCAACGGGTGCAAATGCTTGCTCACTCCAAATAGTATTAAGAGAGGAAAAAATAGCACCACCACTATAACTTGAACAAGTGCAAGATCAAGGAAGGAGACCTAGTCCTCAAAGTTGTTTGTGAGCATTCAAACAAATTCTCAACCAACTAGAAAAGGCTTTTCTTGGTCACTAAGGCCTACAACAATAGAGCCTTCAAAATAGCAAACATGAATGAAAATGAGTTGGCCAATCCAATCAATCATTCCTATCTAAATATTTACTCCATGTAGCCCATGAGAACCAATAATTAACATCAACAACATTTACAACCAATGACAAGAGAGCTTGTATGATCTCTTCCCATCCTTTTGTAAAACAGATGAAATGTCAAACTTTGTAACATATGTAACCTTTGGTGGCCTAGTTTGCTGATTCTTTTATATGGCCTTATGCACTGTATTGTAATAACATGACTTCTTTGTCTAATTTTCTTATTCTCTTGGATTTGTGCTTGTGGGATGAAGCTTGGACTCATCACAAAGGTGCAACTCATTATAGCAGCAAGTCACCTTGTGACTTTGATGTGACAGATTCACTGAGTTTCTCCTACTATACCAAGAGCGCTTGTTTCACATTATTTCCATTACCACTCCTTGAGACCAATCTTGTAACTTAATTATAACCTTCCTCATCCTAAATGACTGTGATAACCAATGTTTGATACTCATGCATTGTGGCCATATGATATCCCTTCGCCATGCTCCACCATCAATTCTGTTGTATGTAATACATCTCATTCAACGAAAAAACCAAAATAAAACTAGCCTTGGTAATGAAACTCAATGAAGGTTTCACCCTGAAAAAAATGGGAAACCAAATTATCAAGAAACTGAATCACCAATGAAACCCAAAAAGATAAATTGATGCCTCTAAACATGCAAAGGGAGGAGCCTAATGGCCAAAGAGAGCTTGGAGTGAGATTTTGGTTCCTCAAATGCATTGCCAAGTAGCCAACATTTCAAAATACGAAGTGTGAAGACTTACAGATTAATCAACATACTTGTGCCATATTGTAGTTATGACATCAACATTTGGAACTTATTGTCAACCTTGTGAGTATTTCCCTATACTCAAAAGATAGTCCTTACCGTAACCTTATCCTATCATCATCACAAGCACTTTTTGACATGGTTCAAGACTGCTAAATCGGGCATGGAGAGGGAATGTTGGTGATGGACGTGTAGTGGTGTTTTGTATGTTTTATCAATGTCTCTTGGGTCAATCCTCTAAACATAAACAAAGAAGGACCAATGAAATGCCACCAAGAAAATTCATGTTTTAAATTTTAACTTTCATATTCCAATTTGAGGCAAGATTTTATTTTAAATGAAAGATTTGTAGGCCAAGAGTTGCAATCTTGCATACTTTAACATTTTGGAGTTAGAAAATGCTTCAAAAGTTGCTATTTCCTTCCTTTATAAGTGGAAAATATTACCTCATGTCTATATTTTGGCTTGGGAGGATTGAAAATGCCTTAGGAATTGCCAAATTTTACATTCACATGGTTTTTTGTAGGGGTATAGCCTTAACTATTCTGGAACCATTTACCCCCCAACGTATTTGGTGTTGGATTTTCATTTTCCACACAAACCCAGTGTAGTCACCACAAAACCCAGCATAGATGCATATATCTAGCATTGAAATTGTTGGGATTTCCATTTTTCCAACAATTGTCAACATGGTCAACCCAGGTTTTCAGCAGTTGTAGCCAAGCCAGTGTAAACATCATGTTCACTAGTAGTTTTTAACAACCTTAGTGTAGTCCACCAAGTTCAACATAGTTGTGATGGTTCCAATGTAATCACAAAATTTTGTTTACTATTTATAATATTTGAATGGGCTTTGGTGTCTATGATGTATCAAAACTTACTATAAATGATCACCTACACTGAGAATTGTAGCCACTACAACCTACAAATACACATCAATCTATCAATAATCATGATACTAATGTACAAAGCCTATAACAAAAATTCCATAGCCTATATAAACTAAACATGAACACGTGGTTGGGGTTTCAAATTCTTTCAAGTAGCAACAATTTCAAAGTTCCACAACTTCAAATGCAATTCCGCATTTTTGTAACCAAGAGCCTATTGTAACCTTGAAAAACATTTGAGAGCAAATTGGTATCTATGCTAGGCATTAGAAACTCTTAATGTGATACCATTGCATCAAGAGTGGAATACCATCCATGACTAGAGTTGTAGATTCTAGTAGAAACTAGCATGGAGTTGCTAGAAACTACAATTGAAAAGTATCCAGATCATGGGGTTCAAATGCAAAACATGGTCTACTGGCTCCAATATACTTCAAGCTTCATCCAAGAAAACTTCTTGTGCACCCAAGCACATAAATTTGTACTTCTTGAACCTTGTACTTCATGCATTTTCCATTTCAATAACATTACCGTTCATTGTTGTGTAGATTTAAGTTTAAGTTTTAATTTCTATGTTTGTTTCCATTTCAAATATGTAATATTGTTTCCATTTCCACCATTGTTTACATTTCTGTAAGTCCTTGGGCGATCAACTAGACCATCCAAGGTTCCTTCAATCCCATTCTTTAGAGGGCCTTGAGATTCAAGGCTAAAACTGTCTGAAACCTAGGATTCTTTGGTTTTTGTTCTAGCAATTAAATTTTTCAAGTCTACAAGTTCATCTCTTTGAGGTCTACTAGAGGTCCTAAGCATTGAGGCTTCTCTTATTCTAGGACATGTTCCATCTTTTCTAGGATTGTCTCCCAAAGCTTAATGTAGTCTCTAATAGATTGGATCCTCAATGTTGAAGACTAGAGAATGAGAGGTAGATCGATGATGATTATACCTCTTAGATCTATATTCTATGTCCTCCTTTTCAGATTTGGATGTTAGGGGTATTGCATCCTTGTTCTTATTACATCCATGCTTGGACTCCATCATATCATCTCTCTTCATTTGCATCTCTATTGAATGATACAATCTAGACAAGTTTTTCATAACTCGATAGCCATCAATGACATGGCTAAGACTAGTTCTTAGAAAAGATGCTTGAAGTATTAATGGAGTTAATCTTTTTAGTGGTATGACTTTTTGAATATTAAAGTTACAGATAGAGTTAATGTTCTAAAGTGTAAATTATATAAGATTAAATCTTACATTAATGATACATAAAATTTTAAGATATACTTTGTCAAGATTATGTTAACTTTCTACCTAATGTATAATTTTAACACATTTACAATGATGTTATTAAATAAGATGAGATGTAAATTATTCTTCTATTATAGTTGTGAAGGTGGTGTAACTCTTGTCTACATTAGCTTTAGATTTTGATGATAAGGATTAAAATATTAGTTTAGGGACATCTCTTACAATCCCATTTTTTCCTTTCCTATGTTAGTTTTTGCAAGTTTTAGGTTGATGAAGACATCTTGGAATGCAAGAAGATGTATTGGTTAAAACCTTGGGCTAATAGAAGACATCTTGAAGATAGATGAGACACCTTACTAATTTTGTAGTCTTTTTGGGGAAGACATCTTCTAGGAGGGAAGACATCTTCTACCAAGAGAAGACATCTTGTCTCAGAAGGAGATGTCTTTCCAAAATAGAAGACATTTTCCCAAGATCAAAGATGACCCAGATGACTAGGAAAACTTCCAAAATCACCCATCCCAATTTAGGAAATAGCCAAGGTAAGTTAAAAAACAATGGAAACAATAGTAAAAAAGGTGGAAAGACCATGAAACAACTAAAGAGCCTCAAAGTAGAGTTAAAGGAAGATTTCTAAGTTTCTCATCTCCTTGTTATCAATTATTCATACTTGTAGAAAGAGAGTTATGAGATGAGATTTCTCAGTAAGAGCTTGGGCAAGTTGTAGGAGAGCACATTGAGGGAGTGAATAGAGGTTACAACTCCAAGGTCAATTATGTAGACCTGTGTGTTCTAGTCTTGCTTGCAAGTTGAGATCTCATTCTTGACTTGTGGTATATTCTCTCTATTGATTGTGTCTTGCATTAAGAACAACCATTATGTAATTGTATAGTTTCATGCTCTACAATATCATTTGATTGTGAAAGGTTTTGAGTGTTGTGAGTTTTGAGAACCCAACTGATAATCTTCTAATCAATTAATCAAAGATAGCTATTTTTATTTTCTTCTACCAAAACATTTTGTGTTTGCATAATATTTAGATTTAGTATTTGAAGGTAATTAATTACTGGAGTGAACCTACTCTAGCATTATTGATATTAAATCTAAGCTTTGTATCACTTGAAATTGATTGAGGATTTTTTCAATTTCAAATAGCATCCAAGAAGAAACAAGTGCAAGGACTAATTAGAGACATGAAGAGCATGAAGTTTGTCTTTGAGTTAATGGTTGTTTGATTGGTTGAAATCAACATAAAGGTAGAAAGGAATATTGGTTGAAGCCATATCCAAACATGCAGAGGTGATGAGCATGCACGTTTAGATGAATAAATTTGACAACTAGGTGGAGATGGAGTGAATGAAGAGGAAGGACAATCTAGCTATGGGAGTGTAGGAAACCATTAGCCAAGGATTTGAATGGTAGGAAATTCTATTCCACATATGAAAATTTCAAGGACTCCAACTATGTTAAATACTTTTTCTCCATGTAAGCTTGACAAGGAGGCAAGGCTTGCTAGAGCATTCAAAAATGTTACAAGACTTCTGTATCTTGAGTTGAAGATCTTCAATGGTGTAGCTGGTACCAATAATTTTGTAAGTTGGCTAAAGGTACTTAAGAAGAATTTCTAATTGAAAGAGATAATGAATAACATGAGGGTACTAATAGTTGAATCTAGATTAGAAGGTATGACTTCAACTTTTTGATAAAAGGAGTCCCAGGATTATGAAAGATAAAATGGTCAACCCATCAGAGATTGGAATCTGATGAAATACAAGTTAAAAAGAAAATTTGAATAGTCTTTTTAGAGACAATAAATTCCTAAGGTAAGGTGATAAGGATATCAAATAATTCTACATCAAATTTTTTGATCTATTCCATTAAGCAAAGGTAAATTGGTAAGAGTATAAACATGCTTCAATCTTTTTAGGAGGTCTCAAAATGACATATTAGTCTAAATTGTCTTTCTATTAGCCACAAACACTTGATGAGGCTTCTGATTTGGCACTCAAGGCTAAGATGAAATTAAATGCATTCAAAAATAGAATTAACAAACAAACTTCCAAGGGGAAGGAGAAGGAACCCAAATCTGAAAATGGATTCAAGTCCAATTCTAAAAACAAGGATGGAAACCATGACATGAATACTAAAAGAGATGGTGAGAAGGAAAAAACCAAGAAGGTGGTAAAGGAGGTAAGGATCAAGGCAACAACTCATCAAAAATCCAATGCTTCAAGTGTGGAGAATAGGGACATAAGCAATGGAAATGTCTACTTTACAAGGTATCCAAAGGAAAAGATGTACAACTCATGGAGTTGGAGAAGACATCGAGCCAAGGTCTTCATAGAGGTAATCCTAATGCTCCAAAAATTGAGAACACTTTTTGAATTAAATACTTATGCATTCATGGGTAGTAAGAATAGATTAGAACACCCTAATAGAAATTTTTTTTAGACTAGAGCTATATGTTTGATTAGTGTGAAATGGATTCATGTTTTGAATGATGGAAGAACCCAAGAAAATGTTATTTCTTCTAGGGAAATTGCTAGATTGGGATTCATAACTAATCCTTATCCTAGACCTTATAAAGAACATTGGTTGTCTAGATATTTTACCTAAGAGGTAAGGAAACAATGTATATGTTGATGTAATTCTTAGTAGACCTTGGAATTTTGACAATGGTGCTCAATTTGATAGGGCAAGAAACATGTGGAGTGTACCTAGACAAGATGGAATCCATGAGTTGATTTTCATGATAGCTAAACAAGTGAGGCAGCAAAGTTCACTTAATGCTTCCTTAATCCTTCTAGGAGAGAGGGAATATATTGAGGAACATGATGAAATAGGTTTTGGTTTTGTTATTATGACAACAGTTGCTACTAATCATAATGATGTGCAGGTTGAACTTTCTACTAGTATACTAGGCTTAATGAGAAATTTTTCAAGGTGTTTAAGGGAAAATTAGATGCATTACCACCAATGTGGAATGTATAACACTAGATTCATTTCATTCCTAGTGCTATCGATCCAAATGAAAATGCTTACCAAATGGTACCAAATCAATGGGTTGAATTACAAAAACAAGTAAAGAAGTTACTTGCAAATGGCTTTGTGAGGGAATCCATTTTACCTTGTGCAAATCCAATAGTACTAGTGCAAAATAAGAACAATGATAAATGGAGGATGTACATTGATTCTAGGTTAGTGAATAGGATAATAGTGAGGTATAAGTTTCCTATTCCAAGGATGGATTATATCCTTGATGTCCTTACCAATGCTAAGATATTTAGAAAATTTGATTTGAAGAATGGTTATCATCAAATTAGAATCAAGCTTGGTGATGAGTGAAAGATAGCTTTTAAGATACCAAATGAACTATTTGAGTGGTTGGTAATGTCATTTGCACTCAAGTATGCACCTACTACATTCATGAGGTTAATGCATGATGTATTGAAAGACTTGAATGATAAGTGTTATATTGTCTTTTTTTAATAATATTTTAGTATATAACTCTAATGAAGAAGAGCACTTGGATCACTTAAGGATGGTGTGTCTTGAGTTGGTAGAGGTACAATTAATAATCAATGTGAAAAAAAGTCATTTTTTCAAAAGGAAAATTATATATTTGGAGCATGTGGTTTCTAAAAATTATATTTGAATAAAAGCTACCAAAATGAAGGCTATTGGAGATTGGCCACCTCTCAAGAATGTTAGGGAGGTAAGGTCATTCCTTGGTTTAACGGGTTTTTATATATGGTTAATAAAAAATTTTCATGATATTTTGTAGCCTTTGTTTGCTTTGTTGAAGAAAAATAAGGAATTTAGGTGGGATAATGAAACCCAAGGGATCTTTGACTTGTTGAAAGCAAAGATTACCAATGAACCAATGCTTTCAATTCTATATTTTTAGAAGCTTTTTTAGGTGGAGGTGGATGCAAGTGGACTTGCCATTAGTGGGGTACTTTCACAAGAAGGTAGGCCTATTACTTTCTTTTTAGAAAAGTTAAATGTGTTAAGGAAACAATATAGCACATATGATAAGGAGTTGTATGCTATTCTTCAAGAAATCAAGTATTGGAGGCATTATTTACTACCCAAGGAGTTCACTTTGATGATAGATCACAAATCACTTCAATTCATAAACTCACAAAACAAGTTCAGTGTAAAGCACATGAAGTGTATTGCACAATTACAGGAGTTCTATTTTGAAGCAAAAAAGTGAAAAAGCCAATGTGCTAGCTAATGCATTATCAAGGGTGCATGTGGTGAATTTCAGCCTACCTCATGTGGAAGGTATTGGTGATTATTCTTCTTTGTATGAGCATGATGATGGTTTTGGGTAGTTTTGGAGAAGCCTCAAAGAGCCATTGATGAATAGGATAGACTAGTGGAGGGAATATAATATTCAAAATGAGCTGTTATTTAAGAATGGAAAGGTATGTGTTCATAATTAGGATTTTAGGAAAAAGATTTTGTTTGAAAAGCATTATAGTGGCATGACAAGTCACATGAGCAAGGATAAAACATTGGAAATTTTGGGCAGCCACTATTTTTAGCATGGTAAGGGAATTGAAGTTTCCAAATTTGTGAAGGAGTGTTTGACTTGTCAAAAGTTCAAAGGAGGAAAAGGAGTGGATGGACATTATATGCCTCTTTCAATTCCCAGATGTCCAATGGAAAGTATGTCTATGGATTTTATCAGTGGTATTCCAAAAATCAAAAAATGGAAATGATGCAATTTTTTTTGTTCTTAACAGGTTCTTGAAGATGGCATATTTCATTCCATGCAAGAAGGTAAGTGATGCTTCTCATGTTATAAATTTGTTTTCCTAGCATGTTGTGATGTTGCATGGAATTCATTTGAATATTATTAATAACAAAGACTTCAAATTCACAAGTCACTTTTGGAGGTTCCTTTGGAAAATATTGGGGATAAAATTGAATTTTTCTAGCACATATCAGTTACAATTTGATGCTCAAATGGAGGTGGTGAATAAACCATTGGTAAACATATTGATATATTTGTGTAATGGATAGCTAAACAAGTCGAAAAACTTGCTGTGTCATACTTAGTTTTCTTACAATAATGATTTTCATGTTACTACTAGAAAAAGTTCATTTGAGGTGAATTATGGGCTTTGTCCAAAGATAGTAGATACTTTAAAAAGCTTTGATGGTGAAGCTCAACTTAGTGCTAATTTTATGCAAGAGATGAGGGATCTCCATGCATAAGTAAAATCAAGTCTAGAAAAAAAAAGGCTAAAGAGAGAGTCCTCAAGAGGAATGAGGATAAACGAAAGCCTAATTTTGCTATTGATGACTTGGTTTGGATGCACTCGAAGAAGATATGGTTAAGAGGTATGAACTTCTCCAAGTTAAAAGCCAAGAAGATGGGGCCTTTCAAAATCAAGGCTAAGATCAATGATAATTCATTTGATATTGATATACCAAATGATGTTAGTATGCATTTTTTGTTTAATGTTTCAATTCTTGTGCATTATCATGAATCAGTTGAAGAGAAGACCATATAGGGTAGCATCGATGAGTTGAAGGGGCCTATTGATTAGTCCAAGCCTTCAATGGAAAAGAAGGTGATCATACTTAAGCAAAGAAAAGCTTCTACCACTTAGGGAGCTAAGAGGCATGAATATTTGATCCATTGAAAGGATTCATTCATAGATGATGCTATATGGATACATTAGACCAAACTTCGTGAATAGGGGATCACTTCACCTACTTCCTTGTTCTCCTGAGTTTACTTTTTGAAGGGTGGAAAATCTAATGTAGGGACACCTTTTTCAATCCCTTTTGTTCCTTTCCTACATTTATGTTTGCAGGTTTCAAGCTACTGAAAACATCTTGAAAGGCAAGAAGACATCTTCACTAAGACTTGGAGCTAACAAAAGACATCTTGGAGATAGAGGAGACATCTTGCTAATTCTAGAGTCTTCTCAGGAAAGACATCTTGTAGGAGGGAAGACATCTTGGGCAAGACATCTCCTACCAAGAAGAGACATCTTATCTTAGAAGAAAACGTCTTGTAAAAATAAGAGACATCTCTCCTAAAAGTTAGTTTTGATAGAAGATGTCTTCCCAAGGCTAGAGATGATCTATACGACTAGGGAAACTTCTGAAATCAACTATCTCAATTTTGGAAACAACCAAGGTAAGTTGGAAAACAATGAAAATGGATGTGGAGAAGGTGAGAAGACCATGAAAACAACTAAAGAGCCTCAAGTGAAGTTGAGAAAAGGTTTCTAGGTTTTTTATCTCCTTGTTATTAGTAGATATTAACAGTTCATGCTTGTAGAGAGAGAGAATTATGAGATTAGATTTCTCATGAGAGCTCTCAAGTTGGTGATAACTTGGGCAAGATGTGGGAGAGCACATTGAGTGAGTGCATAGAGGATGCAATGTCAAGGTCAATTGTATAGACCTGTGTGTTCTAGTCTTGCTTTCCAATTGAGATCTCATTCCCGAGCTATGAGAGAATCTCTCTCTTGATTATGTCTTGCATTAAGAATAGTCATTGTATGGTTGTAGAGCCTCATGCTCTGCAATATCATTTGAGTATGAAAGGTTTTGGATGTTATGGGTTTTGAGAAGTTGATTATAATCTTCTAATTAATTCAGGATAGCTAGTTTTCTTATTTTCTAGCAAAAAGTTTTATCTTTGCATACTATCTAAATTTAGTATTTGAAGGTGATGAATTATTGGATCAAACTTGCTCCAAATTTATACATATTTATTGAGTTTCAAGATGTCATTTTATTCTAATCTTATGCATTTTCAATGCATTTATAATGAATTTATTAAGCGAGTTAAGATAAATATACATTATGCATCTATCATAGTTGGAGAGGTGGTATTTTCTTAACCTTCAAATTTTAACTGTGGAGATCTTCTTGCACTCTTTATAGCTTTGTTAGTTATATTATTCTATAAAATGTTTTCGTATGTTAATACATATACTAATTAAAGATATAGTGCTTAATTAGGTTTGGCATGGTTAAAATTTATATTTATATTTACTTACTACAGGTTTTTTGTATTATTTATTTGAGATATATTTGTTGAGCTTTCAAGTATGGCGCTTTCCAAATCTTGAAGCAAATGTATAATCTACTAGTGCAGCTTTGGAGTTGGATTTGAAGTATCAATTCCTAGTCCTAATATAAATTCTAAATATGCTATTTTATTCTAAAATAATTAATTGAATATAATAAGTCAATAAAAACTTCAAGTATGTGAATATTAATTTTTATGTATATTTAATAACCTTTGTGAACATGTACTTTATTAAATTGATTAACATAATTGATATTATTTTATTAGCTTGTAATTGATTTTATTTTCTTAGTTATAGGATTTGTTTGCTACTTTCTGATTTATCCAATAAATCTTCAAAAAAAAGTGAAAAGAATTATTAAATATTTTGTTAAAAAAACAAAAGTATTAGATGAAAAAATTTGTAATTAGTATTTGATCAATACCTAAAATTAATTGAATACATTTGGAGTCATTTGTTAATGTTTTAGATTTGTATCCAATGGTCTTCCCATAATATGCTTTCACTCTTGCCACTATTAATCCTTTGACAATCTCATTTTCTATGGCCTTGTCACTCACTAATAATAAAAGTATTAGGGATTTAATATTTGATTAGTATCTAAAAATGATTAAAGGAACTTAAATACATTTTCTAATGCTTAAGATTTATACTTGGTGGTGTCCTTATGATATTTTCTTCACTCTTTCCACTACCATTCCATGTACAATCTCATTGTCTATGGCCTAGTTATCCATAGGTAAAACATTAAGGATATTCATCTTCAAAATATCCAAATTGCCCTCAAGTGTAACAATGATTGAATATGATATTGGCTTCACTCCTACCACTACCATTCCATGGACAATCTTGTTGTCTATGGCTCGGGATTTAAAATAAAATTTTTGAATGAATCACACAAATCTATATTGATTACTTAAAAATCTTCATGATTTTTCAAACATAATTTAGGAAAAGTATATGCCTGGATGAATATTTTAAATTGGTAATGATAATAATGCAAAGTATCATGTTGCATAATCAACAAAAACTGTTAAAAATTACAATGATTTTGTTGTAGAGATTAACATTACAAAATACATCAAAATTCTAATTAGGACAATGTATTTTGTAAATAGGAATTAAACTCATAAGTTTGTGCTCATGGTTTTTTGTTACCTATTTTTTTTCAATTTTTTAAGAAGATGATTTAATATAGCTAAAATGATACAAATTGATTTTTTTTCCTTTAGCTAAAATTAGTTTGTATAAGGGGGATTATTTCTTAAAGAGGTAGGTTATATGTTTTCTTAGTATGGGATTATTCGATTTTTGTGCATTTGTAGATTTAAGGATGAATTTAACATAAAGGGAATGTTCTCTACAGAGGGATTTGTGTATAGGTTTCTAAAATTTTAGGGTATTTGAGTTTAGTTTAGTGGGTAGTGAGAGTAGGTTGTTATGATTCAGTGGTCATAGATTCAATATTTCATGATAAAGAATAGTGAATAATTTAGTTTAGTTTAGATGATGATGTAATTTTATTATAGTTCTAGGTAGGATGGGGTGTTTATGTAGAATATTTAACATTACTTGATAAAATTGACTTTTTCTTATGTAGGAGAGGTGTCAGTGATGGGGAAGGGCAAGGGTGAGAGGAGAAATTGGTGTTTTAGGAATACTACAACAAAACTTGACAAAAATGAGCCAAAAAGAATAGGAAAATGCTTTAAGCCTTTAACTCTCAACCAATAATGCCTAAAGTATAACTTGAACTTGTGACCTCTTATCTAATAAGATAATAAACTAACCACTTGAGCCAAATATCTTTTAATTTAATACTTAAATAATTGCACATTATGGTTGATAATCCATAAATAATTAAATCTTGGCTAAATATGAGTGTTATAACTAATAATAGTATACATTACCCAAGCCATGCAACTAATAAGAAGTTGTCAAAATGAAAACTATGACTAGATGAACTTGAGGTCATATAACCAACATGATAGTTTGGCTATATCTCTTGGATGTACTTATTGTTAAAACAATGAGGTATTAGCCTAGAAAGACTCTTGATTTAAAAGTTCAAGTTATGGGTTTAATTCTAGTGAACCATGTTGATTTATAAAGTTCTAATTGAACCATAGATCTTAAGGTGTACCTATATTACAATAATTTTGAGTTCTAATACCTCTCCCCCTTCACACACCACACACCCCACCCNCCCCCCCCCCCCCCCCCCTCAACAGCAACAAAAATTTTGGGTTTCACAGGTTTTGATACCTTCAAAAAAATAATTTGAGTTCTAACATCCTACATTTGCTCATAACAATTAATTAGACATTGCTTACTAAGTTAGAGCATACAGCTTAGGGTTTGCAAGTCATAGGTTTAATTCCAATGAAGTATGCTAATTTAACACTATTATATTTTATTTAAGTTATATGAAAGCATCATGTTACCTATATGTGTTATAGGTATGTGTAGTTATTTATTTTTTGATACACTTTTCCATCAATGTGAACTTTTAAATGTTCCATGCTATATACAATTGTTTTGCGTAATTATTAAATGAAATAGACACTTCTTATGAAAAGCCAAGTTGGTCCATCAATAATAAAAGCTCTTAGTTGGTGGATCATTATTCTATTATTAGGCATTATTTTGGAAAGACATGAAAACATATGTGGTAACTTAGAAAGAAACAAAGGCCTATCTTGATGACTTCTCCAAGAATTTTCTTTATAGTTAGCCTAATGGTAAGACTATTAATTTGTAAGCTCCAAATCATAGGTTTGATTCTAAGGGGAAATGTTGAGTTATAAAGTTCTAACTCGACTATATACTTAGGTTGTACCTATATTACAATTATTTCAATTATAAGGAAAAACAACTTGACAATTGTCATATTAACCAAAATTTTCATGGTAGAAAAAGGGGGAAAAAGTTAAAAATATTAAGCCCATGATGAATAATGTTTTTGCATGCTCCAATATTGAATACCTGATATCAGAGCCTCAACATCAGGTATCTGATGTCAGAGCCTAGGACGTGATGTCAGATATTCGATATCATGGGGTATACACCGACTTTTAAATATAGTGCTTGGTCTCACAATTTTGATATCAGTTTTTTTCATAGTTAGTGAAGCTCTTGTAGTTTGTTTCCTCTAGAGTTAGAATATTTTTTGAGTGCCTACAGCAGGAGTCTAAGTGTGTACGGATCTTTGTTTGAACATTGATATACCTAAGCACAATAGTGTGACAGGAATAAAAACAAACTCTTTTAACAATCCTTGCAGCACTAAGAATAGATTAATGTTTTCTTTAATGCACTTTACTTTCATGCATTTTACTTTAATCCACTTTAATGAAGTAATTAATTTCTAGTTATTAATGAACACAAGCACGGCCACTTTGAGCATATGTGTAGCACTTGGTAACCCAGAAATGCTTAATGTTTGGTAGCCCAGCAATGTTATACATGTTCAGGATGTGTCCAAGAAGGTGGAATGGGTACTTGTGTTAGGCTGGCTAGGTAGTAGATAAATTAGATCCTAAATTACTCCACCTTTCATTATTGTTGTAGGCAATTAAATTTATAAAACCTAAAATGATAAAAATCATGTACCTCAATTACACTTAAACCATATCCTTGAGCTTCACAAGTGTAGTTGAGAAGACAACGAACATTCTCAATGCCCATTTCACTTCCTAGAAGCACTAGTGCACTAGAGAACTATAAGTCCATGGAATTTGACTTGATCATGTGCAAACACCTTAGTGATTCACATAGTTGGACATAGGGGTATCTTGCTACTCATGATTGACATCATTGCCAGGGACCTTTTGGCTACTTCATGCGCTATCTAGGATTTAGTGGAAATCATTCAAAATCATTGGAATCAACCTTAGAGTCATATCATATTTTACAATTATTACAACAAAAATTTAAAAGCATAATGCATTTTTATCATCTAACTAAAAATGTCTTTTTCTCACAGGAGTGCTTCTCTACCTAAGTCTAATGGAGCTCATCAGCCAGTGCCTCAATAATATCAAGTGATATATGCTCATCTTGATGAGTATGTACCCAATTTCATCTTCATCTTACATCAGGATGAATAGCTACGTTGGTGTGACATGGAGAGAAACATTATGTTGCCACCCAACTGATCCGTTCCTACAATGCTCCAATAAATGCTTATATGATGGGGTCTCTAGGAACTTCATGCTGGGTATGTTGTGCAAGATAGTGATGCCAAGGATTATCATCCCACTAAGGCACAATGTTTATGGGATCAACAGCTAGAACAATGTCATGATTTTGCAAAGGAAAAAGGATTTAATGATTCCTCATTCCTACTATACCAAAAAGATGGTGGGAAATCCTTCTCTAGGGGTTTTCCATTCAGTGAAATTCCTCTCTTTGACTTTAGTGAAGGAGGTCAAAACTAGAACCTACAGTCCACTATTCACAATCCTGGTTCTAGTAAGAATGCATCCAATAACAAAGAAGGGTCCAAAGAGGTAATCCAAGGTAGGGATGTGGACAAGAAACAACATCGTGATCATGGTCACGATCACTAAAGAGGTGGTAGTAAGCACTATGATAGTGTTAGTCCACCTTCCTCTTCCCCGTTGTCATTATATTGTTCTTCTTCTTCTGGCTTTAACCACGATCGTAGGAGGTGAGACCATGATGGAGGTGACCGAAATGATCGACAAGACCAAAATGACTAGAGGGACCATCAAGTATGGCAAGATCAAGGACACAGACATTCAAGGGAGGAACATCACCATGAATGAAGGGGTAGAAGAGAGCATCATAGACACCATGATCATGGCCTCGATAAGCCTTTGCTTACTACCGGAAGTATGCTAAACATTGTAGAGGTAGTACAAATTCCAACAAGGCACTTGAAGGATAGTCAGATCAAAAAGCTAGACATGAACAATATTCCTCAATTTGAAAGGGGATATAACTCGGATTCGTAGAATCATCTCCAAGCTTTTCAAGATGCATGTTCCTTGTAGAACATAGAGAATGAGTGCTCATTAAAGAAGCAGAGAATTGGTATTGATCCTTAGAACCAGAATCTATCAAATGATGGAGTACCATGCTTGAATTATTTAATGATAAATATGAAACATACTCCTAAGTGTCCAACTTGAGAAGGCAAATCCAAGGATGAAAATAGGGAACACATGAATCCTTGGATGCTGCCATTAACCAATATTACTCCTTAATGCACAAATGTCCTGGCCATGATTATTCTCAATTGGATCAACTTTTCCACATTGTAGATGAGCTTCAATCAAAAATGAGAAAAACCCTTGGCATCTATGCCCAAGGACAACTATCAAAATTAAGTACCCATTAGATATAAAGACTAATCAAGTAGGTAGCAAAAGAGGAAGGTGAATTATGAAAAAGAGAAAGTGTAGGAGAGTATAATTATGATTCTTCCATTTGCAAGAGGAGGTTTGATTTTGTGATTGTGAGGAAGAATCTACACCTAATGAGGTGGTGAATAGGAAATCCTTGCTACTCCAAAAATTTTAATCTAAAATTATAGCCAAGGTTGATTAGTTACAAGACTCCATAGATAGCAAATTTCAAGCTATCTTAAAAATTACTGAAGAATCCAAAGAACGAGGTAGTGATCGTGAGCGCAAGAGGCTCAAGGAAGTTGAATGTGCCTATCAAAGAGGTAAGTGAAAGATTGCTACAATAGAATAAGTTGTGGTAAGTGAATCAGATGATGATGGTGGATGTGACATCTACCAATATGAACATCCTAAGGGATGTTGCCCCATAGTGTTACATTTACAGGAGTCTAGGATGTATGCTTTGAATCCATGACTAACACAAAGGAAAACATCTAGAAGATTACCTTACCCTCAAGGTAATTTTAGGCAGTTCCACTAGCAACAGCAATATTATCCAAGAAAAACTCCACCATAACCATATGAGTAGTATCAACAATGGCAGCAAGCACATTCATGGGAGTTGGCACCACCCAGGTAATAATACCCTTATAGACAACCTAATCCATATGGATATTATGTTCAACAATCCTTATCTCCATGTGACTCCTCAAGTCACATTTTTACTTTCCAACTTCACTACTACCTTCCTAATAATTACCGAATGCATTCTCCACATGCAAGCAGGGATACCACCTCTTACCCTTATCCTTCTCCTATTCCTATGCATCTTCCTCTTCCATCTGCATAGCTACCACCTACTCCATCTATGTAGGGTGAACTACTAGCTATACTACAACAACACAATGCTACTAGGGCCATTAATCTACAACTGGTTCATCAATCAAGTGGTCTGAATACTCGATCAAAGAAAAGACCATTCGTCTAACCATGTAATCCACCTAAACCCTCAAATACACCTACAGTTGACCATCCTATTCCTCCATCTTCCTCTATCTCAAATACCTTCGAGTCCCCTTCAAACCAAACACCACCTAGAATCCATACTGTGATGCTTACTCACATTGTATCTGATTGGATCCGTATTGGAAACCTTCTTAGGAAGTTAGCGGATCTTGGAAGTCCTTTGATTTATTTATAGATTACTAGGAATGAACCATGTAAAGCTCTTCTTAACTTAGGTTCCAATGTCAACCTAATTTCTCATGAGATGTATACCACATGGAACCTACCTCCTTTAAAAAAGAGAAATATCATATTAGAATTGACAAACCAATCCATAGTTGTTCCATGGGGACTGGTAGAAGAGATTGTGATCATTGTCTATGGGTGGTCTTATCCTACTGATTTCCTAGTAATTAAGTTAGAGGACTACAAAGGGGACTTTCCAATCATCATGGGAAGGGCATGGCTTAGCACCATTGATGTAAGAATGAGCATCAGAGATCTTTCCCTAGAAATATATAAAGAAAATGCATTCAAAAAGATCGAGAAGAAGTGTGTTCCATGCATCACTTATAGCGATACAGGGTACAATTATGTATAGAAACTTTAGGTTTTGAAATAAGCATCTATCTCTACATGCAAGCAGTGTGCACCAAAAGTAGAAATTCAAAGGTGTTTGTATGCAGTAGCCATAAAACAGGAGGGCACCTAGTGGTTGATCATAGATTCTGAGGGCAGCACACTTTGCATAGACTCAATTGAGAGCCTAACATGTGCATATGTCATAGGCATGGGTGAACTAGAGAAAGTTCATCACCAAGTCTCTAATGATGCAAATAATGATACCTATTAGGAAGAGTTGGAAATTCCTGAAAATTTTGGACATGAACCCCTTGAACTAAAAACACTACCAATTGTCATGGAATATGTGTTTTTAAAAACTAGAAGGTCAATCATAATCAATGCAAATCTTGCTCTAGAATAGAAAAACATACTATTTAATGTGGTTGAAAAATGGTTAGCATCTTTTACTTGGTCATATCCTAAACTCATAAGTATTGATCCTAGGATATGCTAGCATCGCATCTACACTAATCCAGCCATAAAGCCAAAGAGACAATCATAGAGGCAATTGAACCCCAAACTAAAGTAGATCATTAAAGAGAAAATTGAACAACTCCTCAAGGTAGGGTTCATTTATCCCATTGTGGATAGTGAGTGGGTTAGTCCACTCATGATTGTGCCAAAGAAAGATGGCAAATGGTGGGTCTGCATCAATTTTCAACTATTGAATATGGCAACATTCAATGACCATTTTCCATTTTCATTTGTTGATCAGGTATTAGACATAAGATCTAGGTATTGCTACTATAGTTTTCTAGATGATTATAGTGGCTATAACCAAATTCAAATTGCACTACAAAACTAGGCCAAAACAACATTCACAAGTTCCTAGGGGACTTTTGCATATTCAAGATGCCTTTTGGTCTGCGCAATGCTCCTACTACATTCCAACACCTAGTTCTAAGCATTTTTCAATGGCAAGTTAGTAGTGGTGTGGAAGTCTTCATGGATGGCTTCTTCACTTATGGAGCTACATTTGAGCAAGCCCTAGATCGCCTTGAGCAAGTACTAAAACGATGTGTTGAGACAAACCTTAGGCTCAACTAGAAAAAGAGTCGTCTAATGGTCTAGGAAGGCATTGTATTGGGGCATAGAATATCACAAGTAGGAGTTGAGGATGACCCCAAAAAATAAGGTTCATTTAAGGAATAACCTACCAACCATAAACTATCAAGGATGTTCAATCATTCCTTGGACATACTAGCTACTACCAACGATTCATAGAGAATTTCTCTAGGATTGCAAAGTTGTTGGTAGAATTGATAAAGAAAGATGATCCATTTGTCTGGACCAAAGAATGTGGAAAAGCATTCCAACAACTAAAAAAGAAACTTGTAGAAACCTCAATCCTATAAGCACCTGACTAGTCTAGACCATTTTACATCATGATGGATGCATCAAATTATGCCATGGGAGTTGTGCTTACACAAATGGATGATAAGAAACATCCATACTACATCCATTGCACTAGCTAAAGCATTATGGATGCACAACTAAACTACACTACTACAAAAAAAGAATTGATGGTAGTGGTGTTTGATCTAGAGAAGTTCAGGCATTATGTGTTTGGATACAAGGTGTTTGTGCACATAGACCATAGTGCCATTCTCTTCCTGATGAACAAGCCAATGGTGAGCCCCATGTCATACAATGGTTGGTAATCTTATAGAAATTCGATCTTACGATGGTAGATCAAAAGAGCACTAAGAATGTAATCACTAATCATTTATCTTGGTTGCGATGGGATGAAAAAGAGGAAGAAAACCCACTATATGATATGTTTCCTAATGAACTTCTCTTTACTAGATCTATAACTGAACAATTGTTCAATGAGCCTAATTCCTATGATGGCATTCTCACCTATCTTCTCACTCAAGAGATGTCACAAGGGTTGGACCACAAGAAGAAGCAGTAGTTTCTTCCCTAAGTAAAACACTTTATGGAGATCAATGGACATCTCTACAAGGTGTGCATCAATGGCCTGGTTCATTGATGTATCCCTGATGCTAATCAATTGCATGTTCTCCAAGATGCTCATGAAGGTCCTTGTGGAGGCTACTATGCTAGGAGATGTACGGTCATTAAAATCCTAATGGTAGGGTACTATTGGCCAACAATCTTCAAGGATACTCACCACTATGTCCACTCTTGTGAACGATGCCAATGAGATGGTAGAATGACAGCTCGAATTGAGGAAACTCAACAATGGATTCAACCATTGGAACCCTTCGACATCTAGCACATTGACCTCATGGGTTCCATCACGCCCATGTCAAATTGAAATGTGTACATCATAGTTACAATTGACTATTGTACATCGACTGTACATCTTCTACTACTGCTCAGTTTGTACAACAAAATGTTGTAAATATATTTGGTATGTCATGTGCATTAATTTCTGATAATGGAACTCACTTTACAAGCACTACTTTTTGGAAGCTTATGCAATGCTTGGGGGTTAAACATAAACTCACAACACCATACCACCCCTAAGCCAATGGTCAAGCTAAGGTTACTAATAGGAAAATCACAAGTATTTTAAAAAGAACTAGTAGCAAATATAGGAAAGACTGAAACACAAAACTCAACAATGCCCTTTGGGCCTACCACTCAATATGGAAACTTCCTATAGGCTATTCTTCCTATGAGCTTGTGTACAAGAAATTACTAACACTTCTTATTCAATCTAAGCTTTGTACACTTTCAATAGCTTGTGACCTCGACCTTGACTTGAGTTTAGCATAAAAAGAAAGACCAATGAATCTCAACTTGCTAGACGAAAAGCGATTGGTGGCCCTATCATCTAACAAGTTGCACAAAGCTTGCAACAAAAAGTGTTATGACCTTAAAATCAAAAAATTCAAATTTCAACGAGGAGATAAGGTTCTTTTCTACAATCCCACACACGTACCTTAAAAAATTAAGTTCCAAATATTGTGGGAAGGACCTTACATCATTTACAAAACTTTTCCTTCTGGGGCCATGATTATCTATAAATCTGAGAGCCTAGAAAAGAAATAGCTAGTCAACATCCAACAAATCAAACCTTTCCACAAGCATAAGCTAGCTAATACAACAAACACTTCATCGAATGAACAACCACACTCCATATTTCAGATATCCTCCTTTCAACTTAGTCATGGGGGAGCTGGCCATCCATTTTAACCATATAAGCGGCTCTTCAATTTTTTATCTTTTTGTTTTACACATTTTTTTTACAATTTTTTGTTTTACACATTCTTTGTTTTGCATCTTCTTGTTTTTATGTTATTAATATTTTATAATTTTTGTTGTACACCATCGCTAGTACATTTGCTATTTCTTGGATATTTTACACCTTTTTTTATATTTTCTTTTATTTTGATGTGATTTTCTAACTTTTTGTTAATAAGTGTCAGACATAGTGGTAATTCGTTACTTGATGGTGGTATGTACTATTTTGTTATTTGATTGTTGGTGTCTAGATTCTAGCTTTGAATTTTATTACTAATGATTAGGACATGGTTCTTTTTCATGCAACATGCAATGAGTCCATAACATCCACCCATCCACAAACTCTATGATTTTCCTTATTCTAGAAACCTGCAATCCCTTTTTCATTAATGAAGTTTTAACAAACTTGTGACTTTGGTAGTTTCCAGAATTGGAAAGGATTTAAAGGTTTAAACAAGGTGTGACTTCAAGGGGATTTAGTATTCTTTGTGTCTTTCTACTTGCTTGCATGCATATGTGTTTTCATGGACTTCTTATTGTTCTGTGTTGACCAATAAAGAAAGTTGAATAAGTCTTTACATGGTGTGCTTCCCATTTCAAAAATAATAATGGAAATTCAAAGCACACCCCTTAGAAAAAATAAACGCATATGTCTTTGCATGGTGTGGTTCCCATTTCAAAAAAACAAACAAACAATGGGAGTTCAAAGCACATCCCTTAGACACAATAAATGAGCTACAAGCACTGGTTATGGAACTAGAAAGACATGTTACCCATGCCTGAAGGTCCCCTCTAATTAAAGCCCTTTCTCACTTCCTACTTCTCTTTTCTTCTCTAATAAAGAATGATGGTTGTGCTATGGAAGCATTCTTGTTCTCAAGGGGGTGGACTGGTCTTAGAATGGTGATGCAAAGTCATTGAACGTGGTTGGTTTTGGTCTAGACTAAAGATGAATCCTATCAAGTCATTTAATCATAAAATCCATAAGGGATTTCATGTGACCTTAATTAGGAACTCCGTTCCACTCTCTCTCTTATCCATCTATGCTTTCCATGTCTCACCTCACTGTTGGTTTCATGTTCTTGTTCAATGTCCTAGTTTAATGTGTCAGAATTCTTAGGTAGTTTCTCCTAGGTTTTTGTACTTAACCTTCCATAACCATTAATCATCCATGGAGCTCATGGACTCCTTGGTTGAAGTTAAGCAAAGGAAATAAAAGGCATGTGCCTGCTTTGGGAAGGACCCACTTGCATATCTTCTAGTTGGGTTAGTTAAGTTCTTTACCCTTAGCCACTCTTACAATCAAATTCTTTTATTTACCTCATCAATGACATCCAATTGTGCACATCTTCACAATAGTTTTCAATGAACCTTCCTTTTTATTGTTGTGAATTCTTACACCCTCTTCAAATATTTCCTTGTGTGGAACTTTTTCAAATTCAATGGACCACTTATCTATGTTACCCTATTTATCAACCTTCCCACTCACACTACTAAAGGAATCAATCTACCACAATCACAACCTAGCTAAGTGTAACCATCAATGAGACAAGGTATTTAACAACTATGTGTTACAAATTGTGTACTAATTCATTGCAGTGGGAAGCATGGACTAGAAGTGGGACTATCTTCACCAAGGATGATGCAGTGGCACCTTATGACAAGGATCATTCATGATCATTGAATCTTCTCCCTCAATCTTTAGTTACCAAGATGCATTAAATGTTAGTTTTATCTAGGGTGTTCACTTCTCTTATCATGAACACCCAATTTTGTAAATATTGTAAATTTGTACACTTGGGTACTTAGAGTATGTTTGTTCCATTTGAGTTAATTTGTATGTCAGTCAATAATCCCATACCTTCCTAAACCTTTTTGTAAGGGACTTGTTCCTCCTCTTCTTCACTCGAGGATAAGTTTTCATTTAGTCGTGGGGTATGATGAATCATGTTTTCACATTCTCTGATATCAAATATCCAATATCAAAGCCCCAACATTGGGTATCTGATGTTGAAGCCTAGGATGCAATTTCAGATATCTGATATCACGAGGTATACACCAGCCTATAAATATAGCACTTGGGCTCACGATTTTGATATTAGTTTTTGTCATAGTTAGTGAAACTCTTGTAGTTTATTTCCACCAAAGTTAAAATATTTTCGAAGTGCCTACAGCAGGAGCCTAAGTGTGTACAGATCTTTGTTCAAACACTAATGTGCTTGAGCACAACAGTGTGATGGGAATAAAAATGAACTCTTTTGACAATCCTTGCAGCATTGAGAATAGATTAATGTTTTCTTAAATTTACTTTACTTTCATGCACTTTAATTAAGTAATTAATTTCTAGTTGTTAATGAACACAAGCACAACCACTTCGAGCATACGTGTAGCACTTTGTAATCCAAGAACGCTTAACGTTTGGTAGCCTAGTAGCGCTATACATGTTCAAGATGTGTCTAGGAAGGTGGGATGGGTACTTGTGTTAGGCTAGTTAGGCAGTAGATAAATTAGATCCTAAATTACTCTACCTTTCATTATTATTGTAGGTGATTAAATTTATAAAACCTGAAATGATAAAAATCATGTACCTCAATTACACTTAAACCATATCCTTGAGCTTCATAAGTGTAGTTGAGAAAACAGTGAACGTTCTCAACACCCATTTCACTTCCTAGAAGAACTAGTGCACTGGAGAACTATAGGTCCATGGAATTTGACCAAATCATGCATAAATGCCTTAGTGATTCGCATGGTTGGGCGTAGGGGTACCTTGCCACTCATTAGTCCATGACACTTTAGACTGTTGTGATACAAAAGGTAATAACATTAAAAACTAAGGTAAATGAAACTAAAGAGAAAAACAAAATGACTTTGGTATACAAATTTGACCTTTGACCTTATTGTAGCGGCATTGCATAGTAAGCAACATACCAAATGACATTTTATATTTAGAAAAATAATTATATTTACTTCTGTAAGCCTACTCAAAACACAATATTTCTTTTCATTGTGTCCATTTGTTAACTGTAGTTATATTAATAATCTAGTATGTTGGTGACCTTTTAATTTAAAATAATATTGAAGAGAAATTTTAATTTGAAAGCTCTATGTTATAGGTTTGATTCTAGTGGGCAATATTGAGTTATAAAGTTCTAATTTGACTATATGTCATTGGGATAAATATTGTTGATTTTTTTAAAAGTTTCAACACCACTAAAGTGTATAAGAAATCTTAATGAAAATCCAACTTAGTTTAATCTTTTTATAAATAATAGCTTGAAATATTTTCTCAATATGTTGTAAGTTTACTTACAAGATCATGTTAGAGATTGCAAAATTATGAATGAAATACTAGTGTGCTACTTTGTTTTATTTTCTCTAATTCTTTTTACTTTTGTCTATTTTGTCTATTGTTTATTTTTCTTTAATAATACTTTTACTTTTTTCTAAAACTAGTCATTATACTCTTTCTTTGTTTGATTTTTTCCATGTAATTAGGCAATACTTTTGTTATGCCAATTTCATTGATGGATTATTTATGATAGGTGTATTGTCATTGCTAATAGGTTTTCATATGTTTATTTAGTCTAGTAAAGACTCTTTATTTGGAAACTCCAAGTTATAGGTTTAATTTTAGTGGGTAATGCTAAGTTATAAAGTTTTAATTGGACTATATATCTTGGGGTGTATAGATGTTTAATTATTTTAGGTTCCAATAGTCTCATCTTATCCTTATTAGTAAAGGCTAAGAAGTAACCTTCTTTTTTCAATTTTTGTATCATCAACCTTCCACACAATGTCATGCAATTTGCAAGATGGCATGTACTTTTATTTTATTGTTCAATATAATTATTTTTACCACATAGTTTACATTTTCTCAATTACTCGTTAACTATAATGCTATTTACTCACTAATCTTTATTAGAATTAAATATAATGCTATTTAAGAGTTGTTAGAACCCAAAATAAGTGAAGCATAGGTACACCCCCAAGATTTATATAAGTTTATAGCTCAATGCTACCTAGTAAAATTTAAAGATAAGGAGTCAAGTTCAACTCATAAATCTTCCAAAGATCTTAGAGGCCATACTTGTTCCCTCTCAATCCTCAATATCTTACTTTGAAGCCCAAGCTCAAGACAAAACACTTATAAGAGATCTTCTCAACCTCTCTCAAGTGCCCTTCCTTGCCTCTCACTCAATTTCCTTGCACAACCTCTACTTCCTTCTCTCGCATGAGCTCTCTCTCTCTCTCTTGCCCATGATCAGGTTGTTGTTGTTGTTGTTGTTGTTCCAACAATGGTAAATTACATCAATATTTATGAACAACTAGAAGACAAGAAATCTAGAAACATTTCCTCAACTCAACTTGAGGTTCTTTAGATATTTTCCAAGTATTCTCACCTTCTCCCTAGCTATATCCATCCTTTTTTATCATGTTTTAACTATTTTTCAAATTGGAATGGATGTTTTTGAAATTTTTCCCTAGCATATAGGTCATCTCTAACCTTGTTAAGATGTCTTCTATTTCTAGGAGACATTTACTCTAGGTCCTAAATGTCTCCTTTCATTACAAGATGTCTTACCCAAGATGTCTTCTTGTTTGGGGAGATGTGTCCTTCAAGATGTCTTCTTCCTACATAAGGCATCTTTCTAGAGTCTTCTGCACTTCACCAAGACATATCCTATGACTTCTAGACATCTTTTGTCACCTCTAGGTCTTAGCTAAGATGTCTCCTAGCCTTTCAAGATGTCTTCTTCAAGCCCAAAACCTACAAAATACACCTATAGGGCAAAACAAGTGTATTAGAAGAGGTATCCCTACATCAATTAACAAGGAATTAGTAAGAAAACTAATACTAATAAGACCATAATATGGTATTTTATCCTACTAACCTTCTCCTTAATGTTAGGCAAACTAAGCTTGGTAATCCTTATCTCCTCACATCCAATAAGAGTATATCCATGATATCCAAAAATCTATCCATTACTTTATCATCAAACTTAAGTCATTTAGAAGTTGTAATTTTGTCCATAGGCCATCTTAATAAGGCCAATTTAGTGAAATAGACTATTTTGGTTTTTCAAAATCGTGAAAATTTAACTTAGTTCATATACCTTAAAACCATATCCAACATGTAGTACTTATAAAGATGATTCTAACAATGCAAATTTTATCTTAATCAAAGCTAAGATTAGGGAGATATTGTAGTTTTAAATTTTTTATAAAACACATTATTTTCAAATTAAAAAAGTTTGATAAAGTTAAAATTTTAAAAAATTAAATTTTTGGCTATTTGAAATTCTAACACAACTTGATAGTAATCATTACTCTTTAAACATATCAAAATCAAGCCTATGACTTTACAAAGCATAAGCTATACTCTCCATTCAATTGAGCAATACCTCACTACCTTGGGGTTAAAAAAAGAGGGAGGCAAGGGAGGAGGAAAGGAAAATCTTTATTTAGAAGCACCTTCACAAGATTTCACTTCTTAATAAAGATTTTCTTGTAAAGAAAAGGAAAAAACTCTCTCTAAAAGTAAAACAATATGTCAATCAAAAATATAAAACAAATAGTAACAAAAGTTGAAAGCTTCCTATCCTTGCGCCTCAAATATAAAAAGAAATTAATACTATAGAAATAAAATTAATTATTTAGCTTTCATTGAGTTTTTTTTTTCCTAAATCTGGAGTTAAAAAGTGATATCTTTGAGAATTTGGTATTTGACTCTTAAGGAGATGTCATAGATATGCTCTTGTTGTTAAAAATTAATTGCATACCGAAGCATTCAAATAGAGTAGAAAATAAGGGGTTAAAGATAATGCCAAATGCTAATAAAGAAAGTAAATAAATCAAGCTAATCACCAAGCATGCTAAGTAATAAAACACTTTAAAAACATGAGAAAATAAGTATTCACTTCTTCAAAGAGGACATTGAGGGAAAATATTTCTCATATGTTTAAGACAAGTGTTGATAGGAAGACCTTGATGAATAAGATACTATAAAAAATGAAAATTTAAGGAAATGTAGGAGCTCTCCAAATATCTTTTATTTTCTTCATCCAAAAGTATGATGATAATTACTTTTTCTAGGCCTTATTGAATTTGTTATTAATAAAATCCTTCTTTGTAATAATTTCATAAGCAACTTCTGAATTAAAAAGAAAAATAGATTTTCCATCCTTAAAAAAAATATTTAAAAAATTCTAATGCAAACTATTGTTAACTGTAAATTAATTTTCAATATTAAAAATTAAATTTTAAAACTTATTTTTCCTCTTTCTATTCAAACCATAGAGACTAGAAGCTTCATTCCAAGTAATCCATCTATCATGCATACATAGATAAGAAACTATAGTGATACTAAATTTTCTCTAAGTAATACATACCCTAGATACATTAGTAGCCTAAGCTCCTTCATTAAAGGCAAGCCATCATGGGCTAATTTGCTTAAGCATATCTTTTAAAACCATAATATGATTGTGCTTCCAATATTCACTAAGCTTGCACCATGTTTTCCAAATTTGTTTAAGAATTAGATAACCAAAAATAGAAATGGCTTAAGGAAAAAGAATACAATGAAAAAAGTTATTAAAAGATCAACTATTATTATTCTTGGGTTTTTATTACATAAGTCTATTTCTTACAAGGAGCATCCAAACATCATCTGCATTAATGCACTTTACAATCCATCTTGCAGCAAGAGAAATACCTTGATTAAAACAATTAATGAGATTAAGTCATCCATCTTTCTTGCTACTAGTGTAAATATTTTAACGTAATTCTAGAAAAAACCTTTTCTTTGTTGCTTAGCAGCCTAAAGATATTAATGGATAATATGATCAATTTTATCAAAAGAAGTTTTAAAAGAAGCCCAACTACTAGATTAATATACATGTGTTAATTGAAGCATTTTCTTAATAACCAAAATTTCCTAGTAAGGGTGAGCTTTTTTTGTCAACCACATAAGTCCACAAAATAGTAAGATTGATAAATTTATGTGAAATTATATGGAATTACATGTAATCCTAGATTTATAAGGACCATACATGTTATCGTAAATATAAAGAAGATACAATATTTTTTCTATGTATATAATATTTCTTGAGTGAATTTGATATTTCTTTAGTAAATCTATTTGGAATTACATGTAATGCCACTAGATTTAGTAGGCAATCCTTCAAGTTTTTCCACTACTTCTTTGTCATTCTATATTACTCAAGAAATTTTAGGAAGGTATATTTTCATATAAATTTTAAGTTATTTACCTTCTTTCTTAAGTTTTTGAAACAATTAAATTTTGTTTAGAAAGATCGAGGATTAGATGCATCTATGTATATTATCTGTTAAACTTATTTTTGTCGATAGAATGTGTTGATTCAATAATGATTTCTAAGGCCCTTAGTATTGGTGTTCTCAATCAACAACATGCTTTATTAAATATTCAAAAGTGGACTTTCTCTTTTAATTCAGCATCTTCTAAATTTTGAAGTGTTCCTTATTTTATTGAATTGTCAAATCTTCCATTGATTTTTGAAAAAGTTAAAAGGAATATTGTTTCTTAAATTAGGCCAATCGAACATTTTAAAATCCTAACTATAGCAAGTGGATTTCATAGAATTCAATAGATCATTGAGGTGGGTCTTGATTTACTTAAGTGAGAAATTCTTGTGTATTGGTAAAAATGATTATTTGCAGAAATTTATTTATTATAATCATCCAAAGTCATATTACTATATTCATTGAGAGGGTCATAAGTTTGATTCTTGTTCTTTTATGCTACGAAAAAAAGCTATGCAAGTATGTCAACACTAAGCTACTACAAACACTACTAAGGTTTCTTCTACAAATATTGTAGATTCTACTAAAAAAAATTTTTATAGTTGCTACAAATCCTAAAACAATTTCTTATACTAATGTTTGAACAATTAGTCCATCCTTTTCTTTTACTACTATTTAATAAAATATAACTTTGAGTAAGTTCTAATTAAATCAATTTTAAAGACTTCTTTAATGACTATGGAGAAGCAAATATTTGTTGTTAAGGTCTCATAGAAACCTATTGTTAGTTCATATAATTTTCAAATGGTTCTTCATAATAAAAAAAAAAATTCAATGAAGTCTATCTATTGGCAATTACAAGTCAAATCTTTACAATGGACAACATGTTCAAGATATTTGAACTACTAAGAATTAGTTTTCAACTATTGGTCAAGATATGGAGATAATATCTTTTAATAATATTGATTCTATTGATAGGCCAAGGGCCTCCTCCCCATCCACCTAATGTTAATCTTTTTATGAAATGTTTGATTTCCTACCCTAGAGCGGAGGTTTTTTAGAAATGGTTATAAAGATGAAAACTTAAAAAGGTATCTACAAAACCATTAGGTATTTCATTTTTATTGTTTTGGAGTTTTTCATTTTTCCAATACTGATTTACTTTTGTACTCTAAATTATATATATAGGTCCAATATCTATAAATGCAAGTTATGAGGTAGCTTTATGGTAAGACTCTTAATTTGAAAACTTCAAGTTATGGATTTGATTCTGGTAGGTAATGATGATTTATAAAGTTCTAATTTAAGTCTATGTTTTGGGGGTAAATATTGTTAAAAATGTTTCAAGTTTCTCAACCACCCCACACCCCCCTCCCCCCTTTTCAAAAAAGGACCATACGTGTAATCATAAATCATCATTCAAGCCTTGTCCCAGCAAAATGGGGTTGGCTAAATGAGTTCTTTTTTGTCATTCACTTCTATAAAGAGCTAGATCCTTGTTTATTTGTAATTTTTTTAAATCATATTTGATCATTTTTTTTTCAATGTCTTTTTTAGTCTTTCTTTCGATGGCTTTCTTGGAACAATGATGTAGTAATTTTTATTTATAGGCTCATTGTTTAATTTTCTTTGCACATGACCAACCATCTAAGTTATCATTCTTGTAGCTTATTTGAAATAGAATCCACTCTAAGTCTTTCTCTAATATCTATATTATGTAGCTTATCTCTTCTAGTAGCATTTAATATCCATCGAAGCATTTGCATTTTTACCACACTCATTTGTTGTTCATGCCTCTTTTGCACTACCCAACATTTAGCACCAACATGTAATCATATATGTAAAACCTATATATACAACTTAGGCATAAGTACCAAAATAATTTACAAGTACCTTTACATCACATGAATTACTGAGATAATTTATATAACTCATCATGTGAAATATAAATTACTACAGTTGCAATAGCTTCTAAAAGAATAAAAATTGTAACTCATTATCTGCTACCAATACATAAATAACAAGAATAGAAGAGATGTCAAATTTTCAAAAAAAAAAATATTAATAATAAGCAAAGAAAAGAGTATATCACATACTTGACACTAAGTAAATAACATCAAAAAAATATGGAAAGAAAAAAATTTCAAATTTTAAGGTTATTTACTTACATATACAACCTTACAATTTAAACTTTCAAAAAATAAGTGAAGAAAATAAATTGTTAGTAGGGAGGAAGATTCTAGTCCTAACAACATTTACATCACTTTTCAAAATCCATGCTTAAACTTAAGATAGCAAAAGGATTCGAGATGGAGAGTTGTGGCTTAATACCAATACTTATATCAAAGCAAGATTTAGTAGAAAATGGTAGCACACCTTTTGCAAGATCTTCATCGCATTGCTTATTAAAATTATGTCAAGAATCTTTACCATCAATTATAACCTTGTTCTTTATACTAGTTTTAATATTTGAGTTAATAGTATTCTCATCAAACAAGGAAAAATTTGCCTTATGAGTTATTTTCCTTATAATTCTATATTACATCATTTAACTACGAAACAAAACTTCGATTACAAAATATGTAACCTAAAGTTTGAAAGAACACATATTGTGATGAAAGATAAGCAACCAATAACTCATATACATCATTAGGAAGACCAAAATTAGGCATCTTAATTGCATCAAGATCACTAAAAGAAGGTGTCATAAATTTTTTCTTACTAGCTTGTAAATTTACATTTTGAGAATCAATCAAAATTTCCCCATAGATAGAAGCAAAAATTTCAATATTAGTTGAAGAAGTTGGAAGTAATATAAAATCCCTCATAGAGAAATTCTAGAGAAATTACATCCATTGGAAAAACATTGAAGAAACAAAAATTATATCTAATAGAAAAAAATTGAAGGAAGGAAAATCACATCTACTAAAAAAAAATATCTCCACAAGAAAGACCTCATATAGGCTCCATAAGATGTCCAATTACTAAGGCAAAGATCCATAAATGACAAGATTAATGTTTCATTATCATTATCATCCTATCCTTGTCCCAACAAATTGGCTAAATAACAAAGTAAAAATTAAATTCAAAAGTCTAAAAGTTAAACAAGATTAATGTTTAATTATAATAAAATTAAAATTAAATTAATAAGTTCAAAGGTTATGACTCGAAACCTAAACCTTATTATTACAAACCAAAAATCTTATGATCCCTTATGCACTTTGCACATGGTGAGTTCATTCACTTCCAACTACTGGACAACTCATTTGACAAATTATTAAAGCTTATCACATAGCTCATAGGGTTGAGTGAGCTTGATAGTTTGAGCTAAGTTGCATGGTAGTTAAAATACTAATGCATATAAAATTTATACCTTACATGTGAGAAATTTACACATTTTGGCAAACCCAAATTGAATGCAACAACAATAATAACATTTTTTATAATTACCCATGAAATTTTGGTGCTTACATGCTCTTTTTTTTTAGTTTGGTTTTGTGCTCATGACTCATGCTATGATGTAATTAGAGCTCATCTAAGTTGTTTTCCATTTGTAGACAACCAAAGAATGAGTTTGAAAAGATAAGTAGATGAGTAGTTTAGTGTTGTAAAGAGCTAAGCTCAGCTCATATGAGCCTCTCATGTGCAGGGGCATCAGCCTAATGACTAAACCAAATGAGGTTGGTTGATAATAATCATGCATAATTTGAGATATATGCTAATATATATATATATATATATATAATTAAAAAAAATAAAACATAGAACCCAGTAGGTTGGGTATGTTGGCCACATGGTAGCCATCATGGTCAATAGGCCTAGGAAGTATCTCCACTGTGCCTTAACTATTATGCATTTCCATTGTACTAGCTCATGCATCTTGGATGACCATCATCAACCATACTTATGTGTCCTTCAGTCCCATCTGTCCTTATGAGTATGCTTACTAATAGGCAAGGCTAGGACTAGGAACACTTGTTTAAATAAAATAAAAAATGATTTCATTGTCATCTAGGCAAATAGCACAATGACATGCATTTGAAATCTCATGTTAGAGGTTGAGGATTCAAGTTTCTTTCACTTTTAAACTATTAGTTAGGAGATATAATTTTTATATGATGGATAAATATGCATTTGTATGCATGCTACTATGCATAAGAATGCATGGTGGTTAAGGCACATGGAAAACACTTCCCTTCTACAGTGGAGACACTTCCCTCTCAATCCTTAATGGTCCTTTCAATCCCTTAGTGGATATCCCATTTTATTCAAACATAAGCACCAAGATAATTCCTATAATAATCTATTATCACCTCATTTGTTAATCTTAATGTCGTATTGTCATAAAGTACCATTACACGACCTTATCAATGGGAATTAATGGATAGTACCGAGGTTGGTGTTAAATATCTTTCAATAGCATGCCCTTCCTCACTAACATTGTATTCCACAGCTTAATGGATACGTCTTGTCAAGTTCTATCTCAAAGGTTTCCGTCAGAAGCGTGAACACGTTCGTTCACATCAAAGGTTGACGTTACGTAACGGACGCTTTAAATTAACTTTCAATTTCACAACAAACAGACTTTCTTTTAGTAGCAACGTAACCGGGTGAAACATTTAAAAACCTAACACCATCATTAAATAGCGCACTGGGTGGCCAGCGTTTATTAGGTGGCTCAGAATTCCAAGCCTTTTTGAATGTTTGCTCGTCAGATAAACTAAATGCCGCTGTACGTGTAAACCTACCAACAAGAAACTATCCCCTGTGAGTGTGAATGCTTGCGCCAGTTTCTGGCCTATAAAACTAGACAAAAGAACGTGGTTGCAGAGCGGAAGTAGGAGGATTACAGTATCGAGGAAATGGGAAGAGGAGAAGGGAAATGGAGCAGAGACGGCAAGCCTCTCAGCCCTGTGAGCGAAATCATGGCAAATCCCAACTTTAATCTCTGCATACATGTCGTCTTTCACTTCCACCGCTTTTTTCAGCTTTCCGAGATCAATACTCTCGTGGTCGCCATGCACAGGGTCATTCCCAGTCTACCCTATGCACTGGTAAGAATTTGTTTGCTGCTTTCTGATTTTGCTTCTGATTACACAAGAGTGCAGCGGAGTAGGATACGTTTTTCAGGCGTTTTATTGCGTATTCCATGGGATGTTTTGTATGAGTGTTTTTGCAAAGGAACGGCTGTGTCTGAGATGATTTTTTTCGACGCAGACGATTCCGTTTTGCCCAGGTTAATCTACTTACGCTACAATGCACAGGATTGAGAATTTTTCCTTTGCTGTTTTATGTGCATTATAGGTTTGGTTGTTGCAGAGGTTCTATTTTCTTCGGAATTAGGGTAGTCATATAGCAATGCCAAAGAATTGTGGTTTTTTGTGTGCGTAATTGCAGAGGAAGGACAAGTCTGGCGTCGTGAGATGGAGAAGAGCGGAGTTGAATGTAGAGGATCATATCGTTCTGGTTGAGCCTCCTTCAGAGTTGCAGAAGTACGACGAGTTCGTGGACGACTACATAATGAATATGCCGATGATGCCGTTTGATCAATCAAAGCCACAATGGGACTTGCACCTGATCAACGGCCGCACTAGCAGAGGCGAAAGCACTCTTGTGATGCGTTTCCATCATAGTTTGGGCGACGGCATTTCGCTAATGTCGGCCTTGTTTCTGTTAGCCACCTGCGTTGATGATCCGCTGCGAATGCCGATCTTCCCGAGGCAGAAACCAAAGGCTCGTCGCCAAGACAACAGTAAATTGCGCGTTTTAGTGCAGAGTGCGAAGAAAAAGATGACGATCACCAGACGAACTTTAGCGGATGTTTACGAGTCCTTGCTTTCATCTAAAGGATTTCTTCAGGACACCAGTTTTCCAACAAAACGGCCTCTTCAGCGTGAACCTCAGCCGTGGATCGCGGAGCATGCCTACACCTCCTTCCTCCTGCAAGAGGTCAAATCCATCAAAAATCGTGTGGAAGCGGTAAATAAAAGTTTAATCCTTTTCTCGCTCTCATTTGTCATCGTGCATGTAGGTAGACCGTCTTTAATGCCGCCTTTAACGTGAAGGGATACTTCTAATTAAGCGCATTTCTGCCGCCCTCCTTTGATGCGTGTCTGTGGCACTCCACGGAATTTCGTTCCTGACGAAGTCATTAAATGCCAAGTTATCAACAACTAGGCTTGACTAAAGCCAAGCTATACGACAAGAGTTAAAAGAGCCAGTGAATTCTGAAGTTATTTTTGACCTCCAAGCCCCGAGTTGAGATCGGAGGCTTTTATTTGCAAATCACGAATTGTTATCTTGCTTTAATATTGAAAGTTTCTTGACGGAGCAGACATTGAACGACGTGTTATGTGGCATCATTTTCTACGCATGCCAACAATACCTGGAGATTCGACTCGCAGCCGGTACGTGTCTATGAATTGCATTGTAGCGAAAGCTCATATAGAAATGGGTAAGGCGTTTTAATACTTAAGAGCACAAATCGTCGTGCTGTCTTCGAAAACGTGGCAGATGAAGAAAAGATGAGCGTTGGAGAGGTTTACAGCAGAAGATCAGAGCTGCTTTCCGGCTTTGCAAGAACGAAGAAGTGGAAAAAGGTCAGAGTTTCTTCCTTTGTGACAGTTAACGTGAGGAGAGTGCCCGGCTTGCAGGTATGCATCTATGTACACATGAATTCAGGTTCGGAGTTAAAACTGAGAACGAATATGTCCGAAGGGTAACCATGTGCTTCTTAATTAACTACGGGGCCAGAACGTGACGGACATGGTCAAAAAGAAAACTGAGGTGCCCTGGGGAAATCGCTTGACGGGCTGGTCTGTGCCAGTGCCCGTGGGGGAGATGGAGGACCCGTTGAAGGCCGTTCGGATGGCAAAGCGCTTCCTGGACAAGAAGAAGAAATCCGCCATCGCTTTGCTCATGTACGAGTACTGTAAAATAGGATTCGCGAAGGTGATACACAGATCTTTTACTGTTCTCCTGTGTTTCCTGTGATTTTTGTCTTTTATGTGTGTGTTGTGAATGCGAAGGTGCCAATTATTCGCTCATTCTCCTGCAGGAAAACGCCAAATCATACAATCGTTTCGTATCGTCGACGTCCTTGCTGATATCTAACGTGGTGGGTCCTTCCGAGAGAGTGTGTCTGGCCGGAAACCCGGTGAAGAACTTTACATTTTTCGTAGCTGGAATGCCTCAGGTAAATCCAAAACATTACATTGTATTAAGAATCAAGAATATTGATGACGAGGAGCATGGAAAAATTCCTTGAGGTGAATTGGCGGCGTTGCAGGCTGCGCAGGTGTACATTATCAGCTACGTTGACGAAATCCAAGTTCACGTGGGTGGCCTGACGCCTTACGTCGACGGTTCCTTACTTTGCAGATGCCTCAATGACTCTTTTGCGCAGTTGAAGCAGTCTCTCCAGTAAAGCCTGCCTTATCTTGAATTGCAGTATTAATACGAATCATCCTTGAAAAATAAAAATTTTCTCCTACGTAGTAACAACACAAATTATCTTTCAGATAATAAGTTTGGTCTCCGTTCGTCGGTGCCTGCAACCTGTTTTAATGTATTGCAAGTCCTTACACAGATAAGGTCAGTTTTGTAAAGGTCGACTTTATTGCTATAAACCATTAGATATATAACGTACCCATTATCAATGCACTAATTAAGATAATGTATGGACATTATTTGAAGATGCATGAATTGATTTTTGATAAGATATTCCACTGGGATATCTCAATGAAGGCTAACGACTTCACGTTTGCGATGGCAGAAGACATTAATTAAGTGACAGTGAGCTAGTTAAGGGCATCCAATTGTCATCTTATTAATAGTCTTAACTTCAACAGGTTTGGCATCCAATTGTCATCTTCAATAATATCCAATTGTTGGTATTGAATATTTTTTTATTAACTTTGAGCCTATCCTTGCATTAAAATCTCTACAAATAATTATTGGATTTGTGTCAGCTTCAATCTCTACTTCAATCTCTACAAATAATTATTGGATTTGTGTCATCTTCAATAGTATCTAACCACTAACATTGTGTTGGTATTGAATATTTTTTTTGGCTGAGAGGCCAATACATCTGGTGTGATGGGGGCAAGGAGGAGTGTATTTTGTCATCCTTCAAGTGCGATGGGGCAAGGGGGGGAGTGTATTTTGTCGTCCTTCATGTCAACTGCCAAGTAAGATCCCACCATGGAGAAAATCACAAAAAAAAATATGATGGAAAGTCCATGCCATGGAAAAAAAACACTATGAATCAAATTGATAGAGCTTTTCACAAGAATTATTATGGAATAGCCTATAGCTACTTTGATTTTGGTTTTCAAGATGAATATCAATTTTCAATGAATCAATTTGAGATTTTATTAATTTGTAAAATATATAAGATTCTCTTGGCCAAATAATAGATATATATTATAAATATATTGCTAAACTAGTTTATATACTTTGAACTTGTTCTTGTGTTAAAATCTACACAATTTTAACAAATAAATACTAGTTTTTTTTTTGTATCAAATTCTTATATCTCTACCTAAGAATTGAAAATGAGATAACTTCATAGAATCATACAATGTAGTATCTTTGAAAGCAAAATAGCATCCAACCCAAGTAATGTACAACCATGTTAGACATAAGATTTTTAGCATAACATATTGTTTATGATCATCAATTTTTTTTAAAAGGGCACAATTTTCAAGAGATTTTCTCACTAACATTAGAATGCCCTTAACAACCATGTTAGACAAGATTTTTATCATAACATATTGTTTATGATCATCAATTTTTTTTAAAAGGTCACAATTTTTAAAAGATTTCCTCACTAAAACAACAATGCCCTTATGCAACCATGTTAAACAAGATTTTTAGCATAACATATTGTTTATGATTATCAATTTTTTTAAAAGATCACAATTTTCAAGAGACTTCTTCACTAACACTACAATGCCCTTAAAAGGTTTGCCTTTTCGTCCTATTTTTATATTCATTGCAATAAATTTAAGAAATCCAAGAATTATAAATCTATAGAAACAACATCTACTCAAGTTTTAACACCAAAAATATCAAAGCTATCAGAAAAGCTAATACTAGTCAAAGAAACAA